>JAPXVT010000027.1:17428845-17439130 GCA_029823135.1 Acanthurus reversus
GTTAAGGAGAACTGATCATCCAGACCACTGCTTTTTCGATTAACAGGATATTGGTTAAACTTATTGGATGTTGAGTTAGTGAATTTTGTAAAGAATGTGTCTTTTTTTCTGCATGAGCACCATTTTAGCTTCCAATTTACATCCAGACACAAGCAAAAGCTTCACAGCAACAAGCCTCCAAGATGCAATACACATATCTAAATAATAGAAAAGCACCACCACCACCAACACCATTTTTTTTTTTTTTTTGCAGATTTGACATTGCTTTTTATTCTACTCTTTGTACTCAGTCTGTCTGACTTAAATTGCTAACTAATGCTCAGCATCTGCTCTGATCTTCGGTTGTCAAGGATGAGAAAAATCAAACAAGACAGCAAGGCTTTGCACAGTATCTGTACTTTAGTAGGACTTTGAAATACTTTTGAGCAGTGACTTGGCACAGTAGGGGGTTGCTGAGTCACCTGTGACTCCCGAGTTACTAAATGGAACTACAACTCGATCGCTTTGTGAATGTTTTCATGCTTTTCTGCTAAAAGTCATGCGTTAAAAAGCCTAACGAAGCAGACGATTCTCATGAGTTTGAACACATCATGAGAAATATTTATCCTAAACACTGTTCTGTGATAAATCATGAACCTATATTTTTAGAGGAGGAGAAGCTACATTGATTCTCTCCTCTTGACCGGTCAGTCTCTTGATATTGCCACTAAAAACAAAACATTGTTGGCGGCCTCACTGGACCACATCTGCAAATGTACAAAGCCGAGTATCACTGTTATGTTTGATGTCACCTATATATGTTTGAATGACTTCATACTCTCCTTCAGAACAGTCTTAAAGCCTCTATAAGCCTGATTGCTTCACCACTTTAAGGTTTTCTTGATAATCAAAACACAGATGTGCAGTGCCGCAGGTCTTTGCCTCTCGAGATGCTCTTGTTGGAAGCACATAGCTTCTTATCACAGATGACATGTTTTTGTTTTTTTCTGCTTTGTTTTCATTACTTTAGGACGTATCCTCATCTACACTGCATCTTGACTTTTAAATCAGTCCCATTTATTATGAAGTCTTGTGAGCACAGACAGAGAGACATACTGTCACAAGTGGGGACATGTTTATTAATGTACACTGGGTCTCAAAACAGAAATTGAGCACTGATACATGAAAGTTCAGAAGCTCAAAATTATTTTATTTTTCCTTTTATTTAATTGACATTATCAGTGGCTGACTTTTGTAATTTTGAACAAAACTCTTTGTATATTCACTGTCTGGTAATAAAGAGGGACATTCAGATGAAGGGCTGCTAAATACTTGGCCAGTCAACATGAGAGCGTAAGAAATAAGACATCATTAGGATGTCAGAGACATTAGAATACGTCCTAAATTCAGAAAAAGAAACATGAAAAAAAAAAACCCTCTGGATTACGCTTTTGAAAGTCTTCAAGCTAACAGATTTCCTCTTTGCACTTGCCAAATCAGCCTACTCAGTATGACACACAAATTATCTTAATTTGTGTGTTGTATGTAATGCACACTTTCACCCCGCAGCTATAGAATCAGTGACGGCTGTAATTTTTCACCACAGCAACAACTTGAGTACAATTTTACAGACACCTTAATATTCTGTTGCAGGAGATTTGGTGAACTACATCTTTAAAAGATTTTTGTTAAGCTCCATCCGCGTAGTTACTGTTGTTACACATGTCAAGCTTTCCGTTTAACTTTGTTTATAGGCACTTTGCATTTATAGAACTGATTTTGGACAGTGGTAAATAAAAGCCAGTTTCTCATTTCTTGACCAGGGCCAATGATTTTATTTCCTGAAAATACATCTGTTACTAGTAGATTGGCTACATAATTAAGCTAGCTTTAGCTTAAGCTCAGGTTTAGTCTGGCTAAGTTTCAGTGATTCACTTGTTAAATGTAGAAACCTATACAGATACATAAAGTGCCTGATATTGTGCTGCAAGACAGAGACAGATGATGATCTGTAGGCTACAGAAAACATGAGAATAATGTGCTTGCATAGCAGTGTAGAGCCAGAGAAGCCCAATGTTAAGTA
Organism: Acanthurus reversus; assembly: GCA_029823135.1. Classification (NCBI taxonomy): domain Eukaryota; kingdom Metazoa; phylum Chordata; class Actinopteri; order Acanthuriformes; family Acanthuridae; genus Acanthurus; species Acanthurus reversus. The sequence continues at coordinate 17,430,908 of JAPXVT010000027.1, forward strand.
TGACACATCTTCATCAGCTGAAGATTAGGCATTTATTTCATTCTGACATGTTTAACTGCATTCAGGGATAAGTAAAAGGAGAGACTTGTGCTTTTGTCTGCAGATTTTTTTAGACATTACACTCACCGTCTTTTAGAGCGTTAAATTATACATTTAAGTCTTGATAGCTGATTGCTAGATATGCAGGAATTTTAATGTCATGGGTACGCTTGTGATTGCAGTTGTAATGACAGCAGGAATAAACTTACCGATGTTATATGAGTTCACACTTTGTCACATCCTTTCCATTTCTCTCCCATCATTTAACCTCAATTCCCTTTACCCAGTCTTTTCCCTACCTAATCAGCCTCTTCCCCCGGTCTTTTTCAACCATTTCCAAACTCTTTCCCTCTCTCTCTCTTTTACCCCTTCTCTTTGCTCCTGCTCATTTAAATGTCACACTTTCATTTTAAAGCTGGATCATTTTCTCTGCCCAAGGGGTAAGAAGAAGAGGTAGATGGGCATAAAGGAGAAGGCGAGGCAGAACAGTGCAGCTGCAGATGTAGGAGTTCACACTTAAATTAGACAGGACTGGAGAGGGAGAGAGAGATTTGATTCTTTAAGTAAGTGACATTAGAGAATAAGGCATGACTCGAGGAGGAAACCTTAAATTCTTCACTTATCTCTTTACAGTCTAAGTTGAGGTTGACCCTGATGAAACGGCAAAGTAGCAAAAGAGGTTCAGGCACAATGTGACATATTCCAGCATATTAGTGGCTACATTTTGAATGCTTTTTGAAAAGTGTACATGATAAATCTCGTAGCATGAGCGCAGGGATGGCTGCAGCTTAAGCAGGTGTTATTTTTCTTTTCAAGCACACACCAGTATCCCTAAATGTAGCTCTACATTTTTTAGATTAAACTTTAATGATCCCTGTGGGAAAATTGGGACACTGCAGCAGCGACAAAATAAGATATACAGTACTGTACCACCTTTTAGAGTGCTAGAAAAACAACATATAGTCTTTGCTGTTCAGGACAAAGTTAAGATGAAACTCAGAAAACATCCTTTCACTTGAATATCATGATAGGTTCTGCCTTAGCATCATATTATCCTAAAACCCAACAGAGCTTGTATCAGTTGAAGTGACAATTCAACATTTTGGGAAATAAGCTTAATTGCATTGATGAAAAGGATCAATACCTACCACTGTCTGTGCATTAAACCTGCATTAATTGATTTTTTGGCACGTGTGGGAGGTCAAGCATGCTCTGACAAGGTGATAACATTGGCATATGGTCTCTTTATCACCAAGCAGTGAACATTTTTGTAGTTGCCTTACAGATAAAGCAGACACAGACAGAAATTCATATTAGTTTAAGGACGTGATTTTGACCTTCAAAAAGTGTGGATCTGATATTTGCTCCAGCTTTGGTCTGGGCTTCAGCAGTTACTGCAGGAAATATTGTCTCTGAAAGTTGGTATTTCTTCGGTGTTCATGAACCAGTCGCTAACTCTGCCTTTATTTGTTTTTGTAGAATGTGGATCTCAACTTCTAGGGTGCATGGAGAGGATAGACGACCCCATTTACACCTGGTATTAAAATGCAATCTGGATTCAGACAAGTTATCCAGATAATAAGCGGTTCGATCTTACCTTTGCATTTACGCCTGGTATTTTTAGTGTGTTCTCGTTATCCACATTAAGTTCAGATCTCTGTCTTCCAGCAACAGCTGCACGTCACTGATTGGCTGTTGTGACAAATCAGCTGTAGGCTGTTAAAATGGCAAGTGTGCGGTCACCAGACATCGCTACTGTACGGCCTATTTTTTCTTTTTCTCTGTCAAGGAAGGGATCATTTGTGTCATTTTTCTATCAGAAGCAAACAGAAAAGATGACTGGCACTATTAGCAGCAATTTCACCTGTGGTTTCTATAAATGCCACGACAGTTAACCGGTCTTTGTGGACGAGAGAACAGAGTAATGAGTGATGGGATCGGCAATACTCTGCAACTTCGGTGCCGTTCAGTGCTGCGTGGATAATGACGTAGCGGTCACAGGTCAAAGCAGGATGATAACGTTGCGTGTGCGGATGTCTGCATGTTGTCCGGATTATATTTACATCTACATGAGATCTGACCACAATGTGAGCCAGACTACCTTCAGACGTGGTTTGGCAGATCTGATCACATTCTTATCATAACATGTTTGCACTTTGCATTAACATGCATTTTTCCTTATCTGGATAATTTTTCCAGATACAGGTAGCATTTTAATACCAGCTGAGAATAGGTGGAAAAGTCTGCAGAGTTCAAATGTCCAGCAACACTTTGTATAAAGAACAACTTTGTTGTCAGGTCATGAGGGGGCTAGCAGAGTTTGGACATTTGCAAAATGAATGCCTGGTTTTATCCCTAGATACCTGAGTTTAGTCACAATTAAAAATTAATCACACAAGCTCTGCATTCACCAGGCTTTCACCAGGGAACCCTAAAAATAAAGTTTTTCTTTAAACTGTGAATGTTGCTCCGTTTAGACCTCTTCTGTTATTTGTTGTTGGCCTGGAGTTTGTTTATGGAAGCTTTTCGCACTAAAAATAGCTGCCTGCTGTGGCTGGAAACAAGGCTGATGAGAAACCAAAACTGAAGCTGAAAGATGCTAAATTTCTGCCAAGGGCTACGAGGAACTGCTGGCAGAGAGAAATAATTCTCTCTGGTTTGTCACAATGAGTGACAGATGCTAAGGCTGGACTCAAATACTCAGCTATTTGTTAATTGGGCAAGTGTTCAGTTTTAATTCAGGGATTCAGACTTTTATTTTGTGTAATTTTTTTTGTGTGTGTGATATCAATTCTGATAAACTTCAACACAGATTTAAAAGATTTTGCCAACACCTCCCTCTATTAGGCTAAATTATTTATTCTTTTTAATTGAAATGTGAAAATGTGGAAATAATAGGAACATCTCATGTACAGTTATGAATCCTTTTCAAATAGACATTAATTTGAAAAAAATCAGAGGGAATCTGTTTGTTATCTTGGATTGACAGCTGTCGCGAGTCACGTGGTGCCCCTCTGACACAGTCAAGCCAGCCTCCGGGAGAAAGTGAAGCTCTCAGAACTCGTGGAAAGAGTACTGTCTTTTATCTACATGTATTATTCAAATTTATGTCAGGGATATTTTCCTCTACCAAACAGTTCAGTTTGCGGTGATGCCGCACTGCAATATCTACCTGAATTTGAAAAATAGTCACTTTTTCCTTCTGCAAGATTGATAATCCAAAATTCATGGTCAGCGTTGCTTTCCTCATTGTTGATATCTTTATTTCGCTTGTTGTCAAAATCATTGTGGTGACATAATGAGGTAAGCCCCTTGCAGGAAAGAAAGCATCAGAAAATACAGCATGAGTTGATTTTACAGTCCTGTTTATGTTCTCATGTTCATTTACTCCGTGATTTTGAGGTGAGTCACTGTTGTTGAGAAATACTGAATGAAAACTTTTACGTCACAGGAATAACACATGTGAATTCTGTTCTTGCATAAGCAGATTTGCATGAACCAGAGCCAGTGACAGATGTCAGTGCTTTCTGTCTTGTGTCTTTCAGTGTGTGCTTTGTGTGTGCATACATGTTTGTGTGTAAGCACTCAAAAGTTGCATGCTGCTTCTCCCTGGCTCCTGATGGCACTCAGCCTGGCATGCCTGGGTAAGCACTGGATTGCTTGGCTATATGCCTGTGTCTGTAAGCGTGTGTGTGTGTGTGTGTGTGTGTGTGTGTTTGAGGGAGAGAGAGAGAGAGAGAGAAAGTCTGATGACGGAGAGAAAAAGTAGAGCATCATAAGACGCTGAGTGAATATTCTTCCCATCTCCATCCCTCTTCCTCTGCCTGTGTGTCTTTCACTGTGCCTGTTTGCTTATTTGTGTGTGTCTGCCTTTTCGACTGCAGTTCTTTCGCCCATTGTTTGTTTGTGTCTGCCCACCGCATTGCCTGCATATTTGCACACCTCCAAGCCTGTCTGCCAAACCTGTCTAACTGTCTGACTATTTGTATATTCTGTAGTCCTTCCTGTTTTTTCTCATATCGCCCTGTTATCTGTCCGTCTCCTTGAACTGCTTCTTCTTTATCAGTCTGAATGCAATGTGCAACTTTTTTATCGACCTGACAACTTGTCTCTGTCTTTTCATCTGTCTGTCTTTTTGTTTGCATGCTGCCTTTGTCTTTGAAACTTTAGTCTGGGCTTTTTGTTACTTTCTCACTGTCATTCAAGTTCCTCAGCAAAGTGTAAAACAGTAAATTTAAAAATATCTTCCTCCATCTTCCACACTTCTCCATAACCCTGTACCCTTTTATTGTCCATGTCTATTATGTGCTGTAACTGCCTTCCTTTCCGTCAGTCTGACTGCTTGTCTGCATTGACATTGTTGATCCTCGTTATCCTGTCAATTATCTTGTCAGCGCCTGCACAGCTTGATTTTTGTCTGTCCCTATGTCTTTCCTCCATCACTTAATCAGCAAGCACTTTCATCTCTTCTTCCCCTTTTATGCACTTTCGCCTGTCGTCTTTTCTCTGCCTCTCTCACTCATTCTCTCTTGGCTCGGGCGTTTTATGAAATATCATGCCTCCTTCTAAGTCAGTATAATTTTCTCTGTGCGGTGGTGGAGGCAAAGGGGGGAAGGACAAAGGTGGAGAAGAGCAGCTGCTAATCATGAAGGATGGGAGGGAGGGATGATTGGAGGACAGGAGTGGAGATGAGCGGCTTCTTAACTTTGGGAGTTTCACCTGAATTTTACATGGAGGAAAGGATTGGGAAGAGACAGGGAGGGCCAGAGAGGAAGGAGAGGCACAGAAAGGGGGAGACTAAATGGATTAGAATAAAGGACAGAAGGGAAGAGTGGAAGAGAGAAACATCAAAGCTGTTGAGAGAAAATGGTGTCTGGTATAAGAGAGAGAGAGAGAGGAAAAGATGAGGCTAAAAGGCTAAAAAAGAACTCTGAGTACTATTACTTATCAAAAACTGACAGTGGGCTTAAGTTAGCTGTCTGACAGCCCTACCGAGAGATCTGAACCTACCGTCAGTCCCTGTGGTCTATCACAAAAATTAAGTCTGAATAGGTTCTGCATTCATTTGGGCCCTCAATAGTAAGTATGTGCTTGGGTTTCATCATTAATTTGATTTTTTAAGGAACCAAGCTTGCACAAACCTCTGGTTCCTCTGGTCCATGTGCGTGTCATGAATTACTCTACAATCTGTATTTTCAGTATGCTGGAACCATTTCACATTAGGCTTTGGATGCCCTCTATTAGTCATAGCCAAAGACTGCAGTTAAGAAGGAGTGTTTGGCATAACAATCACGTAGCAGAATAATAGATCGCAAGGATGTGTATTGGCAAATCTGTTCAAGGATTCCCTGACAAGCCAGCAAGACTTTGGTGCTGCCAGCGAAAAAAAAAACCCTTTCTTTAAAACTAAAAACTTGGCTTACCGTGTGAGGACTGAATTTCCTGACTTCTCAGGAACAAACACAAAAATGCAAATGCTGTCAAAATTTCCAGAACACCTATGGAAGAACTAATTGCGCCTAACAGCTGAAATATAAAGCTGTGAGAGCAGAACACAAATCTGCAGTGTGGATTTTGTCTTCACCAGAGTGGCTCCCTATGTGGAAAAAAAAAGTCAACATTTGTGATGACCTGGAGCAGCAAACGCTTTCTTTTTCTTTTGGACATCACACCTCTAGAATCGAAAACAATGGATTTCTCCTCCCTCGAGTTGGCCGACTTATGTTAGAATGTGCTCAGGTGGAAGACAGTAACTTTTCTTTATGTGACTCAGCAGCTTTTACTGTCTTTTCAGCATTATGTCATCTGTGAGTCTTGAGAGTTATGATTAGTCTAAAAATCCTAAATGCAGAATTTGTCAAATTTGTACCACACAGTAGCACATAAGCTCAGTAGTTCGTATGTGCACAGGTCATGGCATCTCTCATATGGTCTGTGTTAAGTCAACTTGTAATTTTTAAAGGGATAAATTCATGTTTCCCCACAAAAAATTCAAGTAATACATCTTTTATATGAAGAGAATGGAATTCAAAACAAAAGTCCCATTTCATTACATTAATTTGCTATGCAAATTTTTCTCAAAAAAGAAAAGTTTTTTTTATGTAAAGTAGGCCTGTCTTGAAAACTCTGTCATCATTCCTTACCTATGATAGACAGACAAAGATAGAACACGTCTGCATTAAAATGTCTTTTCTTTAAAATGTCTCAAAACAACTATACTGATATGTGCTTTGTTGTTTTTAAGCATTTCTATCTATGTTCAAACACAGGAAAATGTGTAACTGTATTCAAGAGAATGGTGAGTTTTATTTGTTAACACCAGAGAGTTAAGGAAGGAAGTCAGAAACCAAACTAAACGTAACATGAAAAGACTTTTGTAAGTTACCTGGTCAATGAAAATTTCTGACTGATTCATGTCAGATAGCTTTTCTTCGCCAAGCTTAGTATTTTGTTGTTGTTGTTGTTTACCGAGACCAATAGTGGCAGAAATTTCATACCGTGTGTTTAACACTGAAAAGTCATTAATACTGTGGTGGGTGGTGGTTCATGCTATTTAAATACGCCCAAAACATGCAAATGCCAAAGCACTCCCAAACACAGAACACTTGACTAGTTTAAACATACATAAGTTATGTTATGGATTCAAGAGGACCTTTACATTTAGAAATATCATTATATTACACAGTTCTGACCAGGACACCACTGCCAGGTTCTTCTGTCTGCCCTAAACAAAGTCCAGCAATAGGAGCGAGGGCAGTCTTCCTGTTGAATTCATAACTGCAGGTCTGCTGGGAGTCTGGGTGGCCTGCCAAAGTGAGGAGCATGGAAAGCAGCCTGTGGCCTCATTAGCTGTACAATTATAAGCATCCATGACCTCGGGGTGATGGCGTGGGTGGGCATTCTCACTTCAGCTCATCAGCAAGCGTTCTTAGCATAAAAAGAACAATTCCGTTAAACCTCTCACTTTGTTAACCGCTGAGAGCGATACCGGCTGATCTGAGACTCGTAGATACTAAAGAGAGTTAAATCCCATCTCATGCTGTGGTGCAGCATTACTGAAAACCAGCATATGCTCATTAGCTGGCTCTTGCATTTGCTTGAATTAACTATGATGATTTATTATCACAAGTGTCTCCACAAATAAGATGCACAGAGTCAAGTGAAATGGTTTCAGAACTTATTAGAATACTTATCTGTTTGCTTTCTGTTCTTGAGACACTTTCAGACAAAATTTGTGGCAAAACATTTTTTATCTGTTTGCATTCTGGGCTGAGAGAAACAGCCTCTAACAAACTTTAATAGCCTTCCTTTGCCCAAGCGACCCATTTTGTTTATGCAGCTCATTTAGAGTGCGAGAGCAGTGCACTTGTGGAAGCAGCGGCTGCCATTTGGTTCGACTCCTTCTGTGCCCGGTCCCATCTGTGCTAATCATCCTGTCCTCGCCCAACTTCCTGACTACACACCTTGCAGTGTTTATGCAGCAGGTCTCTTCTCATTAAGTAGTTAAATATTTTTCCAGGCACTGGGTCTTGTTGTTGTGCTGCCTGCATCTCCTCTGGCTGAGCTGTAGTGAGCATATCCTGTGTTTCTTTGTGTTCCTGGAGTGATGAGACTGAATTAAGGAGTGAATATTGTTCTACTTGTTGTTCTTTAATGCTTCGCTCTGTTCTTCTGACTGCATCCTGATGTGACTGCGCGGACTGACTCATACAGATCTTAATGACATTCTTTGCAAGCTCTTTGCTATGCCTTGCCTAAAAAAAACACCTACTTAACTGAGAAAAACTATATGTGAGCAGATTCTCCACAAACTGCAAAAGAAGGATCCTTTTATGTTTGAAAATCTACGTCAATCAGAGGTGGTCCGGTTCAGCGTCAGAAATTCTAGCTTACTCACCATCAGGGACACAAATGATGAATGTTTTTTCTGAAGGAGGTGATCTCAAACTTTAAGCCATAGGTTGCCATTATTGCACTTTTAGAGCACCTGTAAGTCCCGTGAAGCATCTGTATGCAGGACAAACGTTTAGCTCAGGTCAGCCTGGATCAGATTCATCAATTTTTGACAAAGGAGGTTTTGACGGCCGTCCTTATAATACAGCCCAAGTACTTTGTATTATGTAATTTCCTTACATTTATCACGTCATTCTTTAAAACTCCAGGTGTCATTTTATCCTATGAATC
>JAPXVT010000027.1:17506987-17517292 GCA_029823135.1 Acanthurus reversus
ACCCCTCATGAGTAACTAGTCTACAACCAAACAGTGTGGACTCTTTTTTTGATAGTCAATTAATCTACTATTATGAAAAAAACTCCCAAGTGCTGCAAAAAGAGTGAACAATATTTCAATCAGTGCATCTTTGTTTAAATCTAAAAATGCTGAGGAGAGTTGTGACTCTGAGACAAAACAAAAAAAAGGTTCTGAGTCGTAAAATCAAAACGAGAAGCTAATTATATGCTAAAACCACAGAAGGGAACTTCGCTGATAATTCTCTGTGTCACTCCATGACTCCATTATTTTTCTTCTGAGGATCTCATTTCTGAAATTCTAACATAGCTGTTGGCCTGCCTGCTTTGGAGCTGCTGCGAAAAACACTATCAAGTACCAAGTATCTGGTTTAGGTGTTAGAGAAGACTGTATTGGTTTGTCTGTTTAGCGATCCAGCGCTCAGTTGTGTTCAAAGTATGTAGGATTCTTTCTGTCTGTCTGAGACAGCCTCTCCTGGTTGATTCGATGCCTGTGAGACGTGGCTGTTTTCCATGCGCTTCCAGCCCAGCCCACCATAGCTCCAGCTCTCTCTCCCACCTCTGAAGTTCTCTTCTGGGGAGAATTTTAAAGGCAGACCCCCCCTCCTTCAACACCCTTGTTTAGCTTGAATGATTGCCCCCTGACTTTGTTGCTCTTGCTCTCCCTTTTAATGCCCTATTTCATTCTTAAACTCCCTCTCCCCCTCTCCTTTTCCTTTTTTTTACAAGGTCCCTACAGGCCTTTCCCTTGGCCTGGCTCCAGGACAGTTGCTAAGTAAATCACTCAGTCAGCAGGACCAGTAAGAAAGCAAAGAATTCCACACAATCCTGAGCCTTTCATGCCTGCTCTTCCCTCTCTTTGCCTCACTCTCTGCCTCCCTGTGTAGCTCACTTTCTCATATATATATTTACCTTGAGTAAAAAGAAGAGTAAAGCCAAGAAACACGGATGGGGGGCCTTTTTTTTGAAGGAAAGGAGAAACATTTTGTGAGATTATCCCTGTGTACATGCGTATGCATGAGATGGGAGGTGGGGGTCTGTCGGCCATGTGTTTCTCTGCCTGCTTTGTAGCCGCTGCAAGAAATGTTATCCAATCCACGTTTTCCTCCCTGCCTCTATTGTTGGAGGTAAAAAAAACCACCAAGAGAATTCAATCTAGAACGACTTGTGCCCCATTAAACCTTTTCTGCCTGCTCTTGACTAATGCAGATTTTTGCCCAGGCTCATTATACCCCAAAAATAATTACCGGTGAAGCTAATTCTCTCCCACTCATGCATGAAGTAAGTGGTGTGTTAAAAAAAAAAAAAAAAAAGAGTAAGAAATGAGAGCCTAAATATACTGTAGAAGTGAAATCTTGACTTTGTAGCAAGACCTGCTTTGTTTTTGTCAGTTCTAGTCCCCTCCTCCCCTCTCTGCCTCATTTGGGCCGTAGCTGCCCCATGTGGGATCATTTAAAGATCTTTGGGTCGTCCCATGATGGTTCACAGGAGAGGAGGGCGGGGTGAAACCAACTTGAACCTCTTCTTTCCTGCAGGTGGTGATGGCCCCACATGAACCACCAGTGGTGTTTGTTGATAACTACATCAAGCTCCTGGCTGATGGCAACCCTGAGACCTTCCAGAAGATTCTGGACATGAAGGTCAGTTAGTTTGACTTTACCTGTAATTTAAAGAGATAGTTCAGACTTTGTTTTATTTGCTTTCCTGTTAAGAGTTAGATTTTAAAACAGGATACCACTCTCAGATCTGTATCTTAAATATAAAACTTGACCCAGCAGTTATCTCAGCATTTCAGGGAGAAAAAACAGCCAGCCCGACTCTGTTCAAGATAACAAAATCTGTATACAATAACCTCCAGAGCTCACAAATTAACATGTGCACATAATCCCCACAAAAACCACAAGTTGCAGTTTTTCTCGCACTTTATTTTTATATGGATTTAACTAAGGAAATGTGTGAATTAGGGAGCTTTAGTTGTGCTGGAAGGTGGATATTTCTTACTTTTGGACAGAGCTAGGCTAGCCGTTTCCCTCTTCTTCTAGTGCTCATGCTAAGCTAACTGACTGCTCTGACTTCATACTTAACTTACAGATCTGAGGGTGGTATTCATCTTCTCATCGAACTTTTGGCAAGAAAGCAAATAAGCATATTTCCTGAAATGTACAACTACTACTTTAACACTGTAACTCTGCCATGCACCAAACTCATAGTTTTGTGTTTACCTCGTTTTGTGCTCAAAGGTAGTTTTATTTAATTCTTAATGATTTCCCCTGTGTTTGTGTGTACCTGTGTGTGCAGGGCCTGAGGCGCAGTGAACAGAGTAGCATGCTGGACCTCTTCAGGCAGAGGCTACCCACTCCACCGTCCGGGGGTGACGGCGGCCCCTCGCTGTCCTTCAGTACCCCGACCCCTGAGCAGGAGTCGTCCCGGATACGCAAACTGGAGAAACTTATTAAGAAGAGACTGTGATCGGACATCACATCTTGTAAATGAAAAAGGTTGCAGGAAGGGGGTGGTCGACACCTCTCTTGTAGGTGATTCATCTCATAGACTTCATTGTCCTCTCTGCAGTTTTTTGTGGAAAATTAAAGAAAAAGCTAGAAGTTGACTAAATTGACTGACTGTAACATAAACCGAAGTGGACGCTGGATTATGAAGGACATTCCTCAGTTGCTACACGTCATTTACTTCTGTAATCTCTCTCATCTCTGTCTTTTCTGACACGAAAGCCTGAGCTTTGTAAGATTAGTACATCTTCGCATTGTGTAGATGCACTCAGAAGACCCAAGTGAATTGCGAATTCTGGCCGCTTCTCTGAAACATGGTACAGGCTGCATGATCTTAATTTACGGCGATGTTTGAACAAAATGCTTAGGGTAGCCGTGGTTTCCCTCGACTGTTTAAATTTCCAGTCACGGGGTACCAGTTTAAAATTTTGTCTGCATCTCTGCCGTCTATTAAGGTGGACATGCGTCATAGGTGTCAGGATTGTTTTTTGTGAACGGTAGTCTAAAGTGAATCCCCGACTCTGGTTTAGAGACCTCAAGTGTGAGACAAAGGGGATCTTTGGATTTCCTGCATCACCTGTCAGACATGATGTCGGCTCTTTCTTGGCATTTAATATCACTCTAGCTGGTTCTAGTTTCCAAGTCATACTGTTATATACTGTTTATGCATTTATGCATACATAAGTACATGTTTGCAGCCAGTCTAAAATATTGTTTGATAGTTAAATCCACTGTCTCCGTTGCACTGGCACTTGCAAAACTGCTGATCTCTGAATAGTTCTGGAAATATTCTTTAATTATAAAAATGCACTGAGACACATGGGTCTCTGAAGCTGCTGCCCCATGAACTCAACGATGCATCACAGTCTCTGGAGAAAAAAAAACTTTATTTGAAGTCATTGTGGTCGGTTGTGGTCGCTGATATTGATGCCTCTCAATTCTAACAAGTCCTTTAAATGCAAATGCATTATTACACATTCCTGCCTTCATGTACTGATTGGTTTTTGTTTTTTATTGTCTGTATTGTATCCTACGCAGGCAGTTGTTGAACACTATTAAAAATATTGCCACTGACTTCCCCTGCAGTTAATCAAATGGGTGTATATTGTTTCAATTTGCACATTATGCACAATTCCAGGGAAAAAAATACCAACCCCAGTGCTGAATGAGGGGCTGGAAAAGTTCCCATGACCAGCTCCGTCTCTGGTTGCCACTTATCCCTCGTCCAATCAGGAGCCCGTAAATGCTTCAAAAGGCGTCTCCGTTCCTGTGCTTGTGGATCTGAAGGCTCCTTTGAGGGCAGAAGTTTGAAGAGAAGCCGCGGGCAGCAGGTCTCCTCCACGTCGCTTTTCCTGCTCAGCTCACAAGGGGACAGATTTCCCAGCTTTTGCACAAATTCACAGTGGAGCTGGTTCGTGCGTTTTAAATGTGAGAGTAAAGATGGTTTGAGTTTTATTGTTGGAAAGCGCTGTAGAGGTCTGGGTTGGTGGCGATTGTGTACTGAATTACCGCCCGGTTTGATGGTATTTCCAGCGGGCAGTGGTGCATCTCGTCCAGGGAGAGGTGAGCTGTTTCAGCGTGTGGACACAAAACCTGAGCACTCTTGCGGAACTGCAGTCTGGAAGTGTCAAGCTCTCGCAATCCGCGCTTCACTGGCTGGAGTTTTGCAACCTTTCTTTAGAAATGGTCGGCAGGTTGAACTTGCCAAATGTATGTGAAGGAGATCCACTGGGTATGATGAGCTGCAGGGCTGATAGAGGACTTGACAGCCCCGACTCTGGGTTACCCCCGAGCCCGAGCCCCAGCGCCTGGTTGCTGCCTGTGTGTGCGGAGAAAGCCGGGGGCGTGAGCCCGGTGTCTGAGGACGAGGGAAGGGGCTCCCTGGTAGGTAACACGACATCCTGACTGCATGTTGTTTGAACAATGTATGAAGTCCCCCTGGAGAAATGCAAACGACTAGGCTACAAATTGCAGCTGAGCATTTCTTATTCTAAACGCCAGCACATTCTATTTCTTGCAATTTGATATGGAGGACTTGGCATCCTGAAAGCATGATGGTTGCCAAAAATGCTCAAGTAAATGTGAGAGGGAAGTTTATCTCTGCATTGGAACAACGTCAGATGTTGCTCCTGCACACGAGGTCCATAGCTCTGAAATGGTTGCTTTCTGTCTGCCAGTCACACCGTGCCCATTGTTTTTGCTAACTCGCCCGTGTGCCAGTTTTTATGAAGCAAACTAAATGTTTGTGAAAGTGCTTTGACAAAAACACTTCCCAGCAAATACTTGCTTGCATGTTCTGGCCAACTGAGGAAAAAGTGGGTCACACCACCACTGAACTGAGCCTATGGGAACTTGTAGTTTTGGCTCCTTGTGTGCTGATGGTGGGTTGTTTTTTTTTTTTTTTTTTCCTCACAGGTTTCAGTTTTACCCACCGGATCTTTCCAGCAGCTACAGCCATTGTCTTTTGGGGAGGGCATAGCGCTTGATCCGCTACCTCCAAAGGAAGTAAGGTGGGTTGGCTTTGATTTGACCTGCTTTATACAGGATCAGACTTGCAGGTCAGTTTTTTGTTGTTGTTTTTTTAAAATGGCATACCATCAGAACCATGCAGGCTTTGGTATTTTTGCTTTGAATATGTACGAAGATGGCCAACAAGAAAACAGTGAACCTTGACAGACTTTGCTTTTTAGTACAAATGATAGTTCAAAGATTTGCACCAAGTAAAATCATTCCACTTTGCTTTCTCTTTAGATACACCTCATCTCTGCACTACAACTCGGACCGCCACTTCATCCAGAGCGTGGCCCTGCAGCCATGGGGCCAGGGTCTTGAACACTGTACGCAGACCATCATGGCCGTGCCCCACAGTACCTGGCGCCACTACAAGACACAGCTGGAGTTCCAGCCTCGCCATCGGCTGCAGCACTTCAAAAGCACCACCATCATCTACCCGAAGAAAACCAGCGCGGTTTACACCACAGAGCTGAGCTACGACTGCCACCGACTATCCAAGCGTTTCCTGTCCAGTGTCGAGCTGGAAGCAGCCGGCCGCAGAGTGATACCCCAGTGAGGGTGGGAGGAGGGGACAGGTGATGGGGACACATAAGGGTGGTTTTCCCCATGGCCTCGATGCTGTAGCTCCCCTGAGGATGGCTGACGTTGACCTGCTGTGTTGTCTTTTTACACTCGTGTAGCCTGTTACCTTTTCAGTACTCTTCCTAAACTGTGGACAAGAAGCATTTGTGCTACGAGGTTCAGATTTCAGAGGTGACGAGACATGGACAACATGGATGATGTATCTATCAGTTCATGTTTTGATATGTTTATATCCCTGGAAAAGGATGATCTGTCCTTACAAGGAAGTGATGTTACATAAAAATGCTTCACTTTGCAGCTCGTTTGGTCTCCGGAGGCACGCTCATATTTTATTAGTTTTTAATGTATGTAGGCTTGACTGATATGGAAATGAGACGACACAGACTCTCTTCATGTCACATCAAGTTGTTCAAGTATACAGAGTGGTTGGTTTTAACTTGTTTGTAATGCTAGAGGAGAGTGCTGTCAGAACTGTGTGTGACGGTTATGAGGGGAAGGAAAGGCAATTAAATTTGATACTTGTGTTTGGATGCATGCTAAGGAATCACTAACATATCCACACTGTACAAGGGTCACGGTGAAATGAATTACTTCCTTCACAGGGTGTTGTGTATTTCTGCAGAACATTAACACAAGCTGAGCTCCTCCCAAGTCTTGTCCCTAGCGACTGTTTGTAGCTGCAGCTCGTGTGTTACGTAAATGTCGGTAGATTCAGAGATTTTGTGTAAGCTTAAACAAACTGATTAAGCAGGTAGCATTGAGGGGTCATGAAATGTGGATAGAATTTTTGATATCACTCTCTAACTTGCTGGTGAAAATAACAAGCTGCATTCCACTGCTATCACTTTCTTTGGCTTGACTTGGATTAAAAATGTATTTATTAAATTCTGAGATTTTATCAGCTGATGAACGGGTCTCCACAGTCACAGCAAGGGATTTCTGTAACGCCTCCTGTGCCTTATTGATGTATCTGTTGATGCTTCTTTTTTTTATATATTAGTCACTTATCAAGTGCCTGTTTGAAATAAAGTGTTCATTAATTAAGTGGTTGTGTATTTTATGAGGGAGAGGGAGTCTTTGTCCTTTCTCAAAGATAACTGCAAACAGGTAATTATTCATTCATTTGGCTTTTATTTATGTATTGATTTACCGGGGACAGTGCACAATAATCCACATTTCAGTTTCCACTTCCACACAAATGAGCCAGAGTTAGCTTCACCAGCCAATTCTGGCTTTGAAAATAACAAACACTGACTGTGGCATGTGTAGATTTTTACAATGGTTGACATGATGAGACATAATTTAAGTCTCACACAGGAAAATGTGGGTATATCTGTAGAGAAAGAAGCTCTTGCCATAATTTTTAAGCAATGTTGGTTCTGTCAGTGGCACAGAGCAAAGTCAGTTAAGTGAAAGATACATTCAAACCTCATGCAATCCCACTCAATCAGGATAGACTGATGTGCCATGTTTAGGTTGAAAAGTTTACTTTTTGGTGAATTGTCCCTTTTGAAAGACAATAATTGTGCTGCTTCAATGCCCTCCTGTGGCCAGAGAGGGAAAGCACTGAAGGGGAGCTCGCTTTCACTCCGGAGCAAAATTAATTCTGTTTTTTAAAGTCAATTTCCAACAAAAACAGGTCCTGATTTTAATTTATAAATTTTTGGGGGGTTGAATCAAAGTGAAAACTGGAAAATGGGAATAACTGAGATAACTGCAACCGAGCCAGTGTCAAAATAATGGTTTACATCATTTGTACATGAAGCCTACACATACATTAAGAGTAGGTCATTACAAATGCCGTCCCAGAGTTAAGAAAATGTGCTGTCTGGGAAAACTGTTGGTGTCACTGTTAATTATGGTGATAAACTGACAGAGAAAACATCAGAAAGCCTCTTTTGACATCAGTCAGAAATGTGTAACTGTTGAATTTATTCCACAAAGAAGTTCAACATTTCATAAAACTCATCTCTCTCTGATCTTATAACCCATGATTGACTATTCTGTTGGTTGGCTTTAGGGTGTGAAAAAATAGTACAGCATTCATTCAGAGGGTCATTTGCTGTGCAGCAGTTGCTTTACATACCAGGAAAGAGTGCAAATACATACAAATGATATGAACAAATAAACATCAATGCCATGGAAAAACAAATCTACTTGACGCCCAAAATGTTCATGGTAAGTATAAGTCAAAGGTTAATGGTAAGTTTTATTAGAACCGCTACAAACTGGTTAATGGTAATGTGCAAACTCAAAAATTAAACAGTGTCATAGTATTTTGTTTTAACAATAGGGATCAGGAAAAAGTTGGCTAGAAGTGGCAAAGCATATAGCTATGTATGTAATCTTAATTCTAAAGTAGCCTCCCTGTAAATGTATGTACAATACATAGTCCATTGAAAGGGTTAAATTAATATGTCTGTGATATTTTATGTGATGATTCTTTACTGCAACTCTCTGAAGTTGCAATGAATAAATGAAGGGTAATAGGCCTTCATGGAGAGAGACCTGGCAATGCAAAGAGAAAGAGGGACGTTTCAAAGAACAAACCTGAAAATGGGTTGAAGAAAAACTTATTTCAATGAACCATCCGCATGTATTCAAATTTCTCCATCTCGTCTTCTATTACGCTAGTTACAAATTGTATGCTCCTATGTTATCTATGTGTACTTATCTGCAGAACAAATAGACAAAGTGCCATTCGGTGCTTTAACTGTAAAAATAATCATTTTGATATAGGCGATGTACCATTCAAATCAAATCAGAACTGCCCCTTTTAAATACTTTGAAACTGCGAGGTCCTTTTTATTGTTGCTGCACACGCGAAACGCAAATGTATTTGTTACACTGCTTTGAAAGTTCAAGAAGTTACGTTCTTTCAACAGCGTCTACATTTTTGAAATATTTTTCCTACAACAACCTTTACGTATCACGTAGGATGTGTAAAAAATACGATAAAATAAAATAAAATGTTATTAACGTTAATCTAACAAAATTCGCGCACAAAAAATGCGTAGTATGACGTATAGGTTCAGAGGGCTCAAAGACACGCCCACATTTTTTTTTCCCCCCGCATGGTGTGCCAGAACGTAGTCATTTAAATATTGTTCCGGAGTAAACCTAGCGTTATATCTGTTATACTGTGGGGATTTTCGACTCATATCCAGTTTGCTCTCTCACATGGAACAATAAGATAGATGTCAGTTGAAAAGAAAGTATCATTAAACGGAACGTTACCCCTGTATCTTTAGCAGGTTAGCTTGTTTTGCTAGTTAGCTAACAGTAAAGGATGAAGACTTCCAGCGGAAACACCAGCATTATGGACATGTTTGAAAAGGGAAAGACTCTCAAAATATGTGCCCCAATGGTTCGATATTCAAAGTAAGTGTTATTTGTCTCCTTGAGATAATGTTAAAAGTTAACATAACTTGCATTTGTAATTTCTGCAGTTGCAATTTTTAAGGAAACACTAAAGGTTAACGTGAAACACATTGAATTCACATTAAGCTTTTATTCTAAAGTGTCTCTAAAATACGACTTAATTGTAGGTAACTTTCTACGTTGCCATTAGTAATTGTCTGTGTGTGTATCACACTGTGGTCAGTAGAGTATTTTTGTTCCCCATAGGCTTGCATTCAGGTCCTTGGTGAGAAAATACAACTGTGATATCTGCTTCACCCCAATGATAGTTGCCTCTGACTTCATGCGATCAGTGAAAGCCAGAGACAGTGAATTCACGACCAATGCACGTGAGTAGCAACACTGCAATATGAGCTATAACAGGGTCTCTACGCATAGCATCTTTGCACAAGATACCAAATGATCAGTGAAAGTGTTTTTAATTGTTAGCTTTGTTATTGCAGTAATTTCAGAAGACTTCCTTTTCCTCCTCAGATGACCGACCCCTGATTGTGCAGTTTGCTGCCCATGATGCCCAGACTCTAGCTGATGCAGCCTGTGTAGTAGCACCTTTCTCAGATGGAGTTGACCTCAACTGTGGCTGCCCACAAAGGTGCAACTCCTTACAAGAGAGCCAGAAACATTTTTGCCTCTTGTTTATGACTCTTTTATTACAGCATTTTGATTTTATAATATAAAGCTCACAATTTGATTGATTCATTTATTTCATCTGGATAATCATATGTTTCTGTATTTATCCCTATTATTCTGAATACTAATACGGTGTGTTTCAGAGGAATAATTGGACAAAAGTTCAGGTTAAACACTCTGTCCTCTGAACATTCTTACCATTCTATTGTCTAGGTCGTCTGATTGTCTTTGTTATTTTTCAGATGGGCTATGTCAGCAGGATATGGTGCATGCCTCATCAACAAGCCTGAACTTGTGAAAGACATGGTCCGACATGTCAGAAATCAAGTAGACAATCCCAACTATACAGCTTCCATAAAAATAAGGTAAATAAAACAAAAAAAAACCCCAAACCTGAACTAGTTTGTCACCACATTTAAACTGCACTGATAAATCAGCTGTGCTGATCTATCCACTGATACTCGCTTTTTGCAGATATATCATTATCCTCGTATATGTTGGCAAAAAAGTAACCAGACATTGCAAGACAGAAATGGCACTATAAGTATAAGGTTAGATAAGACATGCCTTTGTTGATCCACCGTGGGAGGAATTCAAGTCGACACAGCAGCATAACAAGAACAGCAGCACAATAG
>JAPXVT010000027.1:17568696-17578812 GCA_029823135.1 Acanthurus reversus
GGCTTTGCCTGCAACTCAGCTTGTCAAGTCGCCAGAGGCCAGTTTTAGGACATAAGGCTCGTCACTTGTTTCAGCAGCCAATCAGCTCATAGCAACATCACCTGTCGCTAAGGGGCGCATTGCACAGCAGCCAGTAGGAACACGTGCTCTATGAAAAGACCTGTGATTGGCCGGTTTGTCACAGTCTTCATTTTCTAAGGCCTGACTAGAGCAAAGGAGAGGTGCAGAAGTCTAGTGATCTTTCAGACCACCTTAATTACAAAATGCTGAAAAGTTTATTGTGGAATTGTTTTCGCCTAAAGAAATAAACTGCCTATCTCAGTTTTAAATGAAGAAAGTTTTCTAATGTTTATAATATATAGTCAAAAACCGTTAAATACATGAGAAAACTATATTTCATGTCCTATGCCCTTTCCTGCACACAATAGACAGAGGCTGGACAAAAGCAGATTTTGATTATTCCACCGACTTTTTTTTATTTATTCATGTCTGAATGATAAAAGCCGGACAATTTTAGGAGAGCCCCCAGGAGCTTCCATTTCAGTCAACAGCAACAATATAGTGAAACGTGGGGTTTTTCCCTGTTTGTTTACAGCTTGTTCTGTGTGGTCTCACAATAAACAAATGTTTCTCTGTTGCTGACATGCAGTCTATGAAATATGAAGGGCTGCTGGGCCAGTATTGTATAATTCAATAGTCATACAGTGTTACACACATGTAGCATCTTTGCCTGTAAATCCGGTCACGTCTGTCCTTTTTTTTTTTTTTTTAGCACAGTAGTGATCTATTTATTTTAATGTAAAATGAGTTTGCATTAGTCACACAACTAAAATTACATGTTTCCTTGCTGCAAAATATTACCTTTACTGTTATTTGAAGAAATATCAAATAATCTATAAGCTTTACAGTCATTTACTCTCAATTAGATATGGATTAATGCTGATTTGTAATGTCATATGACAGTCTGCGGGTTTACATTCATGTAAAAAGCCACATTGTCCTGTGCCGCAGACATAATGGACACATTGTTAACTTCAGTTTTCAGATGTTTTCACTGGCTGAACACACTGAATAGTTCAAGTGTATTTACAGTGTGAGGAATTACTTGTGATGGAAGTGTGAAGGGTGCAGTTCTCATATGGCAAATAAATGATGCGAAGCCTGCGGAGCTAGTTCAGGCAGACAACTCGAAGCTGCACCAAATCCTGATCAGGTGATCAGTCACATGCACTCTTCATCTGACTGGGGCGGGCTATTTAAACCTCCCTGCTTAGCCTACTTGATCCATTGCTTGCCACATTCCTGCTGCTCTGTGCTGCGACTACCTCCCCAGCATCCACCTGTGGGCTCTGTCTCTATGATCCCCTGCGGGGTCTTGTTGTTCACTCCCTGTAATGTCTGTTTGGCAGATCATATACAGGGAATGAATTAATCGAGACAGACCCTGACACCAAACTTGCTTCAGATATCTATGCTCAATATTTATGCTCAATAAGATATTGAATTCAATCCAGAGTTGTCTGACTGAACTGAGATTACCAATATCTAACAAATACAATCACGTCAGTGTGTAAGGGCAAACAAAACTTTTTAGTGCTGGCTGTGTGTGAGTGGATGGGCATGACTGAGTTGATGTTTTTTAGGCTTGATGAAAACTAAGTGGTCTGCATCTGTTGGCATCTGTATGTATTTTTGCAGTTTGCCTCCATTCTGGACTTAATATTCTACTTTTACAATAGATGCACGAGCCTTTCACAACATTTAAAGGAGACATATTATGCTTATATTTTGGGTTTATATTTTATTCTTGGTTGCTACTAGAGCAGGTTTACATGCTTTGATGCTCAAAAAAACTCATCTGTTTTCTCATACAGCCGGCTGCAGCAGCCCTGTTTTTTCCAGACGCTCTGTTTTCTCGCCTGCCCCGCCTCTAAAGGCTTACTCTGCTCTGATTGGCCAGTTCAAACCCACACCTTCCAGATGAACCTATAGAGAAGCCCAGCACACTGTGACACACTAGTGGTCTGAGATTTTAAAAAAATGATGAGAATGGAGCATTCAGAGCCACTGCTACATACCCTTACCTCATTTTTTTCATACTTTGGCACCATTTAAAACGGCAATCCGACTTTGTAGCATCATTTATAGGTTGAGAGAGACAAAAAAGCATTATATGTCCCCTTTAAGTATCTTCTGCCTCAGAGTAGCTGCAAAGGTGTGAGGGGATGACAACCTAGATGACAAAATCAACCACAGAGAGAATTTCTGGCTTTGCTTTTTCAGTGCTGCTGGAGTTGCATGACCTATGTAGTGGTAATGTTGGTTGGTTAGTTGGTTGGTCCACCACTTTCATCCAGACGTAAATACCTTAAACAGCTACCAGTTGGCTTGCCATAAAACATTGTACAGACATTTGTGGTCCCTTGAGGGTGAATCTTACACCATTATGATACCCTAATGCTTTTGCTAGTGACATCAGCAGGTTTAAGTTTGTCCTTGTTCCAGGTGATTAATGCTAATGTTTTTGGTCTTCTTCAGACCTTTTCATTAGGTCATCATGTGGTTTTGAGTTAAATGTTAATATTATCAGCTGCTGTATTCATTTCCCTGAATATAGGTTGTTCACATGTTAGCATACTGATATAAGCTTATAGTTAGAAGCACCACTGTGCATCACAGAGTCACATAACTGTAGACTCTAAGAGTCATTTGTTTCAAAGACCTTTTTTTCCCTTTTAAAATTACAACTTGTGTGGAAACAATCATAATACCAGCTAATTATCGTCAGTGTCTACATCTGCCAGCATCTTAACTTGAACTGTTCCCAATTTGGAACAGATATTTTCACATCTTTTTAAACTTATTTTTCATCTTTTCCCAGGCAGTTGGATCAAGTCTGTTATATGTGTGAGAAAAAAATATCTGTGAGGTTAGAGGTCTCTGGTAGATCTTTTTTTTAAACAGCTTGCTTGCTTATTTCATTCCATTGAGAACTTAATAGGGATTACAGGACGACTTTAATTGACGTCCTTACAAAGATGTTAAAACCTGAAAATGCCATTTCGGCCCACTTCGAAATATTTTTAGCAGTTTTTGAAGTCCTCTGTCCACAATGATATCCTTCTTTATTAAGAGCCAAATCTATAATTTTTCTCTTCCTTTTCTCTTTTGCTAAACAACAAAATTGAGGGGAATCCCATTTGTCTCTGGGATGTGGTCACTTATATTTCTAAGGAAAATCACCCACTCCACAGAAAGACAGTTGTTTTGGGGTTTTATCCACTGTGACTGGTTTTGATTTGATCTGTCCTTGCGTTTTCCATCTTTCTTTGTTGTCTATAAATGTCCTTTCCCCTCTTATGTGTTTTTCATAAATGTCATAAATTGTCTGTACTTGTAATCTAAACAACATTGCAAATGAGGATAAAACCTCAATGTCCACTTAAAAAATGGAGGTTTAATTTGGTTGTGTCAAGCACCCTCTTAAGGTGAGGGCCATAATGAAGAGAAATATGTTTTTAAACTAAGCCAACCTGGTGTCGACATGGCTGTGGAGAGAAAGAGAAAGACAGCAGATGGAATGTGAATGGTTCCCTCCTGTATCTGAAGGCTTGTTTTCCATGTACCTGAGCTAGTTCCTTGGTCAAGGGTACTTACTGGAGATAGACCTACATGTTTTGATGGTGGGGGAAGCCGGAGCACCGGGGGGAAACCCATGCGAACACAGGGAGAACATGTAAACTCCACATAGAAAGGTCCTGCCCCAGCCAGGGACTGAACCAGGACCTTCTTGCTATGAGGCAATAAACAAAAAAAGCTCCTTACATTAACAGTCTATGCACACATTAAAAGTTGAAACTGGTTTAGAATGAAAAGTAAAGTAAAGCGGAAGACAGCCACTGAAACAACTTAATGAACATATAACATTTCTGTCATCCACATGTGCACTGGACCCAGGTAAGTGTTACTTTTTTTTTTTCAGCATAAATCTAAATAAAACAAAACAAAACAAAAGCCTTTTTTCAGATTTGTACTTTGATGTCAATCAATATGCAAAATAAGTTGCATACTTTGTATAATTCATAGAGACCTCTAATTTCCAATATACCTATACAACTCATATGTGTGTATTGAACAATAGGGTTAAAGGTAGACATAAAGTCAACAGCAAGTAGCACAGTTGGGTCTTGAATCATCAATGATTGGGTGTTAATAATGTCTAACTATAATGCTGCAAACACACTTGCTTATGAATTACATGCCATTTTAAATGAGATGTTTATTGAATTGAGCTGTATGGCTTCCTCTACGCCTTTGCTCTCCAAACTCCAAACATATTCTTTGTTCTCACCGCCACAAAGCAGCTGAAGGTTTTCGGTGCCTGTGGTTCCTGTAGGAAGTTTACTTGTCCTTTGTCACAGCTTTTCTCTCACATTCCAGTAAAGTGCAAATCAGGTCGACATGAGACGATTCCAACCCATGGGGACAAACGGTTTTAGCCCATTTTTACACAGTCTTCAGTTGAGGTGAGACTATCTAATGGCGTTATCTATAATAAAGTCATCAGCAAATATGCTCCGAGCCGCAATTAAATAGGCTAAAGACACAGAATTGGTTACACTGTATGTCAACTGGAGATTATGTTTCAATGAAGCATGTATGCAGAGTACATGTTACACATTATCAGCTGGAAATATGTTATTATAAAGACTGCAACTTATATCAAGTCAAACTCAAATGTTATAGTTAAATCTGACTTAAATTTCACTGTATCAATATAATTTAAATGTAAATTTCAGCCAGTTTAAACTCAAACAAACCCTCCATGAGTTCTTAGAAAAATATCTAAAGAACAAGACAGACGCAGGTGCAGCATTTATAAATCTTATTATTCAACAATATTCACATTACAACATCAACACTGCTCTGCTAGTGACATGGTCTAATAATCCCAATATATTGTATAGTTACTTTGTAATACATTATCGAGAGGCACTTCCAGTAAGTCTGGCAATAGAGGAGCTACAGTATTGTGTCTAAATTACAAAACAGTAAAAATAAATATTTTTCTAAAAGTTTTTTGTTATAATATACTTTTGAATCTGTACAGTATATATTTTATTTTTTATACAAAGTCAAACAATATCTAGAAATAAAATGTCATATTCCACTTAAACAAATACTGGTGAATCACACAATTTCCCCATCCTGTAGGTATTGCTACATGTGTTAAGTGCAAGATACTGGAGAGAAGAAAAGAATTGACTTTGTGAAGCGCCTGCTATAGTAGATAAAAACCAACTGGTCTTGTTTGTCTTGCTTTAAAGGTGGTGAAAAAAAGTTTGTTTTGGTTTTTCTTTGTGACAAACAAGGAAAGTTGACAAATAGAGCATTCAAACAATGTGTACATACATACATGTGAAATTGGTATGGCACAGGATTGTAGCCGCCTTTTCAAAAATGGCTGAAACAACAAACAATACAAAAAGGAATGTTTTTGGTTCAAACCATCAAAAGAAAGTACAAGGGTTTCAGCCTGAGAGCAGAACAGTTGCTCAGTTCCATTGAAGTGCTACTGCTGCCTGTTGACGTGGCAATGAAATAATAAATGACAGTAACGACATGTGGACAAAACCGTGAGCTGTGGTTTGATGAAGGCTGACATGGCTCTTCTGTCACTTTTAATTTGTCCCGTCTTCACAAGAGAACTGTAACAAAGTATGTGCGTATCCAGATCCTCACCAGGTTCTGGATAGCACTGAAATGAGAAGATGAAAGAAACATGCTCCCTTTAGGGCTTGTTTTTGTGCAAATCACAAAAAAACAGTTTAAAAAGTTTCTTTGGTTTGCACAAATGAATCCAGTGTGCAGCAATCCCCTTCTTGTCTTTTAACATAAACCACCTAAACTGACTGACATATTTTAGTTGTAGACCCTGTACTTATGTTATTTTCTGGACCTGTTTTCACACGAAAATATTCTAAAAGATTTAGTAATGCCATATGATTTCCTGATACAAACCACTGGCTCATGCTGTGATAATGACTTGAAATGGAACAGATGAACTTTTATGCTCTGGCAGCCAAGAATGTTAACCTAATACTGTGTATTACAGGTCAAAATAATATAACAGATAAATAACTACATAAAGAACAATACGTTTTTGTCACTGAAAGCCAGAAGATGATACTACAAAAAAAGAAAGTTGAATGACCTTTAAGAGCAACGTAACCCCTGAAAACCTTTCGCTGACCTCTAGTGGTTTGACTTCTCACCTTGCTGCAGACATGGCGGGAGAAACAAATCTGTAGGTGGACATTAATTTTTCTACAATTTTTCAATGTATATATTAACTTAACAGAAAGCCTTAGTGTACACTTCTTTAAGTATATGTCTTTAATAAACCTCGCTGATTTTTTTAAGCAAAACGCCTCTAGAGGATTTCTATGCAAACTGCTTTCATCTCTGTTTCAGTGTGCGACAGTTGTGGCTCTGCGCTGTTGGCGTTCGCTTGCGATGCTGAACTGGACGGCAGAGAGGTGACAGAAAGTCTCGTTTCTATTTCTCTTAAGATCGTTCACTTACACTAAAATAAAGACTGAAATGATAAGACTTGGCACTGATGTTTTAGCATTTATTTATGACTTGTGAATTTGTTTGCAAAATAATTTGTTTATTATTATATAGGGTAATGAAATTTGGGGGCCACAAACCCCCATTTGGGGAGGCACTGCCCCCTCAATGCCGTCAGGTACGTCTTGCTGCAGTAACGTACAAGTTAACTTAGGGTGTGTCAGTATGCTGTGGCTTCATTGTGGGCGTGGTCAGATGTGAAAGAGATGTGCAACTTTCTGTCGGAAAAGGGCATTGAAACACTTGCTGTCTGCATAAGAGACCATTTGCTTTTTAGTCTCACAGCATTTGGTTAAATAGTTACGAAATTTTCTTGTTATGGTTTGTGTGGATGGACACAAATTTCATGTTTGTGTGATACTGAGTTTTTTTTTGTGTGTGTGTCTGCACCAAGTTTGGGATTGAATGACGCAGTACATGCTTGAACTGCGGAAGGGAAGATTTCAGGGTTGACAAAGTGCAGGACTTTCACATGTGAACCTAAGGTTTGATTCCCATCTGTGGTCTAGTTATCTGCAGCACTTTGGTTAATGTAAGGCAAAGATTTTTCTGCTGTCACAAAAACCATTCGTTCCTGAAATAGTCACAGAATTGAATCTATGGGATTCATGTACGCAGACACAATTTTTCTCCTTTTGGAAGTCATGCTGACTGACATGAAAATTTGGGGCAAGTCGTGCTCACGTACACAAGTTCTACTGATTATATTTCATAACAATGTTACAACCTGCTGTGATACTGGGCTGCTTTTCCAAATTTAGATGTATTTTACCAGTTGTTTTAAACACCTCTTGGTCTCCACTAATTTTCACACGGCATGAGAATCTATTAGCATACTCTTGAAACCTGAGTTATGAAACCACCCCAAAGAACATCAACTCTGTGTAAATATTTGCGAGCTGCAGCTTTGCTGTGAAGTAATGCAGTGCAGAGATTTCAAATGAATCTAAACTGAAACAGTACAACAATGCAGACTGATACAAACAAATGTTCCCTGTGATTGACTGCCCCAGTAGATTTCCATATTGTAGAGAAATAAATCAAAATGTGGCTAGATCTGGGAAAATATATCTGAACTGTAAAACTTGCATTTGAAAATAATCAGCAAAAATGTTACAAGCACATGCTACATGATTTTAGTTATGATTAAAAAATGCAAAAAAAAAAATAGTATGGGTCTATTAATTTCACTGCAAAAGAACTATATTCTAGGGCTTGAATGATAAATCAGTTTGCTGATACTATAAGCCGATATGGGCCTATCCCAGATATCGGCGAATATGTTCTCATATCCAGTATTTGCCAGAGAAAAAGCTCGGATTAGTGAGTTAAACTGGCATAATTATGTTGTTTATTCAACAGAGGTGGTCTGTTACACAATATCCAATAAGTGACGTGTTTGCTGTTCAGTGCACCCATGTTTGGAACAAAGTTTGTTCAAATGTAAGATATCCCATCTCCGTTTCATATCTATGTCACAAATATTTGTTAACCACATTCAGCTGATATATATAGTATTGGCCAATATATCGGGCATTGAAATTTTCTTACATCCAATAACGGTATTTGCATCTGTTCTTAAAAGATCAAAGGAAAATTGACCAGTTGACTGCTCACTTCACTCCAACCCCCCCCCCAAAAAATGGCTACAAACACGCAAGCTCCAGTGTTTGGATTGTTAAACAACAATAGCAACGCCGGATTCTATCACAGCTTTGATTAAGTCTCTTTGATTGCTGCACTGTGGTGTGCACAGTTAGTGAGGCAGAGCTTTAAGGGGACATCAGAGGAGGGAAGTGTCTATTTTGACTAACTTGATCCCTTGTGAGCTTTGAATTTTCCCATCAAACACAATTGAAGCAAATCAGTGAAGGGCGTGTGAGAAAGTTGGCAAGTGCCAAAAACACAGAGGTGGAGCGTGGGATGGTGCAATTGTAAGATATGAGAAGAAATATATTTCAAAAGTTTTCACATTATCCACAACAAAGTGTAAGTCAGTCAATATTTTGTACGATGCCTGGGATATTTTTAATGCATAGAACTGAAGCTCACATGTGTGCACAAATGTCTGTTGTTTATTTGAGACATGAGCCGTGCAGAGCTTTTTACAGTCTGGCTTATTTTTAGAATTACTGAAGTCTGAAAGCTTTGTTGGTTAACAGAATTTGAAAAATGCTCAACTAAAAGACCCAAG
Source organism: Acanthurus reversus (assembly GCA_029823135.1). Classification (NCBI taxonomy): domain Eukaryota; kingdom Metazoa; phylum Chordata; class Actinopteri; order Acanthuriformes; family Acanthuridae; genus Acanthurus; species Acanthurus reversus. Next base: position 17,577,524 of record JAPXVT010000027.1, read on the forward strand.
ACGATTACTTCACCGACTCACAGTATGCACATAAGTCATGTATTAGCTGGCGCTTACAGATAATCTTTGCTGCTGCAGTACATGTAATGACAAGCTAATGCAAGGACAGGCTGTTTTGTTAAGTCTCCGTTAATTGTGACAAAATTTGATGCACAGGTTTAAGTTTCGAGTACATGGAAACACATTTCAGTGACTCTTGCACCAGAATCCCAGGTTTGAGTCCGGCCTGTGCTTGGGTTTAGACAACAAAAGCACATTCAGTTGAGAAATCAGCTTTTAGTTTGTGAAAAAGTCACAGTGTTTAATGTGTTTGATTTAGTTCGGTTCAGGCTGGGAAGTATTTTAATTTAGGTTAAATGTTAGTAGGAAATCTCTTTGCCAAATAGCTACACAATTCTATCAAAAGACACAATTTTCCATTCAAAACTCCTGGTTAGTGTCACAAAATAATGAATAACTGATGCCCATGTGCATGAACTTTGTGTATTAAACTTTGTCAATATTTCAGAAACAACAGTGATCCTGGGTTTGCGTTTACTGGAAGACATTTGTTGGACGCTGAGTGTACTTTAACTACGTCTTGCTACATTTGTGTTGGTAGGTAAGACACGTTATTTCAGGGGTCGTAAGTCACTTTGAATTTTTTTTTTTGTTAAGCAATAACTGCTTTTTTCATTATCCAACTTTCTTTGTCCAGGCCTCTTGTCAATTCACATGATTGTTGGAGGTGTTTTTCAAAAAGTTATGCTCTATCACAAAAAAGGAAAAGGGAAACTTGTTCAGTTCTGCAAAATAAAATTTCCCTCATTGACCGCCTGCAATTGCTACTGGAAATTTAAAAGAAATTAGACTTTGAACACCTATTAAGAGCTTTCAGCATGAACAAAGATACAAACAATAAGCTCATGCTTTGGTGAGCACAGGCTTTCAGTGAAAACAAGCTCACCCACTGCACCCTTTTGCAAGCACAGGGAATAAGCAGTCATGGGCATTATGTTGCACAGTTTAGCCTTCCTTTGCACAATGGGCATTTTGATAACAGTGCAATGGATACAGCTGAGGATTTAGACAGTATTAACGTTGGCAAAACTCTAATTGAGTTAAGAAATTGGGTCACATCAGGGCAAGTTCAGTCAGAAAAATCTGTCTGCAAACATGCCTGTTTTTAAAGATCGCTTAGTCTGTTTTTACTCAGCGGATGTAGATAATGTCTGATGGTCCGATTGGATGAAGTGTTTCATATCATAAGTGGATTTTTTGTTTTATTGTCTTTTTGTTGCTGTTTTCAT
>JAPXVT010000027.1:17821192-17833643 GCA_029823135.1 Acanthurus reversus
CTAAGACATCTTGGTTTCAGTCTAAATGCCCTCAAAGAAGCATATGGTTTCTTTTTTGTGTCCCATTACAACTATGCAGCATTAAGGTGCACAGACAGTTTTATAACACAAGGTGTGTTTATCAGAAATAGAAGGCCAAAGTTGGCTCACAACCTATCCAGGTAGTAGTAAGAAGCCAGCAAAGGAAACTAAAACAGATCTGAAGGGGCCTTTACTGAGCATACAGGGTGAACATGGAGAATATGCATCATCCAGAGAAGAGGACAAAGACGCTAAATAAGCTCACAGTATATAAAAAGATGCCAGAACTCAGCACAGAAGAGGACCCACTTACATGGTAGAGGACAAATGAGAAAACTTTACTTAACCTTTCCAGTTTGCTTAGATGTATTTTGCAAGCTGAGCTGCAGAGTGTGTTTCACTACATAAGGGCTCATTTGCAGTCCAAGAATAACTCTTTTGTTGCTTGAAAATGCATAAAATTGCCCTGCTTTTCTTTTTATTGCACTTTAGAGCATTTTGAAAAATGTAGAAATCAACAGTAGATTGTTAACATGTGCACTACTTGAAAAAAGAGGCCCTGGGCTTGGTTGACTTGGTTGAATCAAGCACCACACACAAATACTCTGCCCACTCAGCCTTTGTGGGGTTGTTCTGCCTTCAGTTCATCACACAGCCTAAATCATTTAGGTGAAAGATGAAATGAGCTGTGCGCAGCTTTGCTCACTCCCTGAAACTTGCCATGATGAGGAGGTTGTCAGTCTTAAAGATAAAGAAGACATTTATTCTCTGATTGTGCGACGCTTGCAGCTGAGCAGAAAATTTTCTGTGTCTCACAGTCACCTTAACATGAAAGTATGCGACCTTTCAGCAGCAGTTAACCAACTGGCCTTCACTGCCACCGCGTTGTGCTTTAAAGAAAGGTTGGCCTAAGTGACACAGAAACAAAAAGGCTTTATCATATCACCATCTGCTGCACTGCCACAGCGGGCAAACTTGACTGTCACTGAAGAATGAAAGAAGGCTGGTACCGCTGATTACTCCCCTTAATAAAGAGCGAGACATACATATCCAGTTTTTCAGTGAACAAATGTGTGTATGGTTTGGAGGAAATTACCTTCAGCAGAGGGCAGAACCTGTGTGAGACAGAGGAGAAAAAAACAGATAAATAAATAGTGTTGGTGAACAACATATGTTCTTCTCTGGTTCTGTTGTACAACACAGAACATATTCTTTTATCATATAGTACGATACATTGTCATACTTCTGTTAGTATTCATAAGAAAAAAGATAAAATTACTGTTTAAATATTATAAAATGAAACTGTATAATCAACTGCTAAATGTACAATCTGTTTCAAAATTGTCCCCCAAGTCCAATACTTTGCCCTTTTCAGTTCCTCAGTTCAACTATCAAGCTTTATTTAACCTTAGATGTACGTTCTGTCCACATGGCTACAGCCATGCCTAAATTAGGGTGCAAGGATTAAAGGGAAAAAACCCACAAATTAGAAAGTACACGTGTATTTTCAATCCACTTTTTTCATGGGCCCCTAATATCAAAACCTCAGTCACCTTTTGTCTACACTGCAAGCCATTTACACAGAGAAATGACTGTTTTTAAGTCATTTTGTTTTAAAAGTTGACCTTTGTGAACCTCTCTCTTCCTCAGCACACTGGTGTTTATCCACTTGTCTCTAAAAGTATGAGGCGCATTGCAGAGGGCAAAGACCCAGTCGACTGGCAAATCCACACATGTGGTATGGCCAACATGTTCTCCTACCACAGCCTCGGCTATGATGACCTGGATGAGCTGATGAAGGAACCAAAACCCCTCTACTTCGTCCTGGAGCTGCTCAGGGTGAGAAGGGCAGAGACGACCGCATGAACAAGTGAATCTGTGTCAAGCAATCACACAACACGTTACCACAACATTAGGCACTAATAAAATATAACTTGCCGAAAAGTGAAAAATAAACTCCCATATAAATGTGTTTCATTGACAGGTGCAGCAACCCAGTGAGTACAACAGGGAGACATGGGCTATGAGTGACGAGGAGCGGCTGAAAGCCGTCCCCGTGCTGCACGGCCAGGGGAACAAACTCTACAAACAAGGACGGTACCAAGACGCTACGCAGAAGTACAAAGAGGCCATCATCTGCATCAAGAATGTTCAGACAAAGGTGATTATGCCAAACAAGTGGTGAAAATCAGAATTTCCTGTATAGACATGATCTGAACTTGTTTTCCCCTCAGGAGAAATCGTGGGACGTGCCGTGGCTGAAGCTGGAGAAGATGGCCAACACGTTAACGCTCAACTACTGCCAGTGTCTGCTGCGCATGGAGGAATACTACGAGGTCATTGAACACACCACCGACATTATCAACCAGCACCCAGGTTTGGCACCAACATAGAATGATTAGATTGGAGTGTGACTTCACAGTGACAAGTGATGGGTCATGCAGACATTATTGAAGAAGAAAAAGGTTTTTCTTTGCTCTGTCTATTGATTATTATAGTCCATTCCGTTAATATAGTGTGCCTCACAGTGTATTTGCCCGCTGCCTTCTTGACTGAACAGCTGCAGGTGTCTCTCATATGAACAGTTGCTGTCAATCACATATGGGCTTGTATTATGCACTCCAGGTACAGTGAAGGCCTTTTACCTGCGAGGCAAGGCCCACGTGGAGGTGTGGAACGAGGCGGAGGCCCGACAGGACTTCAGCAGGGTGCTGGACCTGGACCCCGGCCTGAAGAAGGCTGTAAAGAGAGAGCTGGCTGTGCTGAACATGCGCATGGAAGAGAAGAACCAGGAGGACAAGAACAAGTACAAGGGCATGTTTTGACCGGGAGAGACTGCAGCAGAAGTTGGAGAATCAAAGAAGCAATGGGCTGGAGAAGAAAAAAATTGTTAAATCAAGCATGCCTGTGATCACTTTTATATTAAACCACCACACTCAACTTCCCAGAAGTGAGAGAGTTTAGAGAAATGTTCCTGGCGTATTCAGTCAGGTAGTTTAATAAACTGCCACCCCCGCCCTCAATTCAATTTAGGTACCTAAACGCTGAAATTATTAACTGATGCATTAATTGATTAAATTCACATTAATAATTGCAATGACTTAGTAACAGTAGTCTATAGGATGCTTGTTTGCTGAAGACTGGTATCCTCTGTCTGTGTCTGTTACTGTCAGCTCTTTAATGATGAAGCTAGAGCTAACAGCCACTTATTTTATGGAAGGAGTGGGTGCCAGACTCTGGTCAACAAAATCCACCAACCAGCACCCTTACGACTTTCAAAATCCAGATTAATCCTAATGCTATAATAAAATAACTGGCTCTTAGCTGTAGTTACATTTTTACAGTACTGACCCAAGAGACTGAGAAGACTGAAACCAATCAGTCTTCTTATCCAGCTGTTGGAAAGACAGTTAACAAGGGCATGCCCCAAAATGTCGAACTACACCTTAAAGACTGCTCTGGTTTGTAAAACAGTTTTAGAATGTGTCCCTGTCATGTACGTACAAAATATTTCCTCTCTCTCTGATTGATGACACGAATAAATTGTTGTGTTGTGTCAAATGCATGTTATGTGAGCAGACATGGCGCCTCCAGTGTTGTAGTTTTTTAAAAATGTCCCACGTTGTCACTATTTTTCTTAAACTATATCAAAGAACTGAAGTAGTGTCAATGATGTTTCCAGTGTTCTAAATAAAAAACAAAACCAAGTCACTTCTCTGAGTCTTGTAGGTGCATTTCCCATCCACAAGGTGGGGCTCTGACAACAGTTATTCCTCTGTTTCAACCTGAAGCCTGTTTGGTTGGACTGATCATGCTAAGCCTCGAGCAGTATTCTCGTTTTCCTAAATAGTCTGGATTTAAGAAAAAAAAAGAAGAAAGAATGATCTGGGTTGTATCTACTGGGTCTTTTATTGGTAGGCCTACATCCAAAAAGAGCTTCAGGCAGGATGTTTGACAAAGCTTTGACAGTGAGGGAATAAAGGGGGCTGAAAGGGAGCTCTGACTAACACAGGGGAAATGCTCTGAAAACCATCTGAATGCTCTTCTGTTTGTGCAGAGAGATAAAATATTAGATCAATAGTGTTATGACATCACTGGGAGCCCGGCTTCATTCAGGGAATCCCCTCTCATCACTGCCACTGCAGGTCACAGTGCAGTGCAGCAGTCACTCTGGGAAATGAGGCTGACGCTAATGCAGCAATGTAATGATGAGGGAAATCAATGAGAGCAGATCAAAGAAAAACGCACGCGGGGTCTTGAAGTCAAAGCATCGAGATCAACCAAACAATGAGACAAAAGGCTTTCGTCGATCCAGTCCAATATTTTATTAATCTCCACACCTGAACATTCACAGAGCTGTTTAGAAAATTGACTTAGAAAGAGTTGAATTATGGTGGCAGGAGGACTAAATCACGACGCTCCTACGGTGTAAATTCTGCATAGCAGCACAGTGCGCCGCTGGCTTCTGTCCATAAACCACTGGTGCTAATGTTGAGAAAAGGAGGAGGAGGAGGAGGAGGAGGAGGAAGAGGAGGAGGAGGAGGAGGGGGCTCCGCGCCAGGCTGCCCTGCGCCGACATGAGATGCGCCAAGTTGGCCAGAGAAAGTCGATGCCATCCCGGAAGTTCGACGATCATGTATTTAAAATAAAAAATCTTGGCTGTAAGTCATAATTTTAGATTTTAGAAAGGACACAAATAGCCGACCTAAAGGTAAACCTATGTAATTTAATTTTCCATGTTGGCTTGTTTTGGTCTCTACGATTTTACACAATAAAGCTGCAAATATCTCTTGTTGGTGTTCGCTACTGAAAATGTTTAAAAACTTGTTTTTTCTCTTTCACTCTTAAACTTGACATTCATGTATTAGCCTACATAGAGAAATGTATATAGCCTACCTTTGATATAGGCCTAGCTTGCATTAGGAGGTATTTGAGAATTAATTTAACTGAGATTCACAGAAGACATGCTGGCTTAAATAGTCTGATTTATGGTGATTTGTTGAATTTAACACAGAATTTTTTGTCATTTTCATAGGGTTTATATGAAGAAGAAGAAGAAGAAGAGGCTGCTTTGTTATTTTTATTATAAGAATTATTTAAATTATTCCACAGCTGTGGATCCTTGATAATAAAAACAATCATTTTATTTCAATATAATTTATATATGATAAATTTAATGCCTATATATGCACTGGATTATTAATGTCACGTAGCCTGCTAGGGTCTATTTTCACAAGCCTGTCGTTGGCAAATGAGGCTTTTATTTTGTATTTCGTGACCGGAAATCTTCTGCTTTAATATAGATACCATGACACTGGTCCCAAGTTGAGTACAGTCGTGCTGCTGTGGAGACCGAAGAGGAGAGGAGGTGAAAGTGGCTCAGTTGAGGCTTTTTGCGGTGAGAGAGACGCCTCGCGTTCATCTTTCCTCCTCTGGAAAACAAAAGAGCAGCGTCAGGCCACTTTTCAATGATCAGACACACTTACAGGAAAGTGGTGATAGTGGATGAAGGCGGGCGTCCGGAGCTTCTCTCTCTGAACTGTTCCTCCCTGGATGCTGTGAGAGAGGAGGGAGGTTTTCTGATCTGAGAGTCCCTCGGAAATGAGACAAACAGCGGACGTGAGGGAAGGTGAAGGAAAGTGACTGAAGAGAAGAAATGATATCTACAGGAATCTCTCATCTTCTCTCTGATTTTATTTTTTCCTTCCATAGGTTTTGATTTCTCTATAATCTTTTTTTTTTTTACCCTCCCATCACACCTCTGCTGGTGATCACACTCCTGCTTATTAAAAGTTGATTTCATCTTGACAGATTAGCAGTGAAAACTTGGATTCAGTTGTGTTATGGGATGTCGGTGCATCCTGGCTTTTAATCACCTTTAAATCAGTCTTTCAAATATTTTTTCATTTTCTGATCTAATACAAAACAATTCAAACTCGATCATGGCCATCAACACGGACACCGACTTCCTGAAGTCCAGTCTGGGTGAGGGAGGAGGAGGAGGCGCACCGCCCGCAGACTCCCAGGAGACGGAGAAACTCCTGGCGCTGACCACCGAGCCCGGAGGGAATGGGATGAAGATGTCCACCTCCTTCACGGTCAACATGGAAAGCGACAAGGGCCTGGAGGCCGACCAGAACGGCCACAGTGTGGCTGTGAGGTCAGGCTCCGCCGGGCAGCTGGCCGCCGCCGCCCCCCTCTCCCCGTCCAAGGCCAGCCTGAGCCGCTCCTCCACCGGGAACGCCGCGGTCCAGGAGACCCCGAAGCCCAGGGATTACCTCTTCCTCGTCATCATGTCCTGCTTCTGCCCCGTGTGGCCCGTCAGCATCGTCGCGCTGGTGTACTCCATCATGGTAAGTGGCACTTAAATAAACTGTCCCTGATCACCAAAACTATATAAAAAAAAAGCTAAATCAGTTTATTGAGGAGCAGCAGTGATGGGTGATGGATGGATCAGTGATTTGTCAGTGAGATAGACGGACAACATGATGCAGCATCTTAGAGCTGTGGAGGAGTAGAAACATGTCGAAATCTGACACTGAGAAAGAAGCAGCTGTCAGATGATGGATGAATTAAAAGAGTCAAAACTGCAAAAATGTCATTCCAACCTTCAAAAACTTAATAAACAGGGATACTGAGGACATATCTTTGATAAGTATTCTGTCAAAAACTGGAAAATATGTTTGATATTAACACAATCTAATATAAAGTTTGTATAACTGACTATAGAAATTGACCCATCCCGCAATTGGTATGAAATCGTATAATGGTTTTATTGTCTTCTACAGTTAATGTTTACTTCAATGTCTCTAATTCCTTTTCATATTTTAGAGAAGGTTTTGCTGTTAAATGAAAGAAACACTGTATCAGTGAAAGGATGGTCACCAAACTGCTTGGTAGTGAAATTTTTATCCTAAATAGATACATGTCAGTATATCAAGAAATACATCGATGTACGATTTATCATTGATCAACGATCAGTGATCTCTTTTCAAAGAAATAACCAAAAGTAAAAATAAAAATTGACAGCCAGAGCAAACAGAGCCCAGAGTGAAAACATGAAACGATTAAAGCAGCACGGACATGTTTGAAAAGCCAGAACTAACGGAAGTGACAAACATTTAGATTTAACGACTGAGAGAAGAAGGTTATAAAAGCTGTTGTGAAGCAAATCCACCAGAGTGCACAGGCTAGATCCTATCTGAATATGAATTTCTCAACACTCCACCAAATGTTGCATATTTCATTGAAAAGAAAATTATGTTCACTTCAGTAGCTGCAGCAAGTGCAGAGTAGATTGTGCTGAGATCCCATGCTGCTTAAGTTTAGAGGCGCTGACACTTGATTAATCCCCTCACTGAAAGTTTGAGGGTGCAGGAATTGCTGATGTGAGATGCAGCTGAGACACTGAGACCACATCGAGCAGACACAGATGCTCGGTAAGCTGCTGCTCTCCACCCAGTGGAGACACCACCCTCAGTGAGTCTCCACGTTCATAGTTCAGCACGTGTAACTGAGTCTAGAGATGGAAGCTGAAGGTGCTCTGTGACAAAAAGTGAGTTCTGACACTTTCTTACTGTCACCGTTTACAATGGCAAGAGGTCTGCAGTGAAAACAGAGGGGTTTTTATTTTGACCTGACTGATATATCGGTTTGCTGATATTATCGGCCGATGTTGGCGTATCCCAGAAACATGAGTATCAGCGTATACTTTCTCTGGACAAATGTTAAAACTGTTTTTTAAGGCTGGAAAAAGATGCTCTGACTTGCGATTTAAAATGGTGTAATTACGCAGTTTGTCCAGCAGAGTGAAGTTAAGTAAAGTGTTTTACGTTCAATGCACTGATGTTTGGAATAACATTTGCTAAAATGTACATACACTATTCTATTATGTGTCTTTGTCACGAGTTGACCAATATATTGGATTTCAGCATTTTCTTGCTTCCTAATGTCAGTACCAAGAATCAAATGTGGCATAAAGGTCTAATGTTACCTGACAAGCAGAGCTGTCACTTTTGTGTTTGGTGATACTTTATGGCACAGGTGAGAATATCAGTGACTGTCATTTTAAAAATCTTCTTTTGAGCATGAACACTCAGCTTAAAACCCCACAAACTGTCTTTAAAACACGCTTGTTTAAGCCGACACAGTAAAACATCATGCTAGGAGAAGTTTCTACAGAGCTGCAGAAAACACGTGATAACCAAACCAGGTTGTCCTCTCACCCACCCTGTAGAGCTTGACTTTCCTCCATGAAGGCAAAGTCAGGTGTGCGGAAGTTGAGCCTGGAAAATTCTAAAAGCAAAATAGGAAATTAAACATATCAAGGCTTTATTGGATAACAAGTGAAATAGCAAATGGCGTAATATTTATTTCGGTTTGGTAATAATCCAAAGAAATCTTGTTACCTGCACCTATACAGTAAAAAGCTGTCTAACTCACTGAAACCATCAGTGACTGAGGTACTGAAACTGTAAGTCAGGGTCAAATCTTCTGCTGAATCATACAGTATCTCCTGTTTTTGTTACGAACAAGACATACTACACACTCCTTCAGTGGGATTGTACTTCATTCCAGGTAAACCTTTATTGGACAGCATAAAGTTTGTAGAAATTTGGAAGCTTTTATATATTTATTTTTATTTTTTGGATCAGAATCCCTTGACAGATTTGAATTGGGTTCAGTTTATTTCATGTTGTAAGGTCTAGTTATAAGCTTAAAAGAAATAAACAAAAATTTAGTAAAAGAAAGGTGGATAATCGAGTTTGGTTACTTCATCCTTTTTGGCAAGTGTATTTAAGGCATATTTAGTCTGAAATGAGAAAGAAAAACTGCAGCAATAGCGCAGGTAGGGTTTACTGGTTGTGAACTTAATGTGTGATAAATGAAACATGTCACGATGAAGGTTTGTTCAATCCCTGGAGCGTGCTCCCCCTCAAATATGTGTATTCAAACACTAGAAAATTAGAGTCCATAAGCAACTCTTTCCTTTCAAAATTCTATATATTTACAACCGATTTACTTAAGTAAATTGTTAGTTTTGCTTAAACTTTAAAGTAGAAAACACTAGGGATGAGCCAATACAATATTCAGCATTGGTCTTGGTCTGATATTGGCCAAAATCACTGGATCGGACATTGGAGAGAAAAATGTATAATCTGATCCGATTTACAAGCCTAAACCCTCCTATAAATGCTTAATTAGTCTCTACCCGGCATGCTGTAAAGAGACATGACAGCACAATACTAGCTGAATGTGTCATGTGACTAATTTAAAGGGCTAGGTTAAGCAAAGTGCTTCCATACAGATGTATCATCTATAGCTTTGTTGTTTAAGAGAGGTGAAAAGGCTGTATGGGATTCATATCGGTATCGGTAGATACTCAGTATTGTCTTATTGGTATCAGTATCACACGTGAAGAAGTGGTATCGAGCCATCCCTAGAAAACACACTACAAATCACACATGGTTCGGTCTGTTTGCGCTCAGGGTGTGTCACCACCATTGCATCTCACAAGGTGTGAGGGCCTCAAAGAGGCGGTGCAACATCTGCAGGGTGTTCGTCAAATCTTGGATGTTGTCGCTGTGGGATATCTGGTTAATTTGTTTGTCAATTTGAGAGCACGAAAAGCCTAACAAAACAAAGCTTACACAGAATTCCGAAACTGCAAACTGCAAAGTAGCATCTACCTTCACTCCCTGAATATTCTCTCCTACTTCTGTCAGTACAAATTACTGCAGTACAATAAAACCAACACATTCGGATGAAAAATCAGGCATTTTTCTACCATCAGTACTGTCTCTGTTGTGCCAGGATTTTTAACAGTTTTAACTAACTTGTTATTGGCACAGCCTTTTGTGTTTTCAGCACACTTTACTTCTGACGGAGCACAGCAGCCAACACTCAGTTCTACTGAAAAACAAGGCAAAGGCAATGTAGTAAAGCCATTAGTTCTGTAATATCACTCCTGTGGGCTCGACACACCAAAGGGAATATCAGGCAGGATTCATGAGACAGCCTGTACTTCCCTGAGCCATCATCATGAACCCACTGACATTCACAAGTCAGCTGCTTGCTAATGGCACGGAGCGTGCATGTGTATGTGTGTGTGTGAGTGTGTGAGTGTGTGTGTGGTTGTGCGTGTGAAAGAAAAAGAGAGGCTTTGACAGAGGGCAGGAGAAAGAAAAGTGAAGGAGGTAGAAACCGGAGCCGGCCACTAACTCAATAGAAGGCGAGAAAAGTCAATTTAGTTTCTCTGCAGAGGGCAGATCGCAGCAGTTAGCCAGCTCAGTGCAAGAGTCAACATCCTCCCTCTTTCCTGGGTGCATGGAAAGGAGATACAAACCGAAACATCATTCACTACAAGGGCAGATGGGTGTGTGAGAGGCAGCAAATGGCTACGAAGTAGTTCCTATCACTGGATTAGAAAGAATCGAATCAGATACCACAGCGATGTAAGATAAGTGCCAGTGAGTCAGCGCAGGAAGACAGAGGTTTACACTCACTGTGAACAAATGAATCAAAAGTAATGTGGCAATGCCACCGATATGTAGCCAGAGAGTGAGAGCTCACTGCTAAGTGCCAATATCTCCTCAGCCAAGCGAAATGGACACTTCTGGAAGGAAACAGCTCAACTGATGCTTAACTGGTATTAATGAGGGGAAAGACTAACATGTTTCTCTTTTTTCCAGCATAAACTGTAGTTTGAAAGGAAATGCCACAGTAGTAAATCACGCGAGAGCTGTTGTTATATTGTTGTATTATGTACGTATTATGTAATACCCTCTATGTATTGATGTAAAACCTAAACCACAACCTCAGCTTTTGGTTTTTACCCAACATAGCATGGAATATTTCTCAAAGCTGCACTAATCAATATATTTTTAATGCTGAAAACAGTTCACATGGCTGTCCAGCAGAAAAAGGGCCATATGCAGAGACAAAGTCACAGAGAATTATCACCCAACTCTAATCCCAAACCCCCTACAGGTCTTAATGTGCCTCTTTACTTTATTATGGAGCTTTTTTTTTTGTTTCAGCAGCTCCACTCTCATTAACCCTCTTTCCAAGTTATCGACTACCTAAAAACCCAGTGCAGCATTTAGCAGCTGAAGGACCAAAAAATGTTCCTAAAGGAGCTGTTAGACACCAAAAAATAGGTAAAAGGAAGATGAACTTTGAACTGAAATCCATCGTTACACAAACACAACTCCAAATGAATGATAGCATCGCTCCAGGTCTGTAGAACTGTATTAAGTACCGATAAGTCAATATTATGTTTTCAGGTTGTTCCAATGTTACTAAGTGGCTGAAAAAATCAGCTTGCAGCTGTGAAATCAAACTGTCTTAGTTGCATACTTCTTCTTTTCAAAATGATCTGAACAATTCGTACAACACACAATCCCTTTATTGCAACACAAAACATAGAAATAGGACACGAGATTTGGTGATTCAATCCTGTTAACGACAATCTGTGGAGGCTAAAGTCTCAGCATCTCTCTGAATCTGCACTGGCAGATGGTGCATTATACTAACAGCAAACAAACCACCTCCAAAAGTTACATCATTAACCACCACTTCCAGCAGCAGGGCCACCTAAAAGCCAACTTCCAGCTGGCTGCCGCCACAGATCTCTGACAGATGCTCTGCTCGGGTAGAGTTGCGGCTGGCAAACACGGAAGATGTGTAGTCAATTATGGGGATTGGAGAAGCAGGGCTTTTTACTGCCCAGACCAGCCTATCCCCGTAATGGGAAGGCCCGAACTGCAGGAGCATTATTGCACACTCAGCAGATTTGCCTGTGAAATATGGACTCACAGTGCTGCACTGGACGGATGACTGTGTATGTGCGTGTGCATACTGTTACTCAATGTGTGTGCGTGTGTGTGTGTGTGTGCACGCACAGGCAAATGACTTCTTATTAGCAATCTAATATTGCAGAGACGCATAGTGAGAGAGCACAGTTCATACAATAATATGAAGCCTATCGGAGAAAATGAGAGACTGCTCGTATTTTAATAGAAAACAATTGTATTATTTGCAATGTTAAACCTGCAAGAGATTATATAATCAATTTGTGGTGGATGACAGAGAATATACTGAAAGATAACACCAGTGTTGTGGATTCATGTGATGACATTAGAGCACCACCCAGCTTTATGAGGAATGGGGGAAGGGTGCTGTCAGCTACATGCAGGAGGGGCTTTTTGGATGCTAGTACTGTTAGCTTCCTAAATTAGAAATCATCAAATCGTACAGCAAGGAACTTTACCTTTAACACTGATTGAAAATTCAGTAACACCCAAAAATATATTCACTGAAACATGTGTTTCACCTTTTTTATAGCTTTGTTACTACATTAATTTCTAAACCATCGAGAAAAAGTGAGAAATGCAGAAGAAATATAGCTAACCCTCTGTGTGGCTCTTTG
>JAPXVT010000027.1:17914433-17924996 GCA_029823135.1 Acanthurus reversus
TGCAGACACAACCTCCCTTCCAGCCCCTCGCACAAACCAACTAAAGAAACATATGCTGATCAAGTTTCTGCCGAAGTGATGCAAGGTGAAGCAGGTTCATGGAGAAAAAAAAAACAGAACTTACTTTACCTAAACATAGAGATACAGAGACAGAGACAGAGAGAGAGAGAGAGAGAGAAAGAGAGAGAGAGAGAGAGAGAGGTAAGTAAGTAGGTAGGTAAGGTCGGTAGTTAAGGTAAGGTAGGTAGGGTGGTGGGTAAGTAGGTGGGTGGGTGGTTGGGTGGATAGGTAGTTGCTGTAATACACATAAAGTAAGCAGTCATAATACACCTGTCTACTCCTCACTGTCAGTAATTATGGGCATAATGTAATTACAAACACTCTGCAGTGCGCTTTGAGCTTGAGTACTTGCATTTTTTTAACATTTTAAAACCTGGAAAACCCAAAACCAGACCACAAAGTCAAGCACTTCGATGACTGAAAAGGCAGTATGAAAAAGTCAATCTGAACAATCACCAACTCCGCTCTTTCCTATTCTACAAAATCTTTAACCTGTCCATAAATAGTCTCAGTTTTCATGATGCATTTTAACTGTGCTTATTAGACGAATGATTAAGGCTGCTGGAATCTGCCTCGAAGCAGCTTTGCTAAACAAAAGCCTTCAAGTTGTTCTTCCGGAATGTTACTTAAGCTCTTCTGCTTACAGAGGCTGATGTTTTACTTGAAATCGTCAGTGGTAGAAAACTTTGCCGTGACAATAGCCTAAGCTGCGCTAAACCAAAAGTAAAGTGAATTGTGATCATGTTTTAAGAGCCCTCACAAACAGGTTGTTGCTCGTACATACCACTAGTACAAACCCACATATGCTGCACACGGTCTGACAATAAGAAGTCATTTTTGGCTTTCAGATGGGGAGATATCAAGAAGCAACACACGTTAGATAAAATACTTATGACAGGAGCCCTACTTGCCTACTGTCCTTGGCAACAGTAAAGATTTAAAGGAAGTGGGAAAACTCTGACTGGACAAACACCCTCTAACAGAACAACAGATGTTCATTCAAAGACACAACACATTACTTCCTCTTGGTCATCTATCTCCATGGTAACAAACAGCCTAAAAATCTCACTTCAGAGTACAATTGGTTTTGGAACAAAAAAAGGTGAAGGCACACTTAAGTCCGTATGACACACACGGTATGCCGCCCTCAAAGCTGAACTCAAGTCACAAAACGGACTCAAGCTAGATATCCTCACCTCCCAGCTACAATAATTTAGCTGTCGGCAACTAACATAGGCTTTAAAAACAATCATCTTACCTGGCACATCATACCACTGTGCCCCATTGGTGATGCCATCTTTAAAAGTTTCTTCCATGGCATCGGGACAGTTCGGCTCGCCAGTCTTCATCACAGGGTGGTTGCGGGAATACACCAGGGCCAAATAGCGAAACAGACTGTCGTCCGCTGACTGGCTGTAGTGGCCCTGCCGCTTGTGGGAGGCTGAGTCATCAAAAGGGTAGCTGGCAACCACAGTGCCGCCATGCAGGTTCCCTGACAGCACGAATCTGGAAAGGAGAGACAACAGCACATTTTTAGAAGCAGCCTTAAAGAACAAGTAAAGTATGTTTTGAAACAGCGTTCAGATGACCATTTGCAAAATACTGGTTGTTGGTTAATTTGACCGTTTCTCTACTTATACTGTCTGTAAAGTCGGGAGGGGATTTGGCACAAAATACAAGGTCGCAAGTGTGAATCCAGCTGTTTATTTCTCAAGAAGCTCCAAACCAGACTCTCTCCTCCAGATCTCCCTGTCTCTCAACAGCTGTCGGCCGGCATCTGTTCCTCCCCCGCCCTCCACCCCGTGCAATACACACAACACACAACACGCGGAAAAGCCCGGCAATGTGTTTAACACACATTCTAATGCTGGTTCAGACATCAAACGTCAATGTTATGAACAAAGCTTCCAAGGTTCCAAGTATTCAGTACAGCCAAACAAAGAAGTTTACATTTTAATTTGGGAGATACCCACATGAATTATCCTACTCAGACTGCTGAAACTCAAATGAGCATTAGGGTTAACTTAAGACAACTGTGGTTTCTGTCCACCATCTCTTTCAGGGATCTTTTCTTGTGATTCTTGCTTAAAAAGTTATGAGGAAAGAATTCCACTATAGGGTTTCACGGAGCAAATATTGGGATGAAATGTGAACTCTCCTTTTGCACAGCAGCCCTGGCCTTAGTGAGGTCATTCCAACTGATTAACTTTTAATGTGAAAGCAAGTTTGAAGTCCAGTCTTCCAAAGAAATCTTGGTCCCACACACAAGGAAAAGTTCTCTCAGAATTTAATGTAAGTCACACCTGTCTATGCCTGAGGCCCGAATAAAGAGAAACAAAAATGTCTTTCACCATCCAAGTAGGCCTGCACTCTTTAATGACTACTTTCATTATCCAGCGAGTAGCTTAGAGGCCAAAAAGAAACACGGCAAGAGAGAGAGAGGGGTACAAAACAGATAAAAGGTCCCTGGCTAGAATCACACGTGGACGCATTATATGTTGCTGCATCCTAACTTTTCAGCTACCAGGAAAATCCACATATTTTTTTGTTATATCTAAATTAATCATTTGGTCCCTAAAATGTCAGAATATAGTGCAAAGTTGGATTATCCTTTTTTTCATCAATGATATTAAAGAAATTGATGCTTAAATTTTGGAAATCCAAATACTCTCCTCCATTGCTACAGTGGAAAAAAGAGATGTACCATTATTTGAATATGGAAAAAGATAACAGCAACTGAAAAAAAGAAGAACTCAGTTTGAAATTATATGGAGAGAGGTATTATAAGCACTGAGAACTTAAAAGGGTGCTACATTTAGTTTGGGAAATTATTTAACCGGATGGAACTACTCGATGGAATTATATCGTCACTTATGCTGGGGTTGAGCTTGTCTGTGCGTTGTTTTCCTTTTGTTTGTTTTGTTTTGTTCTGCTGGTCTTTCCTCATTCCTTTTTCTTGGAGTGGGAGTGTGTATTGTGTATGTGTTGACCGACGTAAATAAAATCTTATTTTAAAAAAAGACAGAAAATAGTGCAAAATGCCCGGCACATTTTTTTGAAACCTGAGGTGATGTCTTGACAATGCTGGATTTAAGCACTAACAGTTTTACAGCCCAAAGACAATCAGCATACGACCAAATAAATCAAGCCAAACTTTTACAGCCAAGAAGCTGAAATCAGTGAATTTTTGGCATATTTCAGAGTTGTTTCAATACCGCTACCAGTATCGGAAAATGCTGCCGATACTGCCAAAAATGCTGGTATTGGTATTGGCGAGTACGCCAGTCTGCGAATCTATCAGATACTATGTTAGCCACGAAACGGTACCCAGTTATTTACCAATTAGCTCAGTTAGTTCTGACTGATGTTCTTCTTTGCCACTCTCTGTCCACTACTATTTTTAAGAAGGGAAAGGAAGGACAGAAAGAGGCGACTGAGCTAGCATTCATGTCTGCATTGAGCAATATTTTACAATGATATTCAAAAAAGATGTGTAAGGAATTGTTTTTTGTGCGCTGGTATCGGATCAGTACTCGGTGTTGGCTGATCCACAAGTTTCGGTATCAGAATCAGTATCGGGAAGGAAAATATGGTACTGGAACATCTCTAGAGTATGTGTTTCAAAATTGAAATATTGTTTATCTGATTATTTTTCTGTCAAGACTACTGGATAAATCAACTAATCACTTCAGCTCTGTTCCAAAGCAGACCTCAGTTAATGCTGCAGTTCTTGACTTTACTATAAGTCACACCAGCAACCCCCGAGGCCAACAGAGACAAGGTATTGAGTTGCTCGTTGACATGGGTGTTTGTCACTTTCTCCAAGTCCTGAACTGGGAAATACACTGACATTATTTACTGTCTGAGATCAGTGAAGTTTCCTGCAGCAATTCCAGTCTGTGCTCTGGGAAACACGACCTCAAACAACTGGGAACTGTGGGACACTGAGGAGTGTGTGCTTGTGTTTTTAACAGGAGAGAGAGACTCACTTTTTGTCTTGGATCCATCTGCTCACAGCCACGACCTCCGGGATATCATCTGGATTGGCACTCGTCCCATCATACTGGTCAGGAAAGCTTCTGTTCAGGTCTATATTTTTGGCATTATTTCGACCACTGAAGTCGCCAGGGCAATCCCCCTCTGTGGACTTCTCAAAGCCGTCAGGGTTCATACTGGGCATAATGTAAATATCCGTGTTGTTCACCAGCTCAGATATGCGCGGTTCTTCGCCATATTTGGTCAGCAGGTACTCCACCAGGTACACCAACACCTGCCTGGACACAGTTTCGTCGCCATGCATGTTCCCAACGTATTTAAATTTGGGTTTCCCCGGTGAGTCAACATTAGGGTCCTTGGTGATCCGCATCACCCAGAGCTCCCGACCCTCAACAGACCGACCTATGCTCGACAGGTTAGCTATGTGAGAGTATTTCTGGGCTAAGGACTGTAAACGTCCAGTTAGCGCCACATAATTGTAGTATTTACTGTAAGTTTCTTCCGTCTCCTCCGTCGAGGGGCTGACACTTCGTGTCCGGCGCAGCCTGGCGTCACCAAGGGAGACAACAAGAAGGAGAAGAAAGGCGAAAAGTGACCCCCGTAGTTTCGGCGTCGTCGAGAAATGCTCCCAGAAGTGTCCCATGTTTATGTATTTTCTCCCTCTAAACCATTCGGACTTTACAATAACAGAACAAACGCCGGGGTCGACTATTTTTGGAGTGTTCGTCTCCCCAACAGTAGACGTACGTCGCTGTCAGATCTAGTCTGGCCTGCCTGTTTCCATCTACTTCCGTTCACCTCACAGTGGCGGAGCTCTATGATGACGTCACTTTTTAAGGTGGCACGGTGGAGATACGTTGGCATTTTCTGCTTGGATTTCCACTGTCAAACAGACACTAAAATGTACCAATAGGATCATTTAAATGTGTGTAAAAGGCTACCACCTGAGTGTGTTTTGTTGAATTAAATTTGCACAATTATCCGCACCAACATTTAGGTGATGAATCCTTAATCAGGACAACGACTACGGCTTTTTGTATGAGGACAACAATTCTGTCATAATTAATTGATATGTCATAATTTCAATGTCTTAAGTAACCTGTAGTTTCTACCAACCATATTTATTAGTCTGTCTGTTTTTATAGTAATTCTTTAATTTTCATACTTTTTATTTCCTAAATTTACTAAAAACCTTGTTGTTGGTGTTTTTCCCTCTTTCTCACTGCTCTTCGGTTTGTTCTCAGTAGAATTTGATGTAGTGTTTATGTGGCTAATGTGGCTTACTTTCATTATCTTAGCAGATCTTTTACAATAGATGAACTGTTGTAAAAAAAATTTAAACATATAAGAATACATGAGTGGATACTAGAAATTATAACACTCAATAAATATAATTTTGTGCTGCTGTTGGTGTAAGATTAGCTGTATGTGATTAGCTGTAAAATTTCAGTTGCATTATTAATTGCAAAGTTAAAAAAAAATGTTCAGGAAGATATTTACAAAAAAGAACAGACACTCAAGCTCAACCATGATTAGTTGGACAATGTTAAAGTCTTTTCCCACTTACTCACACTGAGACTTTAATAGTTGTGATCCTCCACTAATACTCCACAAACCTAATAAGTGTGGATGTGGATACATGTGGAGAATTCCTCTGTGCTTCAGAGACTCAATAACCTTTGTTTTGTTTTTTTTTAACCACAACTGACTTAAAATGAAGATGAACTAGAATAGCCTTTACTGGGGAAAACAGAGACATCAGAAAACCAAAATGTATCTGAGTGTTCGGAATGAATGAAATTCAATTAGTGGTTTTCTTATCAGTGCTGTTACGCTTTAATCATCAGCAACCTTTTTGCACCAGGTCTTATTGTGTGTACTGGTCACGCAAAATATATTTAATTTGTTTGCTTTAGTTGCTGATTTGAATATTAAGTGTTTATCCTGTGTGACAATGATGTCGGAGATTATTACAGAAAATTAACAATAAGCTTAATGAATTAGTTGCACTAATGTTTGTCAGGTAGACCTTCTAAAATAAACATAAACAACTTATAAGTTTACTCCTCAGCTTTGGAGCAAGCTTTTTGTATTCAAGATACAAAGAAAGGGGTAACAATTCGTTGAACCAACATCTGATGTGAATACAGCATCTTTTGACTGATCAAAATCAAACAATGAAGGCTTAGTGTGAATATTGAAAGAAATCACGACTGAGGACCATAGAGTTTAGCAGCAGAGTGTTTATTTTGTGTTGCCCATTCTTTCTTTATTGATCCCTGGTAGCACCACGTTTACCCACAAATATGAGGAGCAGTGACTCTGAGTGACATCACCCCCTTTTCTCTCCTTGGTGGGGCATAAGTCATGGGCTTCTCTTTACCGGTTGTTTTTTCTTTCATCGCATTTTCTCTCTCTCTTTTCCATTTGGCAACAGACCAAAACAAAAGTGCGCTAAACATCTCGATTGTGAAGCACCAGGCAGTGTCAGCGTTACTTTACTTGTACCTGACAGACCTGGCTCAAGCTTGGAATGACTGGGTGAAGGGAGGAGGAGAAGGAGGAGGAGGTAAAGAGTGAGAGGCTGGGAGAGGAGGCTGCAGGTCTCATTGCTGGATTCGACGCAGCGACTGCACCTGGAAGGACTGAGCATGGGAGCCCCACTCTCTGTAATGTTTGTACTCGCCCCCGTGGCGATCGCACTCCATGATGTACTGGTAACCACGGTAACCTGGAAACTGGTAGCACACCCAGCTGGAGGAGGAGAGAGGGAGGGGAAGAGGAGGAGAGGAAAGCAGTAATTAATGATAAATGTGGTTTATGTAAAAACGTAGCCTATATTATGAGAAATGCATTCAGATTGAAAATAAACACACTTTTCTCAAAGGGTTTATCCTAACATAATGAACTTTCACATGTAACTACAAATGTGCATTGTTCACAAAGTGACAAAATTTAGTTGTGATAAATAATTAAATACATAATTTGCACCGGATTAAAGCGATCAGATGATGGTGAAGGTGTTAAATATAGTTTTTGCTCTTTAAACAGCAAAACAAAGTGTACAAAGTTTCTTGATGCTAGGCAACATGTTTGTGAATACATAAAAAATATGTGTTATACTGTGTCATATGTAGTTTAATGTTGCCTGTTGGTTGTCAGAGGCCTCTGAGTGCGGAAGTTTGGACTTACGAGCCGCTTTGAACTTGCATAGATCCAATCTCGTTGTTGCCCCAGCCCATGGCCTGCAGAGAGGGGTAGTCATCGTTTATCTCCCACTGGCGTCCCATGAAGTTCTCCCTCTCAAACAGCACCATCTTGGACTCCTTGTGGTTCTGTGTGCACGCGATGCAAGAAAAGACAAGTTCAACAAAGAATATTAATGTTGTAGATGTCAATGGGTTTATGATGAAGTGATGTAAATATAATTTTGTTGCATAATACTTTGTATTTTTGATTTACATTTGTACTCAGGAACAAGCACAAAACTGTGTTAAAGGCTGAAACTGAAAACAGTAATAAACCCAAGAGAGGATCAAATGTTCTGTCAGTCGATGCTTTAAATACTCACCAAACCATTCTTCACAAGGTAAGGCTAATTTTTTTTTATCTTTGATTTTTACTTTTTAGAAATGATAGTCATAAATTGTGTTCATGTACAGAGAGCTTTCAGTAAGCCTTCCTGTAAGGAAAAAAGTTTTTGCCGTATTCATACAATTAATGTGGGATTCCAAATTCTAATAGTGCGTAAGATCACACTGCACTATCGTGAATTTTTAAGTGTAACTATCAGCTGGTATAAGCTGCACTGCAGACTGGAACATGTGAAAACAGGGTTCTGATCCCAAGTGACTTAATTTCTGCCTCAAATTTAGTGTTTTTTGACTCTAAAGAGGGAGACAGAAGCTCACAGCAGAGCAGATGGGGCGGAAGGACATCATCCTCTCAATGTGGTAGGCGTTGCTGCCGCTCCACGACTCCCAGTGAGGATACTCTCCTCTCTCCAACACAAACTGCTGTCCACAGAAGCTGGAGTGCTCATATCCTGCCCAGCTGTCGACAGCAAGCAGACAGACATACGCACACGTTTACACAACATGCAGGAATATTAGGAACAAACTGATCATCAGATATTAGTCCCGCCAAAAATGGTAAGTAGTGCATTTCTTTTTTTTTTTTTAACCTTTATTTAACCAGATTAAATCATTGAGAACCAATTCTCAGACTTTTTTTGCAGTATTTTAAAGTGCAACCTTATGTATTTACCTTTTAAATGCGTCCTTGGGTCAAGCAAACTAGCTAGATTTGAATAAAATTCAAATTCTTTCAGGATTATAAGAATATAAAGATATTGACAGGTAGATCCATTTATTGCAGAGTTCTTTGTTTGACTTACGCGCCGCACTCCACTTTCAGGGAGCGGATGTTGTCAACACCACACTCCATGATATTCTGGCAAGCTGAGGTAAACTCCAAACGCTTCCCCTGGAAGTTCTCCTGGTCATAAACTGTGATCTGGAGAGGACACAAATGCATAGATGTGCACATGCCACGCCCACACACTGATGTGCGTACAGATACACACATCATTAACATCATCAGACCACACATTATATATATATTTTTTTTTTTCTTTGTTAATGTTGATTTTGCACAGAAAGGCATTGCACTCACCTTCCATGGTCCCAGTGGGTTGGGATTATTCAGAGCCATGCTACTGTGAATCTTAATGCCAATTTATCTTCATTGTAGAGAGCAGAAAGAATCATATTTCGGTTAATATTCGAAGGAAAATCAAGGAAAACATTACACAGGGCAAACAACTTATCACTACCTCCACAGTAACTACAACATGTGTTTCTGAGCTAATGTTTATGATCAATAGCCATGCAGGAGGCATATTCATACTATTGTTTGAATTGTGTTTGCATGTTTTTGTAATAGATTTGAGAATGTTTCACCTGATATTACAGTATAAGATATTAAAATGTGTTTAAAAAAAACTCATCATCTATTGCATGTTATCTGTTTGGGTATGAAACCTCTCTTGAAGCTGCACAGCTGGTGAAGCCAGCTGTTGACATAAACACAGTGCTGTTTGTTCTGCCAGCGCATGATCCTTACGTCTATGCATTTGCACGTCTGACCTCAGTCTATACATTTACATGGCTCAGCGGAAACAAAAAGACAAAAGACACAAAAATGTGAAGTAACAATGGTCTGCACAAGTCTACAGGCTGAATGGACTGAGATGGAGGGCTTACCTGACAGGGCCCCAAAGAATGGCAGTGCAGTGCTCACAGGGGGCTCCACAAAAACGATGTCCTGACCTCGGAGTAAACGGACCTATTTATACATGTTGGTGCTGAAAAGCAGCTGGGCCTGCGGGTCGGGGCAGGAGTCAGCACATTGCTGCTCCAGTCATTGTTCAGCACTGAGCTGCTGGGCTTTAGTTCTCCGCAGTGGGACTGGATGGAGGGCACCGTGCCCAGTGCAGATAAGCAGAAGTTCCAAATGGTCCATGGTTAGTGGGCTGGACCAAGTCCTGACACTGCCTGGTCCAGGAAACAGATCATCACAGATGTGGGTAGTCTTGCCAGTGACTCTGGTGCAAAAAGAAAAACAGATTTAGTGGTAAAACACGAAAACAAAAATGGCCGGCTGCAAACTGAACATTTTGGTCCTTTAACTTTTATATTTCTACTATTGAAATTCTGGATTGAAAAACACGTGACTAAAAATAAAAAAGGTATGTGATAAACAAGTTGGATGTATATTTAAATGTGGGCCTACTTACTGAGTCCTTCCTACTCTGCGCTGTGCTCCGTCTCTGATCTACTCGCCATGTCCACCTCGACTGACCCCACACCTCCGGTCCTTTCACCTTTTCACTCACTGGCATATACATGCATGCTCAGTCATGCATGAAGGCAGTCATGGATAGAGACAGGCACGCACAGGCCTGTTCACGCAGTCACTAATGCAGTCAGAGCACATAGAGGAACTCACACATTTACACACTCACACAAATCCATTCAGTCTGTGACAGCTGTCCTTGTCATTGACATGTGTGACTTTATCTTCTGTTCTTGATTAAAGTAAAATAATTAATAATTTAAACAC
This sequence comes from Acanthurus reversus, assembly GCA_029823135.1. Classification (NCBI taxonomy): domain Eukaryota; kingdom Metazoa; phylum Chordata; class Actinopteri; order Acanthuriformes; family Acanthuridae; genus Acanthurus; species Acanthurus reversus. The sequence goes on from JAPXVT010000027.1 coordinate 17,924,613, forward strand.
CAATTATAAATATATACCAAGTATAAAAATGTTCCAAAAGTACATTCAGTGGTGGAATGTAACTGAATACATTTACTCAAGTAGGCTACTGCACTTAAGGACAGATTTCAGGTACTTGTACTTTACATTAGTATTTTATTTTTATGACTTCATACTGATACTCCTCTACAGTTCAGAGGAAAATATTTGCAACTCCATATCTGTCTGACAGCTTTACTAGTTACATTTCTTTTTATTTACAGTTTTCATTTATACCAATCCTGTTCTGTGAAAACTGTAATGATTTCCAATGTGAATGTTTTTTATAAACTGGATTTAGTGTTGATATGTAATCATAACATGTATATAGATGTATCTCTCAGTACCCTTGACCGAGGTACTGGC
>JAPXVT010000027.1:18046592-18060767 GCA_029823135.1 Acanthurus reversus
GCCATTGTAGGCCTGTATTATGCTTTTCCATCTTTTCTGACCTATAAATGCTGTTACAATGTTGAATATTCATGTTAAACAATTCCAAAGGAGGCAAGAACCAGACAGAAGTTTATAGCTTTCCTGTTTCTTGGCCAACAAAAGAAAAAAACCTCAGTTTGGGTTTATTCATAGTACTTCTTCAACGTGAGCACATGAGCTGGATTAACGGCTAAATTGCTGCAAAAGGACCGCTGTTCCCACGTTACTTTGTTGTTCTGAGGAGTCAGAAGCTTTACATTTTATCCCTGCCCTACCTATATTTATTTTGTGTCAGTAATTGGACAAAAGGGGTTGTGAGCACAGCGGAGTGAGGAGGCGCACACGGAGGAGGAAAAGGGGGCGGAGGAAACTACACAGACTGTTTTGAGAGAATGCAGAAAGTAGAAGAGAGAGGGCGAGAGGCACAGTTTTCTGAAAATCTACAGACTTTACTGTGTGATCAGTTGAGTATAGCTGCTCTACAGGAGTCCAACATCAAAGACCCGAAAAATGAGTGTGACATGTCCTCTTTACGTCTGTTGTTTGTTATGTTATGTGAAACATTCTCTCCCTCTGTCTTGGTCAGGTCAGATTTTGAATTTTAATGAGACTATCTTCTGGAAAAATAATGTGTGAATAAATAAAAAATAAAAACAAACATGCAAATACCTTATGGCATCTGTTCTCAAACAGTGGGTTGAGTTGTCATGTTGACACACCTAAGAGCTTTCAAAGATGAAGGCTATCAATAGACCTACTATTTTGATGTATTTGAAATAAGCTGTCATTGAATAAACTTTTCACGTAATGTGATTTTTCCTTTTATGCCTTTGAAATGAAAAATGACAACAATTCTGTAATTATGAGAATTTGGGGATCTAAAAACATACCAAAAACGATTGATTGTGATGTCAAATGTATACGTGATCTGTTGGTCTAAAACATGAAAACACATTTAAGACCCACTAGTGTTATGTTGTTGTTTTTTTCAGCAGGCTGCAGCATGGTCATATATATTTTAAACATGGACGCACACCTGTCTCCAGTCCATCCTGGATCACATCTCCAACATTTCCCAGTTTTCAGGTCACATGGTTCGTTATTCCTGCAACGGGGGCATTTTTCCCGACAGCGGTCGCCATAGTAACCAGATGGGCACGGGCTCTCGCAATGTGTACCGTTCCAGCCGGGCTCGCAGGAATTACAGGTACCATCAGTGGCAGAGCAGAGCTTGTCTTTACAGAAACCACAACTGGAGACATAAGATTGACAAAGAAAGAGTTAGAGAAAAACATCCAAATATTTAAACAAACAAGTGTATTCTGCCTCACACCTACCTCATTTTACAATCACTGCCATACTTTCCAGCTTCACACAGCTGGTTGCAGAAGGGACTGCGGTACCCAGGGTGGCACAGGCACTGCCCATTGGTTGGGTTGCAGCTACTATGTGTGAGGTCACAGTTGCATCGCCGGTCACAGCTGGGTCCCCACCAGCCTGCCTCACAGTTGCACACACCGGTGCGCTGATTACATGTCGACAGGTAGCAGTTGCAAGTGACGGGACATTTCAGCCCCCAGTGGCCCCTGTGGCACTGACAGCGGCCTGTCAGCTGGTCACAGCCGGGGCCCACAGATCCCGCGGTGACACACTGGCACGACTTGGAGCAGGTTGGTGCCCACCAGCCCTCGTCGCAGGTGCAGTTTCCATACACAGGGTGGCAATGGCCATGTCGGGCGCACTTGCAGGGATACTGACAAAGCGGACCCCAGCGGTTGGCGTTACAGGTGCATTCCCCAGTGACGGGGTCACAGCGGCCATGTGGGTGGCACTGACACAACTTGCGACAGTTTGAAGACCAGAACTCAGGAGGACAGCCTGAAATAAAACAAACACTAGGAATATATGCATATAAAACAAATCATTGAAAAAAAAACCTGCATTAGGTGAAAAAATGTTACAAGTACACTTAATCAATTTCTACAGAATTTTGAGGTACTTCTAGTTTACTTGAGAATTTCCATTTTATGACACCTTCTACCTCTAATCTACTATATTTCAGAAAGAGATATATTGTTATTAATTTGCCTTGTGAGCCTCACAAAAAAGGAGTCCTGGTTTGGCCCAGTGACACAATTCTGATGCTTTCAAGTTTTCATGTCTAGCAGAAGTGGCATTTCCCTAAAAAAAAAATCCAAAATGGTAAAATTCCCAATACCAGAAGTAAGCAAAAGAGGGTATACTTACTATATTTCTTAAAACCATTTAAAAGCATATTTATTATGCTGTAATAAAAAACAGTATCAGTATCATCTAAAGTGACCCTAAAAAATAACTTTTTCACAATAAAACTGAAATGTTAGAAGTAATTTCGTGTTTTATTGACAAAACAGACACACCAGTTAACTGATGCTAGACAGTTCCTGTTGTTTGTAACTCACGTGTTTTGCAGTGAGCTCCGTAGTATCCAGGTGGGCAGCCACACACTCCAGGATACACACAGATCTCATCCTTGTGGCAGGCCTGTTCACCCTCACAAACAGCTACACACACAAACAGGCAAACATCTCACTAGTGGATGACAAACCAGGAACACAAAGCAAATATGGAGGCAGTACAAGCATAATTCCAGCAGATTGTTGTCCACTAGAAGAGCCAACTCACGTATCGAGCACTCTTTGCCCTCCTGACGCCATCCAGCGCAACAGACCGGGGTGGACGGGTACCTGAATACACAGAATACAAGCAAATCGGAGACTTAGAAAACTTAGAAAATCCACGACAAAAACACTGAATGAAGAAATAAGGGAATAATTGAACAAAAAGAGGATATAAAGGTCAGACTATGACGCTGCCCAGCCCCCTAAAACTCGAGAAAGTGGAGTTAATTAAAAAATACCTCATAGGAATCACACCATCATCGTAACTTGTAACCAAGGTGACCAGATCTCTTGGTCTCAAACTTCTGTAGTTCACTGGTTCTTGCTGTGTCATGAATTGACAGTGAAACAGTAAAAAAGATGACAAATGTGTTGAAAAGTACCTGATATGGTGGCAGACGTTCTTCCCAGCAGGATCCAGCGAGTGTGAGGAGGACAATGAGTAGCAGAGCAGAGCAACTAAGGCTCTGAGGAGAAGCTTCATCTCCACACAGTCTGAAAACCAAATATCTTTCTGTAACACCTTGTCAGTTTCAGTCTGTTCCAGACTTTTCTCTTTCCTCTAAACTTGCTCTCCCCCAGTCAGAGGGAGCACAATGAGAGGCAGTATCTCTTTCTGTCTGCCCTCCACCCTTCCCTCCTTCCCCTTCTCTCCCTCTCTTTCTCTCCCGCGAGTCGTCTTGCGGCTCCAGCGCAGCCCAAGAGGTCGAAGCCCCCGAGTTTCCTCTTCCCATTTCCTGGGGAAGTCAGAGCCACTTCCTTCTATTCAGCCAGACACAGAGCTTTTTAAAGATGGTCGAACACTAACACACAAAACTCGCCACACACACTGGTGGGGCACAAACACACACCCCTGATGTTCACCTTTTTCCCAGAATCTATTGTTGACAGTCTTCCAGGATGTGATGAAGAACGCCTTCGTCCTCCTTGTAAGTCTTGAAAGCCAGTACAAAGATGACGTGATCACTGTGAGCATGTGTAAAATCTTAAGTTTTCATTCAACAGCAGCAACACCTCTGGCTCGGTAACATTTTTGAATCAAGATTTTTTTTCTTGAATCACGTGGGGGAAAAAAAAAAGATTGAGATAATTTGGATTTTCAACACAGTTCTGTTTAATGGATTTTATTGAATCCTAAAATCTCAATACAACTGAAAAATCCACATTCTGAAATGTTTTATCAAATTCCATCATTGAAATTCACCTACATGGCATCTCAGACATTTTAGATCTGTCATCCACAAATCTTTCCATAACAAACATGCTTACAAAAATAAATTGCAAACCCAGTATTTTAGGGAAACGATCTGATTGGAAGGTCAGACATGGTCTCACAACAAATACACCACCGGTCTGTCGTTGCCTCAGTAGTGCTACAGTCACAGTTCGAGGGAACAGGGGGGTCAGAGTTAATGTGGTTTATGGTAACTCGTCAGCTAATAATGGTGGGAACTTAATATAAGAGAACACACCATTCCTCATTCACACAAGGAAAGTCATAACTTCCTTCTGAAGTAGAGGCTCCTACACCAGACAGAACACACTTACTCACACACACACATGCATACACGCCCATCAATGCCACCACCACCACACGTACCCAACCAAAGGCTTTGACTCTTTGCAGTAACTAAAAATGTAGAAAATCTATCTTTAAGAATACAAGTGGCAAGTTAAGGCTTAAGGGGATAAAATGCACTCACACACCTTGAAGACTCTGATAATATAACTACTTTAACTCTTTTTTTGTCCTTGAGCCTAAAGGTGCTTCAAATCATATGAAATATATGAGTTAACACATGGCTTAAAAACTCCAGTACTGAGGTAAAACATTGATGACAAATCTGTGGTAAAAAACTTGATTATTAGTTAGAAAATTAGCTGACGCCCTCTTGTGGCACAGAGGTGAACTTTTAATACTTTTTAAAACTTCAGTACAGTTTTCCATGTTACTAGAGGCCAGATTTCAAAAATATATCTTTGCAATGTCTTTGGTTTTGATTAAAATAAGGATCTATATAAATATGTTTGAGCAATAGCTCATTTTTCTTTCATACTAAAAATAAAACTTTTCTTTTAATAAGGAATATGATTGTTGCATTAATACACTTACCATACAAAAGGAAATATCTTTCTGCGGTAAGTTAAGAAGTGTCAATCTTAATACTGCAGTACACTGTACCATTTATAAAGTAGTGCTAAATATATACTTATGTATCACCTCTATGGAAAATGATGGGAATTTGGGGTAAAAGTGGAATTAAAAAAGAGGAAATTAAAGCAAAATATAGAAAGAAAAAGAAAGCTTTGTTTAAAAATGTTCACACTTTCTCTTTGCTCACACTCACATGTTGCTTTTGTGTAATACACACTGGCTCTGCATTCAAATGTCCTTGTAGTCTTTTTCCTGAGACACAAGATGAGGAACACCTTGTGACTGAGGGAAGAAGTGTGCCTGTTTCAGCTCAAACTGAGACAAACTTGGAGGAAAATGAGCTCAGTCCCGAGCCTCAGGGTGACGGTTGCTGCTCTGTCCCATTGGTGGCTTCTGAGTCTCCAATGATCTCCCAGCTAGAGGCGGAGTTGCTCATGTGGGTGGGGCTCCGGCCGCTGCCCGACCGCGTTAGGAAGCCAAAGCTGCAGGGTAGAAACAACAGGCCTGAGGTCAGAACTGTAGTCGGGGATTACAGCTAAATATAGAGCAGGATTGAGAGAGATCTCAGGACAGTGACAGTGTCAGCAGAGAGAGATGATTCACAGATAATGTCTGTTGTGCTTCTGATTTAGTTTAGTTTGTTTTTTAGCTGTGGTGGATTAGGTTTTTTTTTATTGCTCTTGCTTTGCATTTCATGAAAGATACACTGAAAATTTCCATAGTTATTAGAGTTGTATTTGTGCAAAAAGCTGCTGTTCGCCTTTTAACAAACGCTTCCAGACGTGATCACGTTACCCCTGTTCTATACTTACTCCACTGGCTTCCAGTTAGTTTTAGAATCGATTTTAAGCCTTTGATGTTTGTTTTTAAAGCCATCAGTGGCCTTGCCACAACTTGTTTATCTGAGATTTCAGCTCTCCATGAGCATAACAGAGCATTGCGGTCCTCTAACCACCTTATGTTACAAGTCCGGACATCAAGGTATAAACTTTGGGGTGATCGTGCTTATGCTGTCGTTGCTCCCAAACTTTGGAACAAGTTACCCCCTGATACACGTACATGCATTTTTATACCAAGGAGGACTTACTTGAAGGGTAAAGACATGAAATTCACTACAGTAAGAAGCCAACTTACACTCTTTCGTTTTGTAAATTTGTTAAATTACTACCTGGTAAAGGAACTCTAAATTGTTTTGTCAGTGTTAACATACTTAAACAAAAGACTAAAAGAACTTTTGTTTAGACTCCTCAGGCGTCGTGCCTCAATTTGTAAGTCTTCAGGGTTCACATCCCTCTCAGGTATTTTGTCACATGTCTGATGTTTCTCTTTCTCGCTCCCATGCTACAAGCAAATGACATTAAGATAAGCCTGAGCTTGCCTATCTGTCTGCCCATCTGGCTACCTCAGTCTGATCTCTGCGTCATAAGTACACAATTACTAACAAAACTAAAACATACAAGCTTTTCTTTGGATAAGGATATGTTTGTCATTTTCCTGATATTTTTTCAACAATGTTAAACCTGGCTAGTTGGGAAATTAACATTTTTTTCTTAAAAAAAAAAAGAGAGATAAAAGCACGGACAGATTGTGAAATAACAAAACCAAAAAGGTGAGAAAATTACACAGGTGAGGACATCATGACGGGGTTTTACAGATCAGCATTTTGTTTTCAGCTCTAAGTGGTGCAGCGTAGCACAGCAGGTCCAAGTTGTACTCACAGGTTTTGAATGCGTGACTCAGATGGTTTGTCAGTACCGTCAACTACCGTACCGTCAACTTCTGTCTGCCCAAACAGAGAACTCCTCTCCTCCTCATCACTGGCAAGAAGAAAACACTGTAAAAAAAATTGTCTCTACTCTTCTGAGCATATTTCTGCAAAGTCATTCTCTGGATATGATGAATGTATGTTGTGTGTATAAAAGAGACCTGCTGCTGCATTCGTTCACAGGAATCCCGAGCATCTTTGCCTTGATGAGCTTTCTCTTTTTCTTGATGGCAGAGCGGACGGCTTCCAGTAGGAAACCTGGACACCTCTCCTCATTCATGATCTCCCTGCAGAAACACACAATTACTTTGATTTCAAATCAGTTCTGTAAAACGCAGAACTGATTTCTTAAAATCTTAAACTTCAGAACTAAATTAACAAACCAAGACATTTACACACACACATGCACACACACACACACACAGACTCACACTCTTACACAGCGTACCCACCTCTGATAGTAGTTGAGTTCCTCCTGCACCAGGAACAGGTTAGTTTTGAGCTCATTCCTCTCAAAAATGATGTCACGCACCTCCTTCTTGGTGAAGCACGGTTGATCAGGATCCTTGTGGTCGACCGCTGACTTTTTCATTGACTTGGAAGCTTTTTGACGTGGACCGGACTGTTAGGAATAAAAAGAGTCATCCGGACACATAAATGATAATAGTTAACCCTACCCTAATAAGTCACGGTTATTTGATTAGTGCTGCAAGCTTTAATTAAATAGATTTTTAATATCATGAACAAGAAAAAGCTTCCCTGAACTGAAAAAGCAAACTATGAAAGCCTCACTTTTATACATGTGAAAGGTAGACTATCATATACTATTTTTGACAACAAATAAAGAAAAATGAATGGACTACAGATGAAAAATAACAATCTATATAATCATGCTGTGTAAGAGGCACGCATACAGGGGTGTTGCTGTTCATTCTGTCCAGCTGTTCTTGGAGATTTTCGATCTCCTTGCTTTTCTCCTTCAGGTCGGCCTCCATGTCGGCCTTTCTCTCCACGGTGCTCTTCAGCTGGGCCTGGAGCACGTCCTGCTTGTGTCGCAGCTCTGCGTTCATCTTCATGAAGCGCTCTAACTGCTCCTGGAGCTGCACACACACAATCACATACAGACACAGATACATATGAATTACAGTTTTGAATGATGAGCAATAACAAGAAGAGCCACTCAACAGGTTTTAAGTTAAAAAGAGAGTTTTTCATTTTCCTCACCACGTATAGGTATAGTTTGACCTAAAAATAACAAGGCAGGCTGAACAAATATGTGCATCTGAGAGTGAGGTGAAGTGTCTCCGTGTGGGAAGTTTGGACCAAAAGTCTGGGGTAAGGAGAGGCCGGTGAATAAAACCATGCACTGTCAACACAAGTGTAGCATTCATTTTAAAGCTGGGAAAAAATTCTAGGCATTTATTTGAGCAAACAGAGAAACTAGTTCAGTTGACCATGACTTGTGTTTTTCAGCTTTTCACTCAGGTCAACTGACTGTGAGCAAAAAACAAAGCGTTAACAAATACACACCCAGTTATGACTGCTATTTAAATCATGTGGTGCAAATGCTTAAACACACAGACACGCGTAAAGTCTCACACCCACGCACACAGACACAGAAACTGTGCAGAGGTTAAAATTCTGTCTGGACTTGCCTTAAAGGCAGATTAATCCTCAGCCAGTAACTGTATGAGTAATCCTGCACTGTTCCCTCGTTCCCTGATAGTGAAAATGCTTCCTGTTCTCTACTGTGTTTATTTATATGATGTAACTTCTCTTTTGATGCTGCATGTCATGCATGACCGTGTAATTATGTAAGTTACAACGTTCTCCAAATAAAATGTTAAAAACACAACCTCAAAGTCAACATGACCTTGTTTAAAAAAGGGGCCTCTGTAGCCATAAATATTAAAATAGTGTTTGGCGGTTGCAATAGAGGAAACAACATGGGTAGAAATACGGAAATTTGCAAATTAGATTTCCATATGTAATAAGACCAGAGAGACTCAGTTTAGGATATTACATTGTTTACAGATCACCACTCAGCTCAGACACAGAGTGAACTAAGTTCGTCTGAAATGTGCTCAAAATGTGGGGCGTCCGGTGGCTCAGGCGGTAGAGCAGGCGCCCCAAATACAGAGGCTGTGTCCTCACCGCAGCTGCCACAGGTTCGATTCCACCTGTGGCCCTTCCCTCTGTCTCTCCCCTGTCTACTCTTCAGCTGTCCTGTTAAAGAAATGAAGGCAGAAAAAGTCCAAAATATATCTTTAAAAAAAGGAAGTAATGTTGGAGACTTGTTATGGACATGTGGTTTGACTGGGCGTCCACATTTGTTGTAAAGCTGTGTGTAGAAAAGCTGCTGCACCCCCATATTCAAGATGTCAAGTTGGTAAATAGAACAAATAACAAGCATGATGGTTATAAATACAAAAGGAAGTCCCCCATTGTCAAATCGTGATGATGAAAAACAGGGAAAAAAAAGAAATTTAAAGAGTAGTGGCTGAATGTGATGAGAATTTTGTGTCTAAGATGCAGAAATGCAGTTTAACCCTACTGTTTGCTGCTAAGTGTTGTTTTAAAAATCAAAATAATTTCATCCAGGCATGCATGACGACCGTCATTTTTCCATCTAAATGGGCACTTTGAGTCCTAAATAATCCTTTTACAAAAATATGCTCGGAGAGTAAATGAAATAGTTGTAAAAGCAGTTTCCTGTATAACTTTGGGTATTGAATTAACTCTGTTTTTATGCAGAATTTCCATAGCAGCATTTATACCGCGAGGTCACATGACGTTGATGAATTGTAAAGCAGAGAAACTCTTAGTGACGTTAGCACTGAGTTTCCATCTATAAATTTCTGTCTTGAAGTGACTTATTATAAGATCTGTGCCAAGTGTTTAAAGGTTTGACGCCTAAGACTTGAGAAGTGCTTTGCTGGGTTGGAATTGAGCTATAACGCACAAGTATTTCTCTCCTTCACTCACCTGTTCCTCTCACTTTCCCTTCTGCATCCTCTATACAGGTTTACGAGACTCCGTTCTTTGTGGCGGTGGATCACGCGAAAAAGAAGGTTGTCATCAGTATTAGAGGAACCTTATCTCCGAAGGTGAATTTTCACTGTTATCTCGTGTTTGCAGTAATATTTCTTCAACTTCTCTCTTATCAAGCAGACCATGTTCCCTTCAGTACCTCCCAGCACTGACACCTCCAGAGCAGGTGGAGTTTTCATCATTTAATGCAGTGTTCTCAAACTCCTACACCCTTCACGCATAGAGCAGAAACATATCCGTCCACTTTTAGAAATAAATGCTATCCTATCCTTTTTTTTACATCAGCATTTGACAAAAACCCTGAAGTGTTTTTAGGACCTGAATGGAACCAGAAGAGATTAAGTATGGCCTTATTGTAAAAGCAAAGCATCCTCTGAAAGGACAATAACTATTCATTCCATTAATGCTTTGCTACCAATCAGTTCAAACATTCATTTATCAATAAAGCACATCAGAAGGCAAGGACTGTAGAGGTGTGTGGGACATAAAAGAGGACAAAGATAAAGAAGTATCGTAAAAGTTTTTGTGAATATATAAATGCAAGTCACTGCTTTAGGAGGTAGTGTAGAATTTCACCAATTACTTCTTAGTTCGTTAGACTGACACATGGAGTCTTAATACAGCTTTTTCATTGCCATTTAGCTTTTAGTGCCGCCCTTCAGAAACAGTTTACATTGACACTGGAAGTTAGTTGAGATTTTGTGGGGTGTTCTTGATTCCTGTGTCTGAGCCGTCTAAATTTCCCTCGTTATCACTTCATCCACATCATCCAGGTCATGGTATATGTAAATGCTGCCTCAAGGCAACTGGACTTGCTTGAGTTACTTGAGAGAAAGAAATTGCCTCTTGATAGATCCTAAATTTAACCATCACAGTTAGGGCTGGGCGATATGGCCTAAAACTAAAATCCTCAATTTTTTACAAACCACATTCAATTGTTGATTTTAGTTGATTTTCTAAACTACTAAAGACAAAGAAATTATTTCAAATACATTCTTTTTATTTCAAACATATGAATTTCCCTATTGGGAATAAAGTGCAAACCTAGCTTTAATCAAACCGAACATTTTTTAAATAAAGGTGTGATCACACAAGGATAAATCCCCTAATTTGGGATTAAAACAGTGCCAGCCTAACTTTCATCAAACTTCACTTATAAGAAATAAAAGCCCAGAGCTAATTCCAGAGTATGTTACCGTATTTACCCCAGTTAAAGGGAAAATCAATCTTCATTTTTTAACATCGTCCAAGCAAATTAATTTGAATTTCAATGTAAAGTCGATTTATTGCCCAGCTCTAATCACAGTATTTGTATTTATATGCCCTACCTGTTCTCATTTTAACCTTAGTGATTTTCTTCTTATAAATATTGTTTCATCATTGTTGGGAAACCTGCAAACAAAGAAATTTATCGCTGCTGTTGCTTTATCGACACTGTTTTGCAGACGACAGTAAGGCACTTGATCTTCTCTACTTCATTCTGTCTTGTGTAGATTATTTTTTAAAAATCTGTCTCGTGTGTGTCAGGACGCTTTGACTGATCTGACGGGGGATTCTGAACGTTTGCCTGTAGAGGAGCAGCAGGGGACCTGGCTCGGCCACAAGGTCAGAGATAACTATTTTAAACCATTTGTCTACCGTGCACACTGTGTGATCCACTGTGCAGTCTTCATCGTAATGATTCTCTATTCTTTATAGAGCAGTTTCAACAAGTAACACTATCGCAGACTCCAAATGTCATTTCAGTCGTTAATGGCAGAATAATTGCTATGGATATTTTCAAAAGAGATTAATGACGCAGACTTCCTGGCCACATTTCTTTCTCTCCACTGACTTCTTTTTCTTTCCACTCTCAGGGGATGGTTTACTCAGCAGAATACATTAAGAAGAAATTGGAGCAGGAAATGATCTTGTCCCAAGCCTTTGGAAGAGACTTGGTACACGACTCAGTAAACTATATAAAGACACAAACCTACTTTATGCAAAGACAAAGGTGTGAGGTGAGGTGAGCGTAATGACTGTGGCTGTTTCTCGCAGAACAAAGGCACCATGCACTATGGACTGGTGATAGTCGGCCACTCTCTCGGTGCCGGTACTGCTGCTATCCTCTCCTTCCTGCTCAGACCTCAGTACCCGACTCTTCACTGCTACTCTTACTCTCCGCCCGGTGGCCTTCTTAGGTGAGTGTGTGTGAGTGTTTCGACTAAACTGAGTCACTCTGTTTGAGTATATTTTGCAAGAAGTCATTGGCCACATTTCACACACAAATCCCGTGTTTGTGTTTAGGAATCCTGGATGTGTTTAATGCAAGTTTGATCGTTAAATAGCAGACTGCTGTCACAGGTTAAACTCTGGTCACTATTGTTTACTTACTGGATCTGTAGCTGTAGTTCAGCAGTATACCAGACTTAAATAAATATTTTTGCTAAATAGAGCTTTGAATTTTCACTTGATCATTAATGGTCCCTGCAGTGTTTAATCTGGAGATTAAACATTATGGTGTGAGCTAAGTGATGTTCTTGTTTTCCCCATTTTTGCTTTTATTTGACAGTAAAGAGGCAGACAGGAAGGGGGGGGGGGGGTTATGACCTGCAATAAAGGTAGCTAGATGTTGCAACTAAAACATGTCACAGAATAATAGTAATTCCTCATTTTAGTGGTAAATAAATTGTGAGTAAATGCTGTAATTATTATAGAAATGTATGTGCATTCCTTTTTAACGAAGCCAAGCAGTGACAGTTCTGCTAAACGTCCACGTTGGGCAGAGTCATGAGCCAAAACATTAATTTAATTCAAAACAGTACCAAATACTTTGTTTTTGGTCTTTAAATAGGAGATTATCCTAAAGTGTCGAGCAGAATTGGTTTGCAAAATGAAAAACCAGGGTTGTAAAGTACATGAGACCTTAAAGAGTGTTTTAGACTTGAACCCACAAGCTTTTCTTTGCTCTTTATTCGAATTTTTCCTCTAATATATTTAGTTTTTGGTCCAGTGGCTTTGGAGTTCATTAACATTTTCACTGTCTACACTTCATCATGATCTTCCACCCCACTGACTGCAGTGGTGAACTGTGTTTGCTATGCAAATTATGCTGGAAGAGACTCTCTTCCAAGAGATTGCTAAATGCTGCAGTGCCCCTTTTGATGTTTCATTGAAGTCAAGACAATGTAATTCATCAGTTTTTGGTCAGAGGATATAAGATGGTAGCAAAAGTAAAAAAGCAATAAGAAAAATAGGAAACCTAAATTCACTTAGAAGTATGAGACTTAAACCGATCAGCCACAGCCCTAAAACGACTGGCAGGTGAAGTGAATAACATTGATCATCTTGTTACAATGCAATGTTCTGTTCATTTGGATGTTACTTTGACACATACCGCCCACGTAAAAATAGCTGTTGACAAAACACGCCTCTCCATGGAACACCGCAAAAAATGCTAAGAAACAGCTTGAGGAACACAAAAAGCCCAAGGCATCAACGTGACCTCCTGAATGCCTCGATCTCAGTCCAATCAAGCATCCTCAGGATGCATCAGAGCAAGTCGTATTCACAGATGCTCTTGTACCCGCTGTAAGTCCTCAGTATACATCAATCAAGAGCCATTGCCCACATAGCAAAACCGTTACTAATGTTTTTCTGTGTGTTCAAGTACATTCATTATGAACTCTTCTTGGTCGCCCCGTTGAAAAAGCAGCAACACTTAAACCTGTTTTCCAGGCACCCTCAATAGTGTCCTTTTCAAAGCTGTGTGATCGGACTCGGTGCTCTTTTTGGCAAGATGTTCACATGCAAATCGAATGTGGAAATGAAGTTGCTGTTGTTTGCATCTGTTTATGTTGTGACACACAAGCGAATGAGGAAGGCTGGTCCGCTTTGACTGCAGCAGCAGGATTTCTGTTTTTCTGCTGTTCATTTTCTCTTGCTTATTTTTCATCATTTCCTGTGTTGTGTCACTCCTTGTTGTGAACTGACGAGTCTATGGCCAAATGTAGAAGAAGTCAGTTTAAGAAAACTTTGCATGTTTATTGTACATTGTAGTCCCCTCATACATTTAGACAGCGTAGTGGTTGTGGAGCATATGGATCCTTTCTTTCTAGATGTTGGCATCTTGTACCTACAGACGTTTTCCACAGCCGTGATGAGCATTATCATGGTTAAAATGGCAAGCAGTAAGCTTCTTCTTTATTCTAAGGAAGAGGTTGTAGTCTGAGCCAAATCAGTTGAATAGGGCGGGTTTTTGTACAAGTTCAAATCTGCTGTTCTGGATGACAGCCATTGCAGTGTGGACTTGTGGGCTCTACTTGCAATTTTAAATAACCCAAAACAGAAATACCTCAGAAGTTATTAACACCAAACTTTTTGCAGAATCAGTCACAGAGCTGTAATGCATGTGTATGTAACACAAGCTGTACAACTCGTCTCCTACTTTTGGCCACAAACGTACCAATCACAGCTCGAATTTGATGCAGATATATCTATCGTGTACTTCTGAAGAACTCTGGAGTCCTTTTGTTTCACACCCT
>JAPXVT010000027.1:18145559-18163109 GCA_029823135.1 Acanthurus reversus
GGTAACTTGATAAAGAAAATAATCATTAGTTGAAGGACTAGTTCATGTGTGTATACTGTACGAGGGGTGATTGATAAGTTCTTGGCCAAAGATAAAAGGAGATGAGTTATACAGCTCTCATTGCATGCACGTGCAGTTAAACATTTTGAGTGATTCTGCAGAAAGTTTGACATTAATAACTTCTGAGGTATTTTTGTTTCGAGTAATTAAAAGTTAAATGTCAGCACTGTCTGAGAAATTGGACACATTGGCTTTCAGTGGCCTACTCCTTGTAATAAGGGGAACCTTCACCTAGTGTCGCATAAATGACCTCATGGATGTCCTCCTTGAGACAGAGGTAGAAGACGACTGCATGAAGTTCGATATTGTCATTTTCTTAAATGGTACTGACTTGCAGTTTTAATGATCAATTAGCTATTTAATCATTGTTTTTAATTTTAAAAAATGCCTATGTCAGAAAATACAAAATACAGCATGTTTTTCCTTAATTAAATCTTTATTCTAAGAAGAACTTGTAGTCCAATAAGGCAGTTAAAGTTCAACTGTTTAGCTTAAACAAAAAAGATATGTGGCGCACGTTACATAAAAGCAGCTAAGTAGCCAATGCTGCAATGTTTTTAAACGAACTAAGCCTCTAAGAAATTCTTTTTAAAAACAATCATATCAACGGATAGTAACTTAATCAAAAAACATTATTTACTGTTGAGCATCGCGGCTTCTCTGTGCTAAAACTGAGGTGATGTTCAGTTGACGGGAGGATGCATTTACGTTACCCAGGCACGGGTGTAACGCTACATCATGTTTAAGTTGTACGTCATTCTTGTCGTTGTCCTGCTGTACTTCTACATCCCTTCGCAATGTTTACGACAAACTTTCTAATATTTGTAGTCTGAAATGGTCTCACGCCAAACTTCGCCTTGACCTCTTCGTGTTTACGTTTGATATCTGCCATGACGGTAGCTCATAGGCAGCTGAGTAATTTTATTTCCTTTTTCTGTCTTCTAAAAGTAGGTAAATATCACCCCCCTTTAGAAAGATGTCTCACTGCTGCCACAAAGTGAAATTCACTGCATGAAGTGCTTTGAGACTCACACTACGCAACACAAACTGCCTTTGGTACTTACATTCAAACGATAAAAATTTCACGTGATCGACAAACTCCTTAATGAACAATTATCAATTATCGATTAATCATGCCCATGCCTACCAGAAACAGAAATACCACAGAAGTTATTAACATCAAACTTTCGGCATAATCACTCAAAGGATTAAACTGCATGTGCATATAGAGTGTCGAGTATCTGACTTTATACCTCAAAGTCCAACAATCAGCAGGTTAATGGAGCCCTAGACACGTGTCTATCAAAATTATGTATTAACATTTTGGGAAATATACTAAATACTTTTCTTTCCAGGAATTAGATAGGAAGCTTGATACTACTTTCATGTGTGCAGGCTAAAGATGAAACACGACAGTTTATGTTAAGCTTATCATAGCATAGCACTAAGACTAGAAACTGGGGGAAACAGCTTGGCTGGCTTTGTCCGCAGGTAGAGGGCTTTAGCACTGCTAAAACTCACCTGTTTGCGCATTATAATTCCTAAAGTGTGTCAAAAAAAAGTCCAGCAAATTACCACGTGTGTTTTTAAGTGACTTTTAGAGGTGCTGGTAGGAGGATTATAATAAATTTGGACAGAGGCAGGCTAGCTATTTTGCCCTGCTTCCAGTCTTTACGCTAAGCTAAGCTGACTGTCTCCTTGTTCTAGCCTTAAATTTATGGGCAGGTTTAAGAGTTGTATCAATCTTCCCATCTAACACGTGGCAAATAAGCATATCTCTTAAATAATTAACTATTCCTGTAGCGCCATCTTGCAGAAACTGTGACACGTTCCACGCACGAGCACCAGGTGAATCTGTTGAAGCATGCAGAAGTCGCTGATTTCATACTGGCGTTTTCTAGCCAAACTTTCAGGAGCTCAGAACAGGCAACCTCTTAATAAAACATCAAACGCATGCTAAAGCACTGCTGAGAACTGGAGTCCCCAGACAGGAAGTTTCCCACAAAGCACCAATGCCCAACATGCCAGCCTTCCCTCCTGAGCGTGACCTTTTCAGGAACAGGGAGAGTGTGTGTGTGGGAGTGTGTGTGTGTGTGTGTGTGCCTGTGTGTGTTTGGAAGGTGCTGTCGAAAAACATCCCAGGGGGGAGGGCCATGCAGCAGGCCAGGCAGCAGCTCAGGAGCTCCTCATTGGCCGGTCGAACAGGAAGCTGCTTTTCCTCCACTCACCGTTGGCCTGGTAGCCCATGCCCAGGATGACTTCAGGGGCGCGGTAGTAGCGAGTGACCACGTAGGGCGTCATGAGGAGGCCGGTGGCGGCTGTCCTGGCCAGGCCGAAGTCCAGGATCTTCAGTGTGCAGTCAGACTTCACCACGATGTTGCTGGGCTTCAAGTCCTGTTTAGAAAACACAACAAAACGCTGATCAGACTGAAGCCGAACTGTTTGATATGATTTGGCGAATTCCTGCTATGAAAGGTGAAGAAAAGAAAGAGAAAAAAAGACATTTCAAATAAAATGTAAAATAAAATAAAAAGCCAATTTTTGGGGAGGGAAAAAATGTCCTAAAAAATGTAAGATAACAGAAACACTGTTGCAGGTGTAGCAGGGCCCTTGTTTATTTAGGAAGAAACCATCATTCATTCCTTGACAGTATGAAAAACACTGACCAACAGAGACAATGCATCGCAAGAAACACAGAGTTTTTCTTTGGCCTAACTTTCTGTTTGATCCATATAGAGTCCCTAAGTCCTGCTCCGCTACTTCCGGTCTATGGGACCTTATTTCAGGGAAAATATAAACAGTAGTCATTGGAAACAGACAAATTATTTTTCATAATATGTAAATTTCACCACCAATCTCAAATATGATGGTGTCAAATTAAAAGATAATTTTTCAAGTCAAGAAAGTTGCAGTTTATCACACGACTGCTGAAGCATAAGACTTTGAAAATACGTATTAAGAAAGACTACGCATCTAATCACCGCGTAAATGATGTCATAACAACAATCTCATAACGACGAGAAGTGACTAACTCTCTGTTTGCTAAGCTGCAGCTCCAACAGTGTCCATAAATATGTCATGTCAGAGGACAAACTGAACCAGAAAATAATTTTGTTCTTGCCACAGGATTGTATTCAATTCCTCCCCTCCCCAAATTTAAGACTGGAAGTAGAGGGCAGGGGCATTTTACTTTTTTGGGGACAACCCGGAAGTCACCCTGGTTCCTTCAACATAAAAGTCAATGGGATTTTGCCATCCGATTTTGGATTATTGCAAAAAGAAACCTCCATGACCAGTTAAAGTTTAGAATATTAGCTTCTTACAAAAGTAAGAAACGAACAAACTGCATCATGACCTACATGACCTTTACTTCACCACCTCTATGCTTCTTACAACACTGTAATATGTACACATTATATATTATTATAAGACAGCAACTTATGAGTTCTGAGTTAGAATGTTTTATAAGAGTACAAGTATAAACACTACAAGGCTGTAAAGGCAGACTAGTAAGTAGATTAGTTACTGCGTTTGGCATGATGGCGTTTACCATCCCGAACAACCTCTGCAGTGTCATTAAGGAACATGTTAGCAGACATGTTTTTAAGGACACATTAAAGCTTGAAAAATAACAAGTGGGGTATTTAAAGTTGTTTTTTAGCCGTAAAAGATACCTTCAGCCTCAGAGGTTCAGCGTTGCTAACTCTTTCTGGGTTTTAGGACTCATCCTGCAGCACTCTTTGCTCCTTGAGTTCAGTGTTATCACGTCAGAGCTGCATTTTGTTCTGTGCTGCTTCTTCGATAACCTGGCATCAGCAGGAAAAAACTCAACTTTCAACCAAAAATGAAGAAATGCATTTAGCTTGACCAAATTATCACTGCCACGGTTTGACCTGCAGAGAAAGTTCGTCCTCTCCACTGAAGTTAATCCTCACAAAGCAAACTGACATTATAACCACTCTGTCTGCACACTGTCATCCAGGGAGCTGCCATGTCACAGACAAGATTGAGCGCCTGTGGGCACGGTTTACTGATGGCCATCTGCCAACGCATTTATTACACAAACTAATTTGCCAGCAATGACAGGTTGACTAACTGGTATTCAGCTTAATTAATACAGCAACAAATTACACAGTTCATTCATCATTTGATACCAAACACTTCTGTCTTTGTTTTGAAACTTACTGTCATTGGAGAGTTACAAACATCTAATGCCAGCAAGAGGCAGCTAACTAGCCAACAATGCAGCACTAATGCAATAAGTAAGTAATCTTCCTGTATTGATGGTATTGATCCTCAGAGTCTACGTACAGCTGATACGGGCTGCTCCCTCCAATCAGCTGCGCCGCCGACTCAGTCGTACGATCTTCTCGCGTGTTCTGCTCACGGTGGCTTGTTTTCATCATTCCGCTGCTCGGCCGTCCACGGCAGCTTGATGTCTCAGTCGGTGGGCGAGGGGGAGAGGTGCGCATGTGGAAAATGGACTGCGCACTTTCCTCGTGGGCTTTCGTGTCGACCGACTTGAAAACATCCTCTTCCTGGTGATGCCTGGCGCGGATGCTGCAGCGAGGAGCGGCTTTGCCAGCGGAGCGCGGTGCCATGCATCGCAGCGGTTTTGTGTTTTTACGCAGCTATCCAGCCTCGAATCAAACGGCGTCATATGCAGCTGAAAAGCACTTTAGCGCTTCAGATAAAATGTCTCTGGGTGAATGCCGACAGGACCTGGACCAGCGCTGGATGCCAGCATGCCCGCATCGGAGGACGTTTTTATAACGCTTGTCAATTATATTTACTAGATTTTGGTACTTAACATAATTTTAAAGGTAAGCGGAGAAATTTGCATCAACTTCATATCAAATGGCAATGCTTTGTCATTGATCTAGCTGTCTCTTGATTGGAGGTGCATGTTTTTTTCCCGATTCTGTTGATTTCTGTGGTTATCAATACCTTATTTATAGCTCCCACATGACCTCAATACAGAACTTGCTCTCTCCTCTCTCTCTCTCTCTCTCTCTGTGGCTGACACAGTATCAGAAAAGGGCTTTTAGCAGCTGGAGCTCAAGCTTTACTGTGAAATATGTAGTTTTCAAAGGTGGTCTCTTGAGAACAGACGCAAACAAAAGATTCATCACTTCAGTCATTTTGATTTCTTCCCTCCCTCTCTTCAGACTCAGCTATGGGGGATGAGAGCAGCCTGTCTCGGCAGATAGACAGTGTGGAGAGGAGCATGGTGTTCCTCAGGCAGGAGCACCTCACTTTGCTCCACGGCCTCCACCTGGAGATCCTCTCCCTGCAGAAGCGATGCTCAGGTGAGGGGAAACACTCCCGGTGTAACTGTGATGCATGTGCGCGCTTGAGGGGGCCAAGAGACTTTTATGTGACCCAAATGTCTCGTTGTGGAAGGTACTTTCTGACTTACTTGAACTGTGATCATTCTTTACAAAAAGTGGTTGCACTCTATGTCCTTAAAATTATCTGTAGATGATTTTTTTTTTTCATAAAATGTCAAAAAAAACTGTTCATCTTTTTTTCATCTTTTTAAAAATGCATTTACTGTCCGGGCAACACTTCAAAATCTAAATGTATATTTAATCTGTTGTTGTATGTGATGAAGAAAATCAGATTATCCTCACATTTGAGGACCCAGAACCAGATAATGGAATCAAAAATTCTGCATCAGTGTTTATGAATCATTTCAGCTCTTATGAGCTCACATTTAGGTGGAGGATTCCTTTGTTTGATCCTCTCTGTGTCTCTTACTTTTTCTTTATTGCTGCTATAGTTCTTTATGATCTCATTGTCCCACACCATTCAGAGACAAGAACTGTCAAGATTTTTAATTACAAGCATAATGTATCAGTGGAAAGATGACACCTCCATAACCTTTGATAATGAGGTTTTCCACTCTATAATAACCCATCAAGCATGCACACAGATATTCTAATGATTGTGGATAGAGCTGTAAATAATTTAAAGCTTTTTGGGTTTTTTTAATGATTTCCCCTCTATTTGATGGACCAAACAACCAGTGCATAATTTTGGAAGAGACAAAAGCTGCTAATGTGACTCGATGCAGTTGTCGTCATTTTTGTTTCACATAGAGAAACTCAATCTCCCCAAGACCCCACTGTGCACGCAGGACTTATTGTTCATTTAATGTGTGTCTGCAACATTAATCAATTCCAGACAGTGACTCCATGGTGATGTCATGCTTCAATTCCTGTAGATTGCATCATTTCCTGTTTGGGCCTAATGGATATGACATCCATTTAATCAAGCAAGCAAGTGCATATGAACATGCTATGGATGCATAAAAACAGCTGTATAATACTTGTGCTACCAATAACAATAAGTATAGTACATCCATGGAGCACACACACACATACACACACATATGTAGTCACTAACATGCAAGGGTGCTCTATTTAATTAAATTAATTCCCTGGAGGCTTTTACCTACCCTAATATCATTACATGCCTAAACCAAACCATCCTAACTTTAACATGATCTTGAATTTAACCTAAAATATTAAAGGTCTCAACTCCGAAATAAATGCTTGACTTTGCAGGGGTCAGCCCTGATTCTTCCCGGTGTAGGAGAAGGCCATTACGTGCATGAATAAACAGATTCATCCAGAAATAATAACAAGTATGCAGCTATAGCCCATATATACAAACATACATACTCATCACACACACGAAACTGCCTTAGACAGACACATACAAACATATCCATCATGGTTAATCCATACATCCTACAGCTTTAGTAATCCATATGAACGAGATTGTGGTTAACTAAAACAGGAGCTGAGTGCAGGGGGAAGGGTTGTGTGTGTGTGTGTGTGTGTGTCAGAGTGTGACAGATAGGGGACAGGGTGAGATGGCTCAGAGCCAATGTGACCAGTTGTGGAGAAAACGACCCCCTCCATCACTTTGTAGCTCTGCTGCACAACCACATCTGGTCAATAAAGCTGTGCATGGTGGTTACAGTGTGTGTGTGTGTGTGTTTCTTACTAACAAAGAGAGTGTGTGTATTTCTTATTGTTTACTCATCCTCTCTTCTCCCTCTGTCTCCACGGGGTCTCCCACTGTGAATGCAAAGGGCAGCCAAAATGATGCTCTGACAGACTGTTTATAATTTCTTGTGCACACAAAGTTTTATTTATGTGAACTGTCAGCTCCAAGAAAACAACGCAATGTGTGGCCAAACCCTTACAAAGACAACAGTTTTCATTATAAAAATGATCTAATCCACGAAGAAGTCTCTTGAGAGCTCCTCTGCATTTTCTCTGTGGCAGCAAACGAACATATTCCTTCCTCAGATCTCATCAACACAAACATAAATCTCCATCATGCAGCCGCTAAAGTCATTAATCAGCTCCCCAGTTAGTATCTGCCTATAGCTCAGCCTTTCATTTCTACATTCCTCAGAGGTTTCTGTGGGACTGCATACTCAGGGACGTTATTAAACCACACTTACTAAAAACACACGTCTCCTTCAGCCAAGCATCTTTAGAGCTTCTTATGATGCCAGAGTGAGAATGTGTTAAAAGATTTGCAGGGAAAAATAACTCTTTTAAAAGGCAAAGTAAGATGGAATCATCACTACGTACACTAAATGTGCTCTACATGAGACAAAAATGGCAAAAGGGAAATAAATACAAGCCAGTATAAAAACACTAATCATGGAAATGAGGTGCATAAAAACTGAATTTTGCTTCTCATTATGTTCGGTTGTTTTTTCTCGTGTGTTTTAAGCAGACTCGCATGAGAAGATCTGAAAGGTCTTGATGGTTAGAAGCAGATCAGAAATATATTCTGCCTTAAATAATTCAGTGCTTTATAACCCAACCTTTAAATCATAAAATCAGTCCTTCCTTCCTGCTGAGCCGTTAGTCCTCTTATTGTTGATGGTATCTTAAAATTATGGTAGACTGGTCTTTTGGATTTTGAAATCAAGCCCATAACTCCTCAAGCTCAATTTGACCCTGACGCACAGAAGACAGAACTGACTCTGGATGTGTCCTACAAAGCAGAGGCGCAGATGAGCGGCTGTGTGTGGATGGTAGTGCAAGGTGCAAATCTCAGGGCACTGCCCTCTTTCTGTTACTCATCCTCCCATTTCCCAGTGAAATGATTTATCCTTAGGCTTTACACTAAGAAAGTTCCACAGAGGAGAACTACTTACATACATATTCCCTACAGACAGACCACCCTCCTGTTTCTTACAAGCATTGTCGGTACTGATTATTAGTGCATAGCATTTGTTGATGTCCTTTGTTGTGAATCCAAGGCTGAAGACGTCATTCCCACCTACTGTATTTCATTCACTGGTTTCAAGGACTGCAGTTATCTGTTTGTGAAAGCTGTCCGTGGAAAAGAGGACGACCATGTTGCTGCTAACTAGCTTCAGTTAAGTTGAAGTCACTTTGGTTCAGGAAGGCACATCAAGGCACTCTTCTTATGGTATAAGAAGCTTTAATATAACAGATAGTTATGGTGAAACTGATCAAATCAAGGCAACATGTTTTACCACATATGGCCTTCAAAACTTTGGTTCAGGCAAAAGTCTTGTGCAGGTGGTAGGTCACACTCATGTTGTACTAAAGAAGTAATGAAAGAGTTGAAAAATTGTATTTCATGAATTAAAGTCACAGTAATTTATTAGTATCCAGAAGCAACCTTGTGTTAGTGATTTCCTGCAGAAAGAAAACAGGAAGGAAAGCAGCGCACAGAGCAAGCAGCAAATCTTCTGCACTGTTAAAAGAGGGGAAAAAAAGACTGGAAAGTGCTTGTAGTAGACTTTAAGGTGCAAAGTGAAATTATGGACATCCCACATTAAATTTGTGGGAGCTAACCTATGGATGAGACACAAAAAATAAGCAATTAACAAAAAGCAGCTTCTGTAAAAACCCATAACAAACTACCTGAAGTCTTTCTTGTACTGAGGTTCTGCTTTTTCATGTTGATTTTTATGTATAATTTTCAGTCATTGTGTCAGTTTTTGAGTTGTTTTCAAAGCAGTTCACGGATATAAATCGAGGTGGTGAAGAGTGAGAAGGGTGGCTGTGTGGCTGCTGATAGGCTGATGCAGTTTGCAGGTGTGGGAGGTGTTTGCTGCCAGCTCACTAATGTGTTGCATAGAAGGGTACAGCAAGGTTGAGCTGACAATGTTGTCGTGCATATTGCCACTGCCTTTTTACTGCTGACCTTCCTTTTATTGTTCTAAACTCTCTCTTTCCGCGTCAGCACAAAGACGCTCACGCATCTCTCTCCTTGAATAATGAGCTCAGGCAATTTTTCTAGTCTGTGTTTAAAATGGGGGCTTTTTCTGTCATATAATTTGTTTATTTTGTGGCATAGAAATCAATTTGGTGTGTGACCTTCAAGGTATCTTCCCTTCAAGATTTGAGGATGAAGCATTAAATAAAACCTTTGAACGCTTCGGTGAGGCTGTGGCAGACAAGCCCGGCCTACAAAGAATTACTCACTGTGGATGCTGAAATGTGCTGAGCTCCTCGTTTTCATTGTCTGATTGTTGTTTCAAGAAATAGTTCCTCGAGCTGACTGCCTGTGGTTAAATTAACTTCATAAGTGCTCCTGGCAGTTGTGGATGAGGATATGCACCGAAAGCAGCAGGAAAAAAAAACTCCCACACGTCTCCAACCATTGACAGTCAATTCAATACTTAACCCATAATTAGCGAGTCTGTCTTTCTGCAACTGCTTGTCTAGTGTTCTTCTATCCTCCTTCCTTTCTTCCTTCCTTCCTCTTCCCTTTCTTTCTCCCCTCTTCATTCCTTCTGTCTGTCTCTCTTCATGCCAGCTGCATGGGTGGGCGTTATGCTGACTGCAGAGGGAAAGAGAAAGGGTGTGACAGGGAGAGCAAGAGGAGGAAGAAAGGCTAGAAACAGCACGTGCTCCTCTACACTGATGTAGACTAGTCGGTCATTTAAAATGCAAGCATGTTATCTTTACAGTATAGGCTTGTTTTTTCTACTTCTCCTGTATATTTTCAGTATATATCTATTTAATGATCTATGTAATGAACAGAAACGTGGGCTTCATTGAACTGTCCCACATTTCTGACTATAGTAAATTGAAGTTTGCCACATTCATCTTAATTTACTTGCTTACTGGAGCCACACACACACATTCCTGTGTTGCAGTGTGTTCTTAATGCTGAATGTGGAGATTTATCTGCAGTCAGGCCTCCCTGAATTACCATCAAATTGACTGACAGGCCAGACGCGACTAGCAGTCTGACCCCTGTCAGAGTCTCTAAATCTAGACTGATGAAAATCCAACCCTGCTCATAACCAGTCTGATACATTATCTGCTCAAAAACATAAACCATTAGTCGCTGTGTTTCACTGACATGAGATATAATCCATCTGGTATCTAAAACTGCAGCTGTGCCAGACAACATGTCATGTAATATTTGGATAATCCTCATCATGTTGGTGGAGTATCTCCCAAAAACACCATTTAGCTCTCTTGCTACCTCCTACGCTGCTAAGCTAAAATCACGCTTGTGATAAAAACTGTTATTACGGTCCAATAAAAATACAGAGAGTCCAGCTGCTGAGTGCCCAGCGCCTGTTGGCCGTCTCTTCTTATGGCAGAAGACAAATGGATGAAAGGTTGTACACTAATGCAAGACATGAGAGCCATCCATAGTGTGACGCAGAGTATTCAGAAGTTGCGAAAAACAACTGAATACACTTCTGAATCTCCTCAACACAAATATAATAAGAAATCTGTATTGACAAGTTCCATCCGGCTACAGAAAGTTTATGTGAAACTGTTAAAAACTGTGAAAAGGTTTGATAATCCACCATAAATCTACCACAACACAGCATAAAGTGTTTTGATAAATGCAATAAATGCAGGTCTGCTTATGTTTCTTAATAGCAAGCATTTCCTGTTTGTTCTGTTTGCATTCCTACTTGAAACTGAGTGCACAGCCAATAGTTTTTACTGAAGTGAATATTGATTTCAGTGAGGAATGCTAATAATGCTAATATGTCTTATTGCAGTTACCGGAAAGGACATTTCTTTCCTCCGCACTGTGACAAGAAACGTAACATTATTGGCCGAGTCTCCGACACGCAGTCTTTGATGTAAAGTTTCAGATTCAGCCTCATAAATTATGGATGAGCTCGCTGGAAATGTGCTGGAAAACTGCACCAAGCATCTGTCCTGCTTTAATAAGACACTCAGCACCATTGAGCATCTATGCTGAAGCTCTAACAGTATGATTTCATGTGGGTTTTATGTGTGTATATATATATATTTTTTTTGTCTCTTTATCTGCTCTTTTCTGTGTTTTTTGTCTCTTGTGGTTTTCAGAGTTGACAAGTGAGCTGAAGATGAAGCCTCCCGGCAGAAGCCAAATAGGTTCGTTAGAAAAGATCCCTTCAGTGCTCCAATTCTTCATAATGCAAATGTTTTTTTTACCTTATCTGTCTCCATCATTAATTAGTTGTCTGTCCGTGCCTGGCTGCATTTGTGCCCCTTGTACTTGTCCACCATAACTCTACATCTGCATCTCTTCCCACCCTCCCATCCCCCAGAAGATAGATCCCTGTCAGTCACCCTCCTCCCTCTCCTCACTGATGTCTGCAGGCCTCAAGAAAACACAAACAATGTGAAAAGTGCATCTGTGTGTGTGTTAATTGCCTTTTTTTCTTGCTCATATCTGCATTTGTTCCCAGTTTTACTGGGGAAGATACCAGCACTGCTCTGCTACAAAGACAGCACGCCTCTGTCTGTTTGGCCCATAGCTGACATTTGCAGGACAGTTTGTGGATGCAGGGATGCAGAGATAGGCACCATTTTTGTCACAGCGAATTAGAGGCAGACCAAGGCAAGAGAAGTCAAAAGGCTCTGTGGATGTTGTACAGAATAAAAGGGGAGCTGCGCTTGGCTGCATTATACACCCATTAAACCCCATCTCTTTTTCCAGGACAGGTTATCCCCTAATCCATCAATACAGCTCACCCCTCTGTTCTCCTCCCACCCTGACAAATTGATCCATTCCCATTTGCTTTCCCTGCTCTCCTTTCTCCCTCGTCATCCCAGCGGGGGTGTCCACTTACAGGCTTTGCTGAGAACACAAGAGACGTAGAGCCAGAAACAGAGAGAGAGAGAAAGAGGAGGAAAGGGAGAGAGGTATGAGAGGCAGCAAGGAGAGCGATAAAGTGAAAAGACGAGGCGGGCAGGAGGCAGCCAGCTGCAGACATGGAGGAGGGGAGAGGGGTATGGAGAGTATGGAGATTACATTAAATGCTGTAGTCTATAGTTAGCATATGAGGTCAACCTGGGTGGGGTGATGGGCTACAGAAAACTTGAGACTGATCAGTCCTCCATCCTGGAAATCCCTCCTGCTGGTTAGAGGAAATTAAGGGAGAGAAAGGGATAAAAGAAAAAGAAAATCACACATAAGAGGACTTAAAATGATGAATGGGAAGTCATACAGACAGAAAAAAAAAGTAAACCCAAAGCTTTCCCCATGTTTGAAGCACCGTATTACATTTAGAGCTAATATTCATACACAGTCTCACCTCCAGGATGCACCAAGCCTCCCTCCAACCTCTGGGACTCCTACCCAGCAAACCTGACCTATTTCTTTGGGTGGAGGCATCAGTGCCGGCCTCTGTGGATGTAATCTCCTTCTCCTCTGGCAAGCTGCAGCTCAGTCAGCCCTGAGGTTGCTGCACTGACTTTTCATCCATACTCCCTCTCCTCTGGGAAATCGTGCTGGAATGAAAGAGCACAAAGGTTCTCCACATAAGCAAAAAAAGAAAAAAAGAACAGTAAGCAGTTTACTGCGTTTAACCTGACCTTGACTGAGAGGTCGTAAGTTCATGTGAAGAGGAAGCCTCAAGTCAGAGTTTTTTTTCTCTTTAGAGCAAAGCTTAAATCAGCACTAGCTGATATTAGCCAGTGGACTATTTAGATGTGAGAATAAATCAGATTGCCTAGTTTAGCCTTATAAATGCATAGTGTTGTGTACATCAGGTGCTGTCTGTGCCTTGCTTGCTAGTGGGAGGAGTTGCTGCTTTTTCTGTTTCACATTAATTTGAATTAACTATTTTTGAATTTTTGACTGCAGGTCATGCAAAGCAAAAAGTTCACATATTGTGTTTGGCTCTGAAAAGTTGTGAGGGAATTTTAAATAACTTTTCTTAATCAATTGATAGATTTATATAAGAAAATAACATATTAATCATAAAAGTAATGGGTAGCAGCAGTGCTAAACCACAGTTTCAAGAATTAATATTAAATTCAGTCTCTAAGACAGTGTGATCAGAAAGTGAATGAAGTTAATTTTTGCAGTAACGTACTCCAGTGTTGTTTGCATTCTACTTTAAAGCAGTTCAAGTTTTTTTGATCTTGCAAATTGCAAAATTTGTTCAGGTATGAAAATGTACTTAAACTGCAATGCAAAGTCCAACTTTAAAGCACTTTAGGAATAATTCTGAAAGAATTTTGAGTTTTTAAATGTGTAAAAAAAAAACGTGTGTGTACTGTAGCTCCGTCTGAAGAACAAACCCTAAAACATGACACTAGGTGATGAAGAATCAATATTGATGTATTGCTCAGCTCTAGAAAAGCCTGTCACTTGCTTAACTTTTCCATTTCAGTGTCATCTCCAGCTCAGCTTAGGCTCGCTCTAAAGCCACCATACTGAAACATTTTCTAGCTCATGGATTATCCTCATCGGTCCTAGAGAGGTTCTATTAACATCTATGTTTTATTAACATCTTTCATAT
The DNA here is from genome assembly GCA_029823135.1 of Acanthurus reversus. Classification (NCBI taxonomy): domain Eukaryota; kingdom Metazoa; phylum Chordata; class Actinopteri; order Acanthuriformes; family Acanthuridae; genus Acanthurus; species Acanthurus reversus. The sequence continues at coordinate 18,159,397 of JAPXVT010000027.1, forward strand.
CTACAGTATTAAACAGATTGAATCACAGCCTAAATATGATCTGTGCAGTCTGTGCATCATGTGTGCTGAGGATTAGAGTGACTGTGTCCCAACAAAGGCTCAGCTTTGCATATAGAGGGAAGATAAACTACACTGTGTGCACAAGCTGTGTATGGTTTGGACATATACACTGTGCATGTGCTGATTTTGCTGAACACTGATGTAAGTTGTAAAAACATTCAGATTATTTTGCATAATTTGTGAATTGTTGAACTCCTCATATATAGAGTATATGATGTATTGTGGTTATATGTATGGCACATGTTACAGTTTACACTGAATTTTAACTCCTATGTATGTTCATATTTAACACTTGTGCTTCTGGACTGTCTGTCAGAATTACAGGAGGAAGAGGAGCTCCTGGAGGCCAGACGTCGGCACATGGAAAACCGTCTGGCTGAACGCGAGTGCACCTTAGGAGAGCTTCGGAAGGAGCTGGGTCAAAAAGGGACCTTGGTTGGAGCCCTCAGAGCCAATCTCAAAGAAAAGGAGCGCCATTTCCTGGAGGAGCTCAAACGCCGCAGCCACTGCTCCACCATCCTGAACACAGAGCTGCAGAAGCAAACGGAGGCAGCAGCATACCTCTCCTTCCAGCTGCATGCTGCCAGACAGAAACTGCACCAACAGCGGATGCAGCAGAGGCAGGGGCTGCTCGCCAGAGCCAACAATCAGGGGGCCCAGTACGGTGCCGAGCAGAACTCTGTGTCTCCACCGATGGCATCAGGAGACTCCCCTTCCTCTCCTGTGGTTAAACCCAAGCGTAAGAGCGCTCGAGCATCTTCAAGAGTGGAGCGTGCTCGAGAGTGTGTGCCCATCGAGAAAGTGATGGGCCCTGCAGAGCCCACCGCCATGCCGGACCCTGCGCTCTTCCTCCACCCTAGGAGGCACAGAGCTCGCTCCAGGCACACAGTGGCACAAAGACAGCCTCCACTGGGCCTGGAGAAGGAGGATGAGGAGGATGGAGGTGGGGAAGGGCCAGTGGAGACCCAGGATGAAGCTGCCAGACTTGTCTCTTCAGCTACAGCGCCCCCTGCTGCTGAGACAAAGGCAGAATAGCATCTACTGTGACCTGTGCTTTTAACTACAGTTTTATCACTGTATGATTATCTCCTGTCAGACTGTCCATGCTGTCAAATGATGTTCTGCACCTTGAGTGAAGTGATACTGAGACTGGTTTTAGCTATTGAATTATATTACACTTATCATAGACACTTTTTTGATATGTACTTTGATATAACCTTAAATAACTTGCAAAGCAAAACTCAGTGTCACTTTAAGTCAGTCTTAAATGAAGTTAGATGACTTATCTGTTTACACATGGGTCACATGCTTAATATACTGTGGAGCCTTATCTCAAAGCAACCCCTTTCTGGATTTGAGGTGACGTTGAGTTTGACAATGGTAGCAGCCATTTTAGGTGGAGCAGGAGCCCAAACAACTGTGACCCCTCAAGGTCAACCATAAATCAAACACACGACCAAACGTTTGCGTGACCCCTGACTGAGTCACAGCTGCATATGTGAAGTGGTGTGAATGTCTGTGGGAGGCCTTCATGTAGAAAAAGTTTGATTTGTAGAAAATGTGTTCAGGTTACTTTGGAGAGTAGAAACAATAGCTTCAAATAATTTTATTTTTGACCGAATTTTAATCCGTAAAAGCTGCAAATCAATCTGGACCATAGATATAATTTAGGACGCTGTGTTGGAATCCCACCATCGATTTGTGTTTTCATTAACCAGATCCAGTAACCTCAACCGGTTATCTCTGCAACAACTGAACATATGTCAACATAAACACTAGCCTCAGTGACAGAGGGCAACACTTTAGGAAAGACTATGTGAGGAGGAAACAGACTTTGATTCAAGATATGCAGTGTGCAAAATATTAACTGCAGGTAAATGTAGCGAAAAAACAAAACCAAAAAACCCCCTAAGTCTCGGTTAGCTTTCACTGGAGCAAATAAGCTAACAATGGCTACAAATAGTTCAAGACACTTTAAAAAGTAAATAACAATTTGGACTTTGTATTACTGCAAACTTAAACTACGCTATGTTATGTATTAGTAATCAATGTATTTCATTTTAGACCATTGTTCTATTGAAAAAATAAAAACTAATGCATTTTTAAACATCCAAAAGAAAAGTACATATATATCACACAAAACATCCCAAATATATTTACATATCACATTAAATCTGATTAAAACTATTAAGTCTGCACATTGCTTTCTCACTTATAAAACACTCATTTTGTTAATTATATAATAAATCGCATCTTAATTTGTGGTTAATAAAGCAGTTATTAGAGAGAAGGAAAAACTAAAACACACCTTTTTTCTTTCAAATTGAATCCTAATCAGTAAGGTGGAAGACAGATCAGACAGCAGCAGTGTTGGCCATGTACAAACTTTGCATTTTGGACTAAGTAACATGTAATTAATTGTGCATGTGTTGCTGAAGGATATACACAGATGCACACATGCTGGGACTCCTCTGTGGTGACTCGTTGGATCCTTGTTTCACTCAGGTGTGGTTTGTGTACTAAACAAACACACACAAGGCTACCACTACTTCAGCTTTGTGTTGGGGTTTTGTTTTCACCTCAGGAAAAAACGGACAAAGGAGATAACGCCTGTAGGTTTATTTTTTATCCACTCTACTCAAATGAGCAGTTGTTATAAAATACACACAGACAGTAGCTGTGCACTGGACATGACAGAAAGGCAGGCTCAGCAGAAGTGTGTGAGTGTGTGTGTGTGTGTGTGTTTGTTTGTTTGTGTGTGTTCTCTGCTAAAAAAACACATATGGTGGTGGCCCCTAGCGTAACAAGGAGTACATAGCATCTTTAAAAAAGGCAGATCAAGAAAATTAAAAAATCACTTTCACTGACTTTGCTTTGATGTAGGACACACGTTTTATGTTATTGCTTCAATGTTCATTTAGTAATTATTCTCACATAATAGAGAAGACATAAGAAATGCAGTCTGGAAACTAAAGACTTTTGTTTCTGAAACACTTTTCAAAAGACTCTTTGGGGATATAAACGTTTTCTGGATATCATTTTTGAGTCCAAGTGTCACCGTTGGTCTGTACTTGAGCCATGACGTTACTGAGCATCAGTAACTGCAGTCAATGTCTTTGGAAATTAGCTTTCCTGTAGGAATGAATTTAATTATGATTAGCTGCTGAGAGGCTTTTCTTGCCTACTACAGCTACTGGCTAGAAGTTTAGCGTTAAGTTTTTCACAGTATATCTCCAATAAAGCAATATATCGATATATTTATATATGATTAGTAGGTCATGTCAGCTGGTTTTGGGACATTCAAGGTGTTAAAATAGATTTTATGATTGTTTAACTTTGTATTTTATAATCGTCAAGACCAGTACTTTTGCTTAATATTTTTCTGAACTGTCGAATGGATTGTTTTGTTTAACAAAATTTCTGTTGATTGTCACTAAATCTCCACAGGAGCAATTGCTATGTTACAGTTTACAGGAGACATATCCAAGTGAGGAACGGATGACGTGCTGCATGTGAAGCAGCATCAAGCAAATGGGCATATTTTTATGCCCCGTGAGACTGTCTGGACGAAAAAATGAACTTAATCCGTCTTCTTTTCTAGCAAAAATGCAAATGTGACGAGGGTTTTCATTCACCTCTCAGCTGGTAAGCCA
>JAPXVT010000027.1:18265319-18285699 GCA_029823135.1 Acanthurus reversus
TGGAAGCAAACGCATTTTGCTCGATTAATGACAGAAAAGATTTGAAACACTATATTGTATAATCAACTGATTGTTTTAAAAATCGATTATTTTTACCCCAAATCATGCTGAAGATACTACATAAGCATGTTTTTAGCCCTGAGTAGAATTTTGCAGCCAACCAAACAGGCTGCTGTGACCTCAACCAAGAAGTTTAATGAAGTTTTTGACCTGGGAGGCAAAGAACAGGGCAAATAAAGGCCCGCAAATTACTTGTTGCTGCTTGAAAAGCTCATTGCTGTGACCACAGCTTTGATAAGATTATCGATGTTTCTATCAGCTGGCTAGAGAGATTTTAGCGAGTGGATGAAACACATCCATAACAGTGAGGGGACTTTGAGTTTACATGGATACTCACTTGCTTGAAATATTTAGTTAGCTCACTTTATTTGCTTTTTTGTGTTCTTTATTTCCAAGTTGTGTTGATTAAATAAAGACCAGGTGATTAGCTTTAAATAATTCCTTCCAGACTTACTCCCTGATGTGTTTATCTTTCTTCCTTCTTGCCCAGCTGGACTCTACTGCTTATTGATCAGGACCAACCTCATCTCTTATTGCACAGCAGAGATTATTGATCAGGCCTCCCTTAGGGGACAACATCAAAACAGCTTTTCCTCCACAGTGGACTGTTCTCACCCGGATGTTTTTCCTGTCTCTCATGTTTCACTCGGCCTTTTGTTGCTCCCCAAAGCTCACCTTCGGCTCGTTTGATCTGCTTGGCAGCTCATGCCCGGGCCGTCAGCCGTACACACACACAGCGACGCACAGCTGGTTAATGTGGACTCTTCTTTCTGCAGGTGGTACAGCTGCATGTTGGGGAAGAAATGCAGCTTGGCACCTTTGAAAGAGGAGCTGAGGAAGCAAGGGGTGAGTTCAAACCAAGGCAAACACAAATAAATCTGCATCCACAGCTTTTGATCTCAGTTTGCTCATGCAGGAACAGTCCTCGTCTGTGCAGGGTCTGATAATAGCTTGTTAAAACAATCTTTGCCTCCCTTCTCAAACCAACAGTCTTCTGGGAAAGTGTATTGATGTTAGAAGCAGATGGTCGTCACTGTTAGGGCAGCAGATACCCAAAGGAATCATCATCAGCCCTTTCTAATACACGTCAACTCAGCGGCACCGCTAACAGGCAATGAATGAGCTGATTTCTTTTAGCAATGCATGACTGAATCACACGGCACTCTGTAGCTAACATGCATTAGCCTAACTAATAGCCCAGCACATGACTCCTGACTGCTGCAGGCCTCTGGTCCTGTGCAAGTCACTCCCCTCACATGTTTAAAAAGAGAGAGAGAGTAATCCCCCCCCTGCCCACGTCTGCACCTGCTGTCCCTCAAACCTCCTCCAGAGGTTTTAGGGTGCCTTCGCTCCTCATCAGAGTGAGTGAAGCCTTGGCTGGCATCCAGAGAGGGGACGGTTTGCCCCATGTTTAAAGTGTGTGTTAACGGAAACCTCACCTGAGTAATATGCTAATGCTTTTATCGCCCGTCACATGATCTTCTCCCCAGTGTCTCCTCATCGCGCTTTGTGTTTTTTAATTTAGCAAATGTGCTACTGGTTACTGTCTCCGATACAGAGCTGTTTGACTTCTGACCTTTTCATCTTAGTGAACCCCCTCCTCCTATTTACTGAAGTAGTTCTGAGTGACAGTTTAAGTGCTCTGTTAGCATAGCAAACCACATGTGTGTCTTTTTCACATCACGGGTCTTTATTTTTTGACGTGGGTGGGAGATGTGCAGCTCAGTCGAGCCAAAACTCACAGTGGATAAAATATCTGAGATTGTGGTTCCCTCTCTTTGACCAAACCTGCAGACTGAGCGTGCCCAGTTTACACTGCATGGTCCCACCAGGCATCAGTGAGTGGTTTCTAGAATGAAGCATCACAGTAAATTATGTTTCAAAAGAATTTGGTTGCATAGAGCTGTTTTTCATTTTATCACATGCTGTACATGTTATTATCTCAGAAGTCACGCTCAGTCAAAGCAGCCAGCTGCTTCAGTGGCTCGAGCTGTTAAATGGTTTAATAATGGAATGTAGGTTTATGTTGTTTTTAATTATTGTTTTTTTTAAATGAATGTTCATTTCATCTGTTATTTTAAATTGCTGTTGTTTATTTGGATGGGAGAACTGCAATTTTCAGGTTTTCACAAATGAACAAAATAAACATTGATAGGGAGGCAACCATATTTGTTCCAACAGATGTCAATTTACCAAAAATAAATATTTAAGGCTATTTCATATAATGAAGCAGTCAGAGAAAAATCACATTCTTTGCAAGTTTTCTCCTTGTGGTGGTGATTTTTACATGGCTTTATTTATAATTTATATAATCCTAAAATTTGGAATACCTTGACACAGCCAAAAATAACAGCACACCCAGAAAATGAAATATAAGTACTGGCTGAAGAAGGGAATCAGTGTTTTGACCAAATGTGATCAGATTCTGTGCTGTAATTTCCGATCATTTATCTGCTGCATGCACCTAGCATGACTTACTTCTTTTTTCTTTTTATCTCAGGTGCCAAAAATGACACACACAGAGTTCTGCCAGGGACGGACCATGCGGTGGGCGCTGGCATGGAGTTTCTATGATGACGTGATTGTTCCAGTGAGTCTGTGCAGATTTCATTTTTGTCCCCTGTAGACTGGAGGAGCTGCACTCCTGCTGCACAAAGTAGAATAAACAAATTACTTTGTGAGCATTATGGCTGAGTAAGGACATTCAGCACCTGTACGCCATCGCAAAGATGCTTCGACGCTGCAGAGTACTGAAAAAATAGACTTGACATTTGGGACCCTGCTTAAATTTTATACACAGATAAGTAATCTCAGCTGTCATTTTGCTGCTTAAACTGCTCCTCTGCTGCTAAATATTCCAAAACCCCAAAGCTTCAGTCTTAATTATGCACCACCTCTGTCCCGCTCCATCCTCTTGCTCCTCTCCAGACTGTATCCTCTTTGCCTCCAGCCCTGTTCCATTAGAAGCACTTATTTCTTCCTCTGGGGAGATGTTTGTGATTTTTAACGTGCTGTATCCAGGCAACGGTTGCCAGGTCAGGGCTGTGTGCATACAACAGCAAACCATGCCTTGTCTGGACAGAGAGAGACTTGGAGATGAAAGAAAAAGAGGGGAGGGGAGACAGTTAAAACAGTTACAGGGCTAAGAATAGTGTTGGAGCGCTGACAGGTTGAAAATGATGCAGGTGGGGGGTCAGTCAGCAGGTGCAGCAGAAGCTGTGTGATGACGACTGTTTGTGTTTTGTTAGACTCGTCTGTTTCGGCCATTTCAGCAGAAAAGCAGTTAAGCAGAATGATTGGCCTACATTTTCTCCGTTGACCCTCCTCCTCCCCTTTCTTCACATTCACGCACATCCATCGCAATGTGCGCTCACGAGCTGCTCGCCATCATTGCAAGGCACACCCCTCGAGCACGTGTGTTTATTGTGTGTGTGTTCATGTGCACGTGGTTACATGACTGAAGTTTCTGCATGTGTAATTCCTTGCATGGCTGACTGCCTTAATTCTGCTTGCATGGTTGTGTTCCTATAGACGCCTGGTATATATGTATGTATGTGCATGGGGGTCCTCATTAATGTTACATATAGACTTTAACATATGTGACACGTGCAGCCGTGACCTACTTAACTCTCATACTGGGTCAGACTGCCAGGTCAGCCTGCACACTGTAAATTACCATTACTTTAATTCAACGTCTTCTCCTTCTTCACCTGGTTTGTTTAAACTTTTGCAATATTGACCTACAGTTAGGTCCACGAGTTTATAGACAGTTTTTGTAATTTTGCCTCTTTTCACCACCATGGTGGATTTTCCTAAACAGACAGGAAGAGAAAAGTGTGGAGACGGAAAGGAACACCTCATGATCCAAAGCAGACCACATCATGTCAGACATGTTGGCGGCAGTGTTGTGGCATGGGCAGCTATGGCTGCCAGTGTAACTGGGTCACTGGTGTTTATTGATGATGTGACTGCTGATAGAAGTAGCAAGATGTGACATCTGTAAGGCTGCACTATCTGCTTTGACTCATGCTGTTAAACTGAGGACAGGGCTTCACAGTGCAGACAGATAATGACCCAAACACACTGTCAAAGCAACGCAAGAGCTTTTCAAGGCAAAGAAATTAATTATACTCATCGGCCACTGGCCAAGTTAGTCACCAGATCTTAACCCAAATGAACTTTATTTTTTAAATCAAGACAAAACTGAAGGTAGTAAGACTTACAAACATGCAGCAACTGAAGGAGGCTTCAGTAAAGACATTTCAAAGCATCTCAAGAGAGGAAACTCAGCGTTTGATGATGTCCATGAGTTCAGACTTCAGGCTGTTAATGACTGCAGAGGATTTTCCTTCACATGTTAAAAATAATTCCTATATTTCAAATTATATTAGTTTCTAGGATTACTTTTTGAGGCTCTAAAATTGAAATTGAAAAATGACTGTAATTCTTAAATGCTTAATGCAATGGCTTTTTAAAAACATACTGAAGTCACGCTGAAAGTCAACACTTTAGAGACATCTTGAGTGCTTAATTTCAAATCCATTGGGGTGTTGTAAAGAGGCAAAATTACTAAAATTGTGTCAGTGTCAAAGTACTCAGTGACCTCACTTCAAGCAGCGTTTGGTTCAATGTACATGATCCACTTTTCTCAAATTAGGTCAAAAATATTTCATTTAACCCCCAAAAGATAGCTCAACATTTCCATTGATTCCAATCCCTGAACAATATCAAGCCAATTCTCTTTCCCAGTAGAATCAGCTCTAAGGAGAAACCAGCATAACACACTGAAATCTCGCAAAGAAGTGTCGGCTGTAGAGTCGCATCAATGCAAGCGCCAGGTTCTTAAAAAGGAACAAGTGTGTGGAATAAAGCTGATAAAAGAAACCAAGCAAAAACAGACAAAAGGATGGAGAATGTAGATAGTGAGATAAGAGCACATGCAGACAAAATAAAAGGACTAGTAGACAGAATGGAGCGCTCAAGGCTGCCAGGCTTTATCTAAACCCTGAGGCGTGTTGTCGATGCTCATACAGGCCTCTGGCAGGACAGACTTGAGGAAGGTCTAAAGGTCAGGGGTCCATGCAGGGGCTTTGGGACTTAGCATAGAGGAAGTAGGGGATGGGAGAACAGGGGTGTTCAGAGTACGATGTACAGTGTTTGCCTGAAGGTGAAAATTGCAGCATCTTGTTTCTCTATTTTGTGTGTCTGCGTGTGTTTGTGTGTCTGTGTACACACATGCACTCAGAAGGTCAAGATGGATGACTGAATGACATTATATCTGAAGAGAGCAGCTCTTATTGGACTTAGAGGCTTTTACTGTGCCTGGTTTTCAAAATTAGGCCAGGCTTTCATTTACCCATATTGCTCGTGTGTGTAAGTGTGTGTCTTTGTGTGTGTGTAAAAGAGAGAGAGAGGTGACAATGGATAAGTGGGAAATGGAGTGAAAGAGCAGCAGTCAGAAGAGGATGTAATTCAGTGGAGAGGTGTTTAAGTAGAACTGTACACGCGTGGATTTTGCCGTCTTTGTCTGTGAATCTGTTTGTATCTGTGCATGTTGATTCTGTGTGTGTGTGTGTGTGTTTGAATCTGTGTCAAGGATGCTGCATACAGACAGGTTTTGCTTGATGGATTTTATTGATTCCTGTTCTCGTACAATGGGCTGCAGGGCTGGCAGAGCGTGGAGAAAGGGGGAGAGATGTCTGTGAGAAACAATAAGAAATAAAAGAAGCTCTAACAAGCAGCCAGACAAGGCAGCGTCCATTGTCAGCCCATTAATTAAACACGTCCATCTATCTCCTCTAAACATGTATCTACATGGACCATCATTTTAACTAAAAAATCAATGGATGATTAAGATTGAAAAACCTTTTCCTGAAAGTGAAGTTTTTTCAATAACATTTAAACTAGTTGCTGGGAAGATACGTTAGTTTGTTTTTCATACTTTATTTTAGATTCCTCTGTCACTCTAGATCTCTTGGATTAAAAGTTCATATGATATATTATGGGATACAGTTTAAAAAGAGAGTACAAACATGTTCTGTTGCACTAAACTAAACAAGTCATCCAGATTTGACTCTCAGATCAGTGTAGCAGTGTGAAGGTCACAGTCTGCTCCTTCCCTCTGCTGTTTGTAGGTCAGTCGGCCATGCTGTCTGCTCTGTCACAGTACAGTGTGGCAGCAGACCCCCGCTGCCTCCCCACTTTCAGTCAGCCTGCAGTGACTTTGCGAGAGCCGTGTCGGCATATTGGCTGCAGTGGATGCATAGGGGACAATCGCTGCAGAGCGTCTGTTGTGTTCAGACACGGCTGGGTAATGACCTCCACCGCCATCACAGCGTGACATTAGAGGGGATTAGAAATAAGGAACAGTGTTTAATTCGCAGCAGGTTCAGGAGAAGCCGATGGGGTTAGAGCGCCCTCCTGTGGTGTGTGATAAACATGCACTGTTACAAGTGCTTGACCACAGATATTTATAACAGCTTTAAGTGAGGAGTTATAATCTGTATCTGTTCACTAGATTCATCATTCATTAAATTTGACCTAAAAAACAGAAAACACCAGTTGATGGTCATCTGTCCTTTAAACAGTTACACAAGTGTGTTATTTCCTTTTGCTGCTGGCTTTACATCACATACAAGTTTAATTGTATTTGTGTGTGATAAGAAATTGCAAGTTATATTTATTGTCTAAAGCATGTGTGCTATTTTATCTTATCATGTCAGCATATACTCACGGCCCCTACATCTATGGTGGAAATGGGAGATAATACAGGAGGAAAAAATGTCAGGAGAGAGTTATCACGGGTACAGACAAAGGATATGAGACTGTCAGCTTTGTTTCAAAGCAGAACACAAAACTCACATAAATGCTACATGGTTGAAGAGTTCGTTCATGTTTCCTGTGGAACTAAAACGAAAACCAAATATGGTTACCTCACTGAGCCTTTTTTTGTGGTTTCGGATTCGTGACCTTGTTCTGGAACCAGTATTTTTGAACTATTAATATATCTCTTACGTCAGGTCTGGCCTCTGAAAATGTAAACGGTAATGAAGCCCTACAAGTGTGGTCTATGAGTTTCTCAGCCAGCTGTTTGGATCTGAGTCAGCGTGCCCAGGCATCTAACTTAAAATTTCCCTGAAATTTAAGGGACAAATGTGTTTTCCACTAAAAATTTCCAATCTTAATTATATTGACTTATCTGTGCAAAGTTTGATACTAGAGAGGTGTTGTCACATTTCTCTAAGAGGAAGCAAAAGATGCTAACTGCACGTACCACTCTGATATGTCTGCTAATCACCGATTCTGGTAAACAGACTCCTCAGAGCTTCAGTCTGAGTTTCAAACATGGAGCTGGTGGCTGAGTTTCTTTAATGTTAGCTGTCTTGATGCGCACAGCTTTCCCTCGGTCACCCTAACGCAAGCAGCAGCAGTGGGTTAAGTACAAAGAATGTGATTCATGTATCCAAATTTTTTCAATTAGGAAGAAAGAGTAAATGCACTTCCTGCCACTTTTCAGAGCTTTCTTTCCTTAAGTAGCATGTATCATACCACAGTAGTTTTACATACTTTGAAACTTGAGTGGAGGCGCTGTAAAAACAACAAAAGAGATTTTGTGAAGAAAGAATGAATAAAAACTATGAATAACAGACCAGATAAAGAAAAGAAAATAGCACATCTAACAATGTGCAGGCAAAATGTTCCTGACAAATGAGATGAATGAAGGGGAGGGGATCAGACACACAACAGTTGGGTAAAAAATGAAATAAAAAGAGTGGAAAATATTTTTCAGTAAGGGGGCAAGAAGCCACATGTCCTGATATCAAATCTTCAGAATGTCTTCCTGTGTTTTCTGTGGCTGGAGCATACATTCACCTCCATTTAGTCATTTATGAATTATACTATCAAGCTGATCTAGAGTCAATATTTTTATGCATATTTCAGAATAAGTTGAACCTGTCAATCTTGTCGACTATAGTACCACAGGTATCTTTGGAATTGTTGACTTGATCCTTTGGTATGTCTGTCTGCGTCTCTCTCTGTTTTAGCTGTAACTTTGAAACCATATTAATGTGTCAATAGTATTTTACAGCCAGGGCCAGTCTGCTCTGTTACAGACTGCTGTTTCGTTTTCTCCTGACCTCTACTCTCATTTCAGTCTCCTCCAAATAAGAAGCGTAAACTGGAGAAGGCACGAAAGCCCCTGTCATTCACATTACCAGAGGCAGGACTGAAGGAGCTCCAGGCCAAGGCCTCGGCTTTAGGTGGTGCCGCCTGTGGCCCTGTGGACGGCATCACTGCCCTGCTGGAGAAAACGCTCACTGACCTGCGGGTAAGCTTTAGGGCTGCAGTAGCACACTTAAAGAGGTCAACTTCAAAAAGGGTTAACCCCAGTTAAACTCTTGCTACAGGAAGGAGCCAAGGGGGCATTACTGGTGTATTAACGTTCTCTGTCAAGCTACTGTGCTCCCTGACTCACATAAAACATATCACATCTCTCCTTAACCTCATAATTATTCTGACTGTCTTCTGTGTGACTCTTTAGGTGCTGCACAAACGTGTCCCATGCAGAAAGCAGGAGCAGAGCCTCTTTCTAACAGCTGTGGAGAACACTTGGATCCACGGACGTCAGAAGAGGCGCGAACAGTCACGTCAGTTGCGAGAGCTTCCCAGGGCGCCTCCCTGCACTGGAACCAGCTCTCAAACTACTTTGGCCACAGCTGCTCCTGTCAAGACCTCAGCATCTCAAATCCAGTCTGCCTCCACACAAAACAGCAACACCCAGGATGACAGCAGTCAAAACAAAAGTACTACACAGGAGCTAGCTGGCCAGCAGCAGCCTGAAGAGCAGGTAGGCAGCGGCACCTCTTCCGATGAGACAAGTAAAATCGTTACGAACCACCCACCTGGGGCAAAGGAAGAAGTCACAGAAAATGTATCGAGAGAAGATGTGGACATGGAGTTGTCTGCCTCCATAGAAGCAGGGCAGGAAACTGTCTCACAGGAAGCACCCTCTGCTGAAAGTGAGCCTCCTGCTAAACGACCCCTGAGCCCTGGTGCCGCTGAACACTTCCTGTTCAAGTGTCTGTTGAATGTGATGCTCGAGGAGAGCGACGTAATGATTGAGATGCACTTTGTCGAGGGTCAGAACAAAGACCTGATGAACCAACTGTGTACTTACCTAAAGAACACACTGTTGAAGTCTGTTGCAAAGTCGTAAATGATCAGAAAAACGGGTCCTTTTCTTTTTAAAACATGTTCAAATGAGAGCACGTAAAATTTTCAAATATTTTTTTAGAGATGATAGTTGAGTGCCTGTTCCTGTATGGCCACTTAAAATGATTATAATGTGCATTACTGTATGCAGCTTTTGAGAAATCTGGAAAATTTTGAATTCACTGTGACTTCTGGAAGTTCATTCAAAGACATAATCAGTATGTGTCGCCGTTAATTAATTCATCTTTTTTTGTTTGTTAGTTAGTTTTTTGCAATGGGCAGTTTACCTTTCAAGGTAGTTCATACTGTACTGGTATTTTGCATTTGCAATAAATGTCAGTTTTTCTAAAATGTTTGCTAAGTCATGGTCCATCATTAATATACACTAGCACTTTGTACTTTTAATTATTTGTAATTCTTTTTTAGGATGCAGTACCTCATAACAGCCACATGAGGACAGTGTTTGTTTCTTCTAAGAAGGACTCTGTCAGGATCTTTTGTATTAGGATTAAATGATTAAATCCTTAATTTGCTGCTTTATTGGACCTTATCTTTATGGATGGCTCTGAGATGACACATTGAATCCGATGTGACTTGACATTTGGCACGTCTGAAGTTTACACACAGCCTGTATTTCAGGATGTTTCTGGAGCCCCCAGTCTTTCCTGTGCCTGGAGAGCCTTTATTATTGTCATCTACTATTATTACTGTTGTAGCTCACATACTTCCTGGCTGGAGCTGAGAGAATAACAGGAAAAGAGACCATCCAAGTATTCAGGGCTGTGTATATGTGCATACACACTCATTGTTGCGTGCTGCAAGCAAAGACACAGTTCCTACTTGTGCTACGTGTCCCCCAGTTTGGCCAGGACTTTGACTCCATTGCCCTCTGTGTGTGTGAGAGTCATGTGGGTGCAACATCAGTGCTAAAAAACAGGCACTTAGTGTTCCTTTGTCAGATTAGGCTACTGATATTTTGCACTTAGAATACTGTTAAAAAAAATATAATTCTTCCCTTACAAGTACTCACGTCTAAATGGTTACTAATGCTGTTTTCTTACTTGCACATTCTCCTTCACAGGGAGAATGAGCTGTTGGCTGTTCCAGGAAATGCCTTGATGTAATAAGAGAAATTACACTAGATTTAAATGATTAGCTAATTAATTAACTGGGTGATAAAAAGTAATCAAGAATTTTAATAATGTCTCCTGTCATACATCAAACAAAAAGATATTGACATTTGCTCACTGAAGCTCTTCAAATGTGCGAAAATGCTACTTTTTAACTGTTTCACAGCACTGTAAATACATACTGAATATATTTTTGTTCATTTTTACAGTGTGATCGATCAAAAATTAAAGTAATTGTAAATTGGTCTGTAGAGAGTTGAACTTAAGTATCCTTTACAATTTTCTGACATATTTTAAAGGATACAGGATTGATCCTTTAAGTATTTATGCTGCTCGCTTCTGAAGCTCTGTTACTGTTACTCCCAAAGCTTTACATCACTTGTTTCCAAGTGAGGCCAACAAATCCTGTATTCTACACGCTGGTTGGTGCTTGAACAGTATATCAATGGATGTAAATTTACTGCAGTCATGGTTACGTCTGTACAGCGGAGCTCTCTTTACTCGGTGGTGCTGACGAAACGAGGACGACACGTTAACTGAAGCCCGTAAAAATAGCCGTTAAAGCGAAGCGTTGCTAGAGTGAGTCAGAACAAGCCACAAGTGGGCATTAATTTCAACAAATATGACACAAGTAAAAAAATGTAACATTAAGTTAGTCAGATAAATTAAAAAAAAAAACATCTATCATCTATAATTTGTCGCGTCATGTATCACTTAAGGATGCATTGTTACTTGTTAGCTAAAGTGACGCTAACAACAGTTAGCATTTAGCTAGCAGCGAACCGTTTTAGCAACATTTGTTGAAAATCTAATGTCAGTGAGTCGGCCGTGTAGCGTCGCTTCTACTGTAACGGACGTGACTAAAGCGTTTATAACACAGTCGCAACTCCCTTCCAACACTTTGTCCGTGTTTTGTCATTTTTTCTCCGACGTGCATGGGAGGGAGGGAGTGTGTCTGTCTGTCGGTGGGCGGACACAAACGGTGCGTGATTCACAAACCTTATTTGTTCCCACTACTTTGAGCGCCATCTTGTTTGTAACTCTCCTACGTAAGTGGTAGAGTTTCTACTGAGGGGGTATCCGATTACCCTTTTTCCAGCTTTAGACTGGGAACCTCTCCCCATAGTAGGCGCATATTGCATTTGCTTTATCGCCTTTCTCTTGAAAATTAGGCCACAGTCTTTACAACCTGACAGAAATGAGCATCGAAACGCTTTTGGAAGCGGCCAAGTTTTTGGAATTGCAAGCCCAGCAACAACAGAAAGCACGTGGTAAGTTGTAATTTTATCAGAAATGTAGTTTATGTTTTTCCAGCAGTGGTAACCGGAAAACAATTTAGTGGAATGAGCCTCTGAAAAAAATATCTTTAGAATTAAAGACAAACCCTCTTTATCGTTGATTGATCGGTGCCATTCGTGAACTAATTAAGGTTACAGTATAAAAATCACCTGTATGTTGAATAAAATAAAGATAAGTGTAGCTGCTTAGAGATATGTGTGTTTCAGTCCGTATGAGACATTTTTAGTTTTACTTTCATATTCGATTTAATGCGAAGACGTGTTGCAGAATTTCGTTAATTAATGCTGTGGTTCATGAAACAGTGTGCGAGTGCCATCATAGCTGTCCACATCAGCTAATAAACGTTCATGGGCTGCTGCAGTACCAGCGCTTACTGCATTAAAACATGCTGCATAGTCAGGCTTTTTACAGCGGCAGGTTGCACAGTAGCAACACTGAAGTTCACAGTCTTTTCCGTTTCTGCTTTTTCGTAACCGTGTATTTGTGACTGACTGCACGCACTAGTACGAGACATTTAAAAATAAAAATAAATAAATAAATAAAAACGTGGGGGATAAAGGGCGGTGGCGCAGGGAATGCCAAGCTCCTTTTACATAATGACCTGACATCCCCCGCCGGAGATCAAGTGACTCTGGCTGGCTTCGCCTAAACGCAGCCGTGCTCCTCAATCACAATGCGGTTAAAAACATCTGATGCGTTGTAGTACTAAAACACCGTGTACCTACATGTTTTATGTATGCTTGTTTGCCTCGCGTAAAAATAAAAAAACAAACTCCCTAGCTGTTCAGACGCTCGTGGAGAGCTTTGAATGTCTGTCGATGACGTGTACCAACCAACCACGCCTCCGTATGTTAGCAGCAAGCGGATGGTCCCGCCCCTTTCACCATGTGCGTGCTGGGCAACCCCTCCCAAAGATTGTTTATGACGGAGATGAGTCACTGCTGTGTGCTGTCTGCAGAGCACTAGCAAAGAATATGTGAAAGTACACTCAAAGGCTCAAAGATATACCGTGTGTCCCATTTCCTAATTAACTGTTGTATGTGCTGTATTCACAGTTTATAAAAACATGTAATTGCCAATTAGTTTTACAAATTTGCTTAACATAAGTCATTACACAGTTAAACTTTTGTTAGTAACACACAGGCAAAATCCTCCTTTTTCTGGGGAGGGGAGCTGATGTCATAAAAAAGATGACAGAATTCAAAGCTAAATTTGAAAATGTCAATTCAAGCTATTAATGCAAAAAATGACCGTCAGTACAGTCCTAGAAACATAGTCTGCACTAAGAGGAACTAACTGCCTGTTATATAGATATGAATTTATATATATTTATATATTATATTTTTAAGCTAAAAAAAAACAGAGCAGTTCAGTTTCAATTCAACAAGCTTTACTGGCATGAATATATTTTACACAATGTTGCCAAAGCATAACAATATATATATCTCAAAATAAACAAAGCAAGAAATATACCAATAATAAAAATGCTATGCAGATGTAGCGAGCCATGGACAATACAGTACAGACAATACAGCCTGCTACATGTCTAGCTATCAATTGATCAATTCTTGATTTTAGTGGATCATACACTGATTCTGTTTCTGTCGACAGATCACCCTAAATCATACATAAAGGCCCTGTACAACATTGTTTCGGTTCGTGATTCACACATTGATAAGACGAAGCTCTGATGTGTTTAACCAAAAATAACTGCAGCAGTTTCAGTCTGCACATGTGGAGCAGATTTTAAAACCGCAAATGCATTAAGCACCTTTTAAACAGTTTACTGTCTAAGTGTCACTGTCTTTAATCAACCTATCAACCAGTGTTCTCTAGCATTGCTTGTAAATTAATCTGTAAACACTGCACCAAGGCCATAAAAAATGTCTTGCAGCTTTAAGGCCTAACTTACTTTTATAAAAGGGTTACAACTGGTTGAACTCTGAATTTAACCACACCATTGACAAATAGCACAACAGCTTGGGCATGTTGCAGTATATCAGATTTATTCCTCACTCCTGTGTTGACTTGCATCATAAATGCTTAATAATTAAACATGTTTGTCTCCATCTGTAGACATTTTCCATTACATAGACCTATGTGTATGACTTAAGCAAATGGATGAAGCCAGCAGTTTTCCAGATCAGGAATTCTCCACCCCTTCGCCCTTGTGGTATTTAGAAAGCTCGGAGTGAGAGCTTTTGCGTCTTTCCTCTCCTGGCTCCTCCCGCCATGCTGCATTGGAAGAGCAGAGTCCTCCTCCCTCCTCTCGCCTCCTCCCTCTCTGATACTGTAGAGCAGGTCACTGTGTGGAGAAAAGTAGGCCAGTGTTTCCAATGTGCTGCTGCAGTTATATAACGTCTATAGAAATCCCTCTTGTTTTTTGTTAGTGCTTCATAGGTTTTCTCTCCTAAAAAGAAACTCCTCAGTCCAGTGGGTGTCGGCACCCACATTGCTGAATTATCTCCTACAGCAGGGCATTCAGCATCTCTTTGAAAGCTGGGTTGCACGGCACAGTACAGAACATCTTGTCCTTTTCTATTTCTTTGCTAAGAGGACACAAAATTTCAGGGAGATGTAACTCGCAGTGAAAAGTGACACACTTGCCTGTTAAATATGATAGTTTTTAATTGGTCTCAAGAGTTATTTTGAAGTGGAAATGTCTCCTTCCTCTTTCACCTGATTTTTTACAGTTGTGGAACATGATCGGAAAGTTGCGTCACTCCTCCTACGAATACTTTTGTACAAACAAAAAAGAAGTTAGAAATACACATGTATGTATGTTTTATCAGATTTGTTTTGTAATAGTTGGACAAAGCCTCGGGAGAAGATTTGTTTGTTTGTGTGTGTAAAAGCAGGACTATAATGTTCCTGAACTTTGAACTGTTAGCTGCTGGACAAACCCAGTTTTGCAAGTTGTAATCCGTTGGGGACTTACTGTACACAGGGGATTATATGAAGTCGACCCCTCAAAAATCCCAATATTGAATGTGTTTGAAATCGGAATAATTAATTGTGGAAGCAGACAGTTGCTGGTTTACTCCTGAACATTGGTGTTATTTTGTTTTCAGTGACTCATAATACAATTCCTGAGATGCCGTTAAGTCTACTCCACCACTGAATACTTCGTTTTGTTTTGAGGGAACAGTGTGTAGTGCTGCAGTGACCCTGGTCCACTTATTAATGTTAATGACAACTACTTGTATCTGACATCTCGAACAATGAACATCACAGCTGCCATAGCAACGAGACAGCTCTTCTCCTGCATCCATACATTATGGAGGAGTGTTTTGAATATAATTGGATAGTACATCAAGGCTCATGGAGTTTTTTGATTCCAGCTCTTTTATTGTCGAAATGCTGCAGTACTGCACATATTGTCAAGGTTGCCACTTTTCCTGAAGCGTGTCCAGACAAGTTTCATTCTGTTCATCACATTTATTGGTACAGTCTTAGCTGTCAGATTTTTCTTATTTTATGAATCTTTCACACTGCCGCGAGTACAGTTTCCTTTCAAAATGTTGAATGTGACTTCTGAAGGTTGACTAAAGTTACCAAAGTAGATTTCTTTGTCAACAAATGCTGTTTTACTTCAGAATCTCAAGTCACCCGTAGCCTCTCAAATGGGTTTTCATCTTACTCTTCACAACACGCAGCACGTCATGACCTCGACATTGCTAGTATGTTTTCAGATACCTTTTACAAAAGTAATTGCAAGACAAGTGTTAGTGGTAAGGGTTCCCTGAGTTACAGCAAGCTGTGCCTCCATTAGAGCAACAACCTTCTGTCAGAGTTAGCTTGAAGCTTGGTAGAATTTTGTACATGTATAAACACATACTTTAAAGCCTGTTAGGAAAAATACAGGAAGTTCCTCTATTCCTACTGACTGCTAAAACTTTGATTCCTCCTTCAATATGACAATCTGGTAATAATCATCGTCAGTATTTGACCAGTGAAAGTCATGACCTGAGAATTAGCAGGGAGGTGTAACACATCTGCTAATCATGACAAACAAAGATGTTTGTTCTGATCTTGACTCTGATCCTTGTTTGAACCGTTTATTGACATCACTACCATGTAGATGGAAAAAAAAAACCCTGCTATGAGCTACTGGTATCACGTTACACAAGTTTAAGGTTAAGATCAACACTCTCTGTGTGGGGACACCTGAAGTTCCTTTAAATATTGAGCACTTTAAATCTTTAACATTTCATTCTGTTACATTTTTACTACAATTAGGATAATCAGGAGGGATGTGGGAGGTAGGTTGATTTGTGTGTTTTGTTTTGTTGACTGTCAGGATTATTCTATTTTGTCAGTTGTCCTTTGGGACAGTCCAGAACTGTAAATGGGCCTGTTTTACTTCATCTTACGTTCTTTATTAATTAAAGTCATAGTTGTACACCACATTCAGTGTTCCACATTGTACTGGAATATTAAAGTGAAATCAACACCAGACCTCTCTTGTAACTGAATTTGCTACCATTTAAGATTGAAAACCGTACAAAAGTCAAAACATACCAGGCTGATGTTGGTGTGACAAGCAACAAAGCTACAATTGTGCAGAATTAGGGGAAGCTGCTGGCTTTGCCAAACGCCTGCTCTTCAAGTTTACAAAACTGTCATCTGCAGAGTCTCCCTGTGGATGAAAATCTAGCCACAATTCAAGGTGCTCAAAGCTACTTTAAAGTAAGTGTATTTGTGATAATAGCTGGAAAAAACAGATTAATTTGCAATAGACATGTGAATGACCGATAGACAATAGTAGTATCGATGGAGGTAGTGGGGGCGCCCAAATCAAATTTTGCTCAGGGCCTCAAAAATGCTTGGGCCGGCCCTGTTTCTATACCAGATGCATTTAAGCAGAGTCAACTCATACAGCTTGCACTTGCTTAAATAACCTCCCCTGATTTAGGAGCTAATCCAGCGCGGGCTGGATAAATCTATGTGCTCCAGCTACCTTGGATTTAATCTCCAAAGTTTCCTCTCCAAAATATTGCCCCATTCCGAGAGCACTTGACGGGCCTTTTGTGTGAGTAGGATGAAGTGCTTTAACTCCTTCCTGTATAGAAGTATTTATTTATTTGCTCCAAGTTGCTGGAGTGAGTTAAGACAATCCTTCCAGTGTTTTATTGTGAAGCATGTGCGGCATTAATACAGTCTTCTGTGGAGTGGATTTCGTGCCTCGCTTTTCAGTTTGTCAACAAAAGGCAAACAATACAAATAAGTCAAAAGGACAAAACAAGAGAAAAACAAGCAAACTACAGAAATTTAAGAAAAAAATACAATGGAGCACATTGATCAGGTATAGAAACTTAACAAATGTGAAAATAGACCTCCCAACCATCCTGTTTCTCCCCACCTACGCCTGATAAAGACTGCTGCTTGTACCTCTGTTTTATTGATGATAAACAATGACATTTACGCACACGATAACTTTTTGTAAATAGTACAGTGTTTCTGCGCTCGTTTTGTCATAGTAAGTGTCAATAATGCACCTGAACACTGGTTGCCACCCTCTGTAAAATAGAAAAATTCATCATGTGTAGCTGCTTAATTTTTACATAAACTGCTGCACAGTTATGATCACAGACTCTCTCTCCAACTCCCCATCATATTGAAATTAAAAATTATTTACTCACTTCTGCACTGCTGGATCTATTCCTGAGGAGATCTAAATCTTCTCTGCTTCACCCAAAAAAATTGTAAGCATAAATTCACAGCGAAAGGCTTTATTCATGATGCAAATTGATTTAAAGAACATCATATTGACACCAGAGATAGTAAAAGCTGTATTTTCAAACACAATGCAAAGAAGCAGCATGAGTGCAGTGCTGAAATAACACAGCAGCACCAACAAAAGCTCAGACGGCGCAGTAGTTGCCTATTTTCCAAACTGCTCAGCCTCCTTGAATTATCCATCATTGCCACTAAGATAAGTACATATAATCTGTAACCACACCTACACACATTAATATAACTAGACAGAGAGAGACTGAGATTGGAAAGCTGGAAGCAAAAGGTAAGCGGAGGATTTTCGTGCCTTTAGTCTGTCTGCAAGACTGATTTAGGATTTCTGACTCGTTTCAAATTCACTTAATGACTCCTCTCAGCCTCAGCTTCAATGACTTTCAATCACAAGTCATAACGAGCTACAGTGGCAAGCTGGAGGGCTACAACCAGACTGACGGATGGCTACTTACACCAGCTGGTACAAGCCAACTAACCTGCAAAGCAAACTACGCCTACATTTTTCAAATACAATCATGTGATCATACATTAGAGAATTTTATTTTCACACGTTTGACAGAGGGATTGAAATGAACAAAATTCAGATGTCATAAATCTTGCGAGGCATGTGCACCCCCGGCTTTGATGGCCATAACCCGTCTGGCAGTAAGGACACAGCCTTAGTAGGCTACAAGGGGCATATATTCCACATTTTTACTTTATTTCATTATTTTCTTATGGTTTAATATTCACCATGCATACATGAAAGTGGTATCAGCCATCTCATCTAACCTTCAGCAAGAAAGCAAGTAAGAATACTTCCCAAAATAAGTGCATTATAATCCACAATTTAAATAATTTTAAATAGAGTGTATTGTCTGTATTTCAAGCATATATAAACACCTTTTATGTATATTGAAAGTATAAGTTTAACTTTTACACAGCAGTCTATACTTTTGTATTGATTTTGTTCGTTGTTATAAGCCAAGCTGTGTATTAATTTACAAACGCAGGCAGCAAAGAGACTTTTATATTAGCAGCACCATAACAATATGTGGTGTGGAGCCATAATTTATAGGCGTACTTAAAAATGGATTTGAGCAGTAATAGAGAGGCAAAACATGTTCTTTTAAGGTTCATAGTACAGAGATAGACTGAATGAAAGTGTGTCACACAGTATAATCCCAGTGATTGTGTTCTTTGCCCAGGATGGTGCCATTGTTTCATTGATCTGTTGATGGCTGGTTTCCAGCACAATCTCCTTTGTCACATCTGCAGCTCATCATCCCATCTCTCTCTCTCTCTCTTTTTTCCTGGAAGCAGCCCTCTTATCTGGCTTTGCCTCTTCCCTTTCTTCCATTGCTTTAATGCATCTTGTCAGATTGAGTGTCTCCGAGTCACAGCTCTCTCATTTTTGGATTATAGAGCCCTCGAGGGTTTGTTTTTCTTTTTTTGCAACTCCGCCTCCGCTTTTCCCCTCTTCAACTTCCTCGTCTTTATCCTCCTGTTTTTTTCTTTCTCTCCTGAGATAGCAGGTCGGTATTCCCAATAAGCCTCTTTACCTCAAACCCTTACCTCCATCTTTCTCTGCATCCTCATGATTGGAGAAAGAAGTCATGATATCCAGGAGGAGGGAAGGAAGGAAGGAGTTTATTTGACACTGAACCAGGTTTTCTCTCCTCTGGATCACGTTGGGAAGGGTCAAGGTCTCTGCCATGCACACTTATCAGTGGTTACTCTTGGTATTGAGGATTTAACTGTGCCAAGTGGAGTACATCCACATCTCAATCTCTCCCCCTGCTAAACCAACAGTTTTCACCAGTACGTGTGAGGCCAGAGCGCAGAAATGAAGGAAGAACTCAGCAGGAGTGGCCTACTTAAGCCGGCACTTGGATGTGCTTCTGTTTGACTGATTCCAAAACTGCAAGTTCCACAAAGATTTAGCTTTTAAACTTCACTGAACGGTCTTGAGGGTCCAGACCTCGCAAAAAGATCAGCTTGCTGTCCTTTTAAACTTAACGTCCTCTGTTTCACTCTAACAATGCTTTTAAATTATTCATAAAGAGACTGAGAGCCGCGGAGGACATTTGTGTTTCTGCATCAGTAAACCAGAGGAATTTCCTTTGTTTTTCATCTAGAATAATGGGATTTGTGTCATAATGTAAGGGGTTCAAGCTACAATCACCATCAGCTTTGTTTTTACTTGTAATGATGTTCCGTCACGGTTGGATGAGTCTCTGTGGTTTCTTATATTAGCGGGAAATGCAGATTTTCTGAGCGAGCGCTGCAAACAGCCATCATTTATTAGGATTTTTACCTCAACCTTCCCTCATCACTGCAGGAGGGTTTGTTTGTTAATTTCTCACATTCCTGCGCAGGATGGGGAGTGTGTTGCCAGGATGAAAAAGGAAACCGTCCCCTCCTGTCTCGTCCCACGTTCTGCTCCTCTCACTCAGCTCGGCACCCAACGGCGCGGCGAGGCTAAGCAGACGGCCGTCCAGACTCCCCAGATCATTACACAGGAATCATACTGGGTGAGGTGTGTGGGAAGTGGTTGTGACTCCATGTGTGCTGACATTCATATCCATATGTCACGACCCCGGCCAATCAGAAGCAACGGATGCGGATTTGTTTTGTTTTTGAGGAAATAAACACATGCGGTTGCCTGTGGAAGCTGCATGTTACACATTTATTATCACACAAGATAAGATTGTATCTGCACAAGCAAAGTTAATTTACATACATATCAGATAAGTCTACATTTTGCCCATTTTGCACTGATCCTGTACAGGGAGGGTAAAACATGCTGTTTAGAAAAAAAAACTCTCAAACCGAAAATGAACGCCCTCAAATCTCAAACGAAAACGACCAGCTCTTGTACCGACTCCAATTACATTTTGGCATATCAGTATGAGAATACATACTCCAGAGCAAATTAAACCCCTTGC
>JAPXVT010000027.1:18312019-18323684 GCA_029823135.1 Acanthurus reversus
CTTTTGTATGTGCAGAGAGAGCCAGTTCTCTTACAGAAGGTCCATCACTCATGGATGTATTAATATGTTGCACTGCCATGTTTCTACAGTAGCCCATAATGGACAAACCAAATACTGGCTCTGAAAAGGGCCTTTTGCGTTTTTCACAAGTTTTGCAGCCACCTGAGGTTCTCCAAGAGAGAGAGTTGCTCAGTCAACTGAGATATGCAACTTCACTGCTGGATGTCATTAAAACGTGCACACTGGACTGCTGTCACTGAGCCTCACTTGAGCTGCCTTCAAGTCCAAACTCTGGGGGGAAAAAGTCTTTGTTGAATAAAATTGAATAAAATTTGTTCTAGTTAAACAATAAAATCAAGCCAGACTATTCAATCCAACTGTTTTCAACACAAAGCACAACCCAGTGTCTGATGAGGACATGAAATTCATTTCTTATTTTATTACAATATTAGATTTTTACATTTTATCCTCCCCATATGCATTTCATTTATAAATTTATTACATAAATATACTCCAAAAAGTAGAATAACAAAAGACAAATTTGATATAAAACAAATTCAAAAACAAAAGTAATACCTGAATCTGGGACAGAAGCTCAAGGAATGTCATTTCTTCTTCTTCTTTTTCTTTTTTTTTAAACATAACATAGATCACACAATATGACAGAATCATTTCATTTCCTTAAAAGGGTTTGTACTTGGAACATTAAAACCAAGTACCGAAGAAATCAAGTTCAATGGTTTTGTTTTTCAAACTTGGCTTTGAAAAGCCTTTTAAAGAATGTTCGAACTAAACAATTTCACACAAAGAAAATTCCAAAATTTAGGACACCTCTATTTGTTATTGTTGGCTTTGGTTATAAGATAAACATTAAGGAAGTAGCACACATCCAGCTTGTGAGTTTCCTTGAAATTAGGATACAATTATAACCCACCAAAATAAAAGATTTTAAAAAACTAACTCTTCTCAATATATTTCTCCAACAATTAAGTAGCTACATATTTTTTATTGCCCATATGTAACATAATCATCACGTCACTGATCGACAATCTGAGTAACCGTCACAATTACACATGCAAAAATGAATACACTGCATGGCCTTTGATGCCTCCTCACTTTGGACTTCATTCATGCAAATGAAGGTTTTTGTCAAAGTCCAAATCGTCTCTAACAAATAATAGGTGTCATCAGCTCTCGCATGTGAACTGTTGATGGTCGTTATCAGCTAACCTCAGATTAACTGACTTTGTTTCGGGATTTTCTCCAAATAAATATCCAACATCCGTGCTGTCAGGCAGCAGAGGGGGCAACTACAACTTGAAAAACATGCAAACGGCGTAAAAACAATTTTTAAATGAAACAATCATCTCCTAAAGATTAAACCAAATGAACCAACAAGAACCTCATCTTTAGGGGTAAAAGGAAATCATCCATACACAATGTCAAGCAGTGTAGTAGAGTGTAGTTAAATAAAAGCAGGAACACATAAATGATGAAAAACAGTAGAAAATGAGTGTAAAATAGAAAATTAAATTATTACAGTATATATGCATGTTGACCTATAGATAGCAAAAACAAACACTTGCACCAGAAAAGTGTGCTTAAAAAAATCTGAGTAGGTCGCCACATGTAAAACTCATATCAGACCTTAAAAAAGTAAAACAAAATAAAACCACCATGTGAGCATGTAGCTAAATAAAGTTCAGAGATTTAAAAAAAAAAAAAAAAAAGGAATCCCTCTCCTTAGCAATAAAGTCGACCGAACAAACCCTCAGACTAAAAATGATTTATTCAAACAAACCACAAACCTGTTTATCTTTTATCTTTTGCGGCACTGGTGTCATAATGTCGGCGAGGACAAAGGGAGCCGTTGAGCTGCAGTACCACCTCCCTGCAGCCCCCTGATCCATGTGTAACGTGCTGCTGATGAGGCTGAGTGGTGGCTGCGTGGACACGTAGGGATGTCAGTGTTACAGAGAGGAATAAAGGTGTCCTGGGTGTTTTTTTTAAATCCCAGTTGAAGAGAGTGTGACTGCTGTCCTGTGTTAATAGGCGTCTTTCTGAGTGTGCATTTGATCCTGGATCCTCTCCAGCATCTCCTGCATTCGCCGCAGCTGTAAGGAGACATGAGACAAGTTAGTTAGCACCACAGAACAGCTAATTATTTACACACGACTGCACAAACGACAAATCGATAACACTCGAGAGATCAGACTGTGCTTTAGACATCACGTGACCTGTAATGCACGACTGCAGGGAACCACTGACTCCACCTTTACTGCAGAGCACAGAGTGTTACTAAAGCAGCATTTCAGGGTATGAAAACGTATATTTATATCTTTGTTTGATGATTAACCTTTCTGTCAACTTGAGTTCAAATTTAGGGGTAGAAAGGTCAAACTTAGAAGATTTGTTCTTGGGGTTTTATCATAACATTAATGGAAACTAGCAAAACTGCAGTTGTGCTGAGCATAGCACGCATTGGCAAAACATTTACAACGGTGACATAGTGAAATGTCACGTCAACATTCTTATAGTTATTTTAAGTTGCTTTCATTATCAATAAAAGAGCTTATTTATTTCTTCAAATAATCAATTACTCATTTAGTCTACACAACATCAGGAAACAGTTAAAAAAAATAGTCATCACATTTTCCTACAGCCCATAATGATATTATCAAATGTTTTGTTTTAACCAAACAATATTTCAAGTATTTCATTTTATTTCAGTTTAATACATGGAAAAGCAACAGTTTTACTTTTAAGAAGCTAGAGCCAAAGCAATTATTTATCAAAATGGCTGCAGATTCATTCGCTGTCAAACCATCGATCGTCATTTTGATTAATCGCTGCAGCTCTAATGACACGTTTTAATGTGAGGGAACACAGAAAATGAAAACAAGTGAGGAGAAAATGATCTCTTTATTTGTTGAAATAAATAGTTTCGGTGGGGGAAGAGGGAGGGAACGTGAAGCGTAACGGCTGTGACAATTCACCGTGAACAGGTGCATCATCAGCTGTTTCTCTGCTCAGTTCATCTTCAGTCACCTCAACTGGATCACAGTGACTGGGCTCATGCTGAATGTGGAGAAATTTAATATCGGGAACTTAAAGGAATAACATTCCACCTAATGGTATTTTCTATAAGGATAACTCTTTTTCTGACAAAGACACAATTTTTATTTCCTTTTAATTTGACTTATATATTTCCCTTGAATATAACAGCTGGAGTACTGAAGATTATTGTTAATTTCTAACAGTTTTAGTACCTTAGCTTAGATGCTGCCACTGCACTGGCGGTGGTGAACTTGCCATAGAACAAGTTTTACAAGTTTAGGGTTAAAATTTGGGATGATTCTTTCTAAAATGGTAATAATAAAGCATTGCTTAGTACAAGTTCAATCTGGTGTCCTGAAAAATCACCAAAAGCTGAAAAACCTGAAAATCTTTTCACATGATAAACTCCAAGAGTTTCCACTTCAGCTGCCCTCTGCAACCAGGTTAAGTGTCTTCTTTTATGATGACACTACAAGTATGAAGCAACATGTTGAACACGTTCAATGTTCCCAATGTCAATACTGTTAGCCTAGCTCAAGGAGAATGTGAATGATCATTAAGTGCAAGATTTTTATGTGGGAAGCTCTTTTTCTACCCACACATCAAAGGTCCAAAGGGCGTGTGAGGACAGGAGGGGAAAGTTTTAAATAAACCTTTGTGTTTAAAAACAAAAAAGCTTGTGGAAGCATAAAATCTGTGAACTAAAGACACTCAAAGGGCTTCATCGCCCTTCGGATCTGACTGCGTCTCTGGATTGGGTTGAGGGTCTGAGTGCTCGTGGTGGTCAGTATTGTGTTCACACTCGTGCTCGTGCTCATGTTGGTGGTGTGAGTCCGGTTCGTGGTCGGCGTGCCGTACCTCCTCGTCTTTCTCTCGGATGAGCTTTTCTGTCTCGCTGTCTGTCACTCCGGGCACCATGGGGATGGGGAAGTCTGTGCCGCTCTCTCTGGTAAGTTTACTGCAGGGTGGTAGAGAAGATCAACATTTAACGTTCATATTTTGTTTGCGAGAAATAATTTCAATAAAATAAATTCTGATTCATCTATTTTCAAGCTAAACTCTTAGTTACAGTTACGACCCCTTAAGTCCTTAATGCAAATGACGTATGATGCAATGATGTATTTTGTGTCACAAGTGGACCTGGATGTGACAGGCTCATCATAGTCAACTATGGGATTGGACAGCGTTATACTTAGCAGCTAAAGGACAACTAACCTGTTAAAGACACTCGTGAATATCTGTGCATAGGATGGCAATCTAACAGTTCCCTCACGTCAGTGTCTTTGTGAGCAAACAGCAGGTCAAGCTTATCCAGGCAATTAAATCGAAGGCAACTGGACTCAGTAACATGTCTGTGAAGACGTTTCGCCTCTCATCCAAGGGGCTTCATCAGTTCATGTGTGTCTGACTAGACTAGGCTAGTCGAAACGTCTTCACAGACATATTACTAAGTCCAGTTGCCTTTGATTTAATTGCCCAGATAACTATGACCTGGACGAATGAGAACATTCACAGACAGGTCAAGCTTGCTTATTACAATCATCAGGTGCAGCTCAAAAACTGTCATTTGCACAGAACACTAAATCTGCCGCTGGCACTGTGTAATTAGCTGCTCTACTCGGTCAACCTACAGGTGTTGACAGAGCTCATTAACACTTTAAAGCAAAAATAGAAAATAGGAGAAAGAGGAAATAGATGAGCTACTTTGCAAGCATCTGTGTGGATAAATATATTAAAACTGAATGTTCTGAAAGTGAAAAGAGCAGTACGGCTCTTGTTGTTGTTTTTTAAGTGACTTCACTTTTAAACATCTCCTGGTATTTAAAACATTAGCGTAGCTCCTCTCTCTGTGTCATCATACTTGCGGTTGCGTTCCTTCACGACCATGCGGGTCATGCTCTGGATGCAGTGGGCTCTGTAGTTCTCGTAGTGAGTCTCTCGCGTCACATCCTTCAGATCTTGCATGTGTGTGCGAACCAGCATGTTCCTCAGCTTCACGAAATCACAGTGTGCCGAGTTCTCCACTGCAGACCACAGAGTGAGGATCAGTTTCAGCAGTATTTGTAAATGTGTGTCAGTGCAAACATGAGAGATGCTACGAATAATGAGAAATCATGCTTACCCTCTACGATGCCCCAGGGGTAAAGACGGCCTCGCACCCGCTTCCCTTTGGCCTCTACCACCGTGTTGCTGCCAATCACAGCAAAGGGAATGCTTTCCTAGTTGGAAAGACAGAAACATCAAAAAATTAAAATAGTGTTTGGCAGGGGAGGGTGGAGATGAGTTGACTGTTAATGTGGGGCCGCTGAGTGGTGCAGTGCAGATGTTTTTTTTTTTTTTGCCGTTGTTGCCTTCTTAGTTTAATCTTTCTTTTCTACTTTTATTGAATGAATTCTCTCATTCACACTCACAATCATTAAGAGCATCCTTCATTTTTTTGCCTTCCACTTAATTATTTAAATCCCTCCATCTTTTCTTCTCACTCTTTTATTTCTGCTGCAGTTAACATAGTGCTCACATCAGAGGCCACTTACGGAAAGAGGCAAAGAGAGAAACACTGGCACACTGACTCTGTCCCTGCTGCCAGCTCATAATGTCAGAGCAGGTAATAACAGCTGACTCAGCAACACCGCACAGTAAGTAGTGGACTGCCTGCCAAGTTCTTCTATTACATGATCAGGTTTTTGTTATTTTAACATCACGTCACTGTATTAAGTGGATAGTCTTCTGTGATGTGATCATAGAAGAGTTTGTGTCTAAAAATCCTCAACATGAATGATAGCGAGAGCATTCTAGTTTCAGAAGTTATCAGAAAAGATGCTGTGTGCTGTGACTCATGCATGACAAAATGTGGAAGAGAAATGGAAAAGACAGAGCAGAGAAAAGGACACCTGGCTGCTCCGTGTCTCACCTTCAGCTCAGTGTCCTGCTGCTTAAACTCCTCATCTTCGTCAGAGTCACAGTCGGGGAACTGGTATATTTTGATACCATACTGCTCAATCTCCTCTCGGATCTACAGAGATGCAGACAAAGAGGAGAGTACAAAGAGAAAACACGCATTTAAAATGTGAAAGTGTCAATCATTTGATCAGTAATGATACAAGTGAAATTTATTTTCTTCGAATAAATGAGTTCTGTGGATCTCTCTTCATAACCATCGTATCGTTTACAGGATTAAACATGTAGAGATGAACAGTTTATCAGGTGAGATCAGCCTTGCCTTGATTTTCTTTTTCTTGACCTCACTGGGGGTGAGCGTGTCAGCTTTGGCCAAGATGGGGACAATGTTAACCTTCTCATGCAGAGCTCTCATAAACTCCACATCCAAAGGCCGGAGGCTGGAAAAACCACAAAACATACGCACACATTAAGTGTTGGATATCTTGAAAAGAATGGAGCTGATTTGCACAAATTATACTACAAGGGTCAGATAATTTACCATATCTGTATTTTCAAAATGTGTGATTTTCTAATAATATATACGTGTAAAAAGATTAGGAAGTTATTTCTAGTCAGTGGTGGTGCAGGTTTGCTCTCTAAATGACCTCTCGTTGTGAAGCAATGACGGCAGCTCATCAACAGAGGGAGCTTTTTCTCCATAAGTATGACTTTTAAAATGCACTGCAGCATTAGTTAAGGTTTATGGTACATTTGTTTAATGAGCACTGTAAAGTGGAACAGTGCATGTGCACGACTGCAGTTCAAAGTACCACATTAGCACTCAGCACAAAGAGCTGATTAGAGCGAAAGCACTGCACCAGATGTAAATTCACCTGAAGGCAGCCTGAGAACTGCTTTAACTCTCAGCAGGAGCCCACTGCATTAACAATTTATTGGGCTGAACGCCCTGCAAGTAAATACTGACGCGCCCAATATTTACAATAAATTTCAATAACTTAGCTGGCTGTGCGTGCAGAAAAGATGCCTTGTGTGAGCATGAAAGTTGCTGTGATACACTGTTTAATGTAGAGAGTAAAGGCAGTAACCGATCTGATGCAAACAGCAGCACAGACATCACATGCTGCGGTAAAGACGGGCTGCTATTCTCCACTATTAGGAGTGATAAAAGAGAAAGCAAAGGCTAACTAATCCCTGTGAGGCCACTGCAGTTGTCATACCCATGACCAAAGGGCGAGATGAAATACAGGCAGCAGTGTACGCGGTTGTCCTGGATGTTCTTGCGGTTGAGGCCGCTCTCGTCCCTGAAATACTGCTCGAACTGCTGGTCGATGTAGTCAGCCACTGACTTCCAGCTAGAACACAAACAAACAGGGACATTCAGTCTCTGAGGCGATGCACAACTACTGCACATGACTTTATAACACAGCAGAGCTAAAACGAGACTACAAAGCTTTAGTGTTTTTTAAATTACAGGTCATTTTATCAAGCATGTTTGACATGTACCATTCAGTGTTGTTTACAGCATCCCCAAACCCAGGGGTGTCCACGATGGTGAGCTTCAGTTTGACACCTTTCTCTTCTATATCCACCGTGTGTTTGGTGATTTCTACTGTTTGTGTGATTCGCTCTAGGGAGAGGACACAAACAGACCTCTGTTATTAATATATCGTGGGGTAAATATTTACCAAACAAAACTAAAAAAATGATATAAAAGCTGTGGCTTCCTCACCTTCAGCATTGAGCAGCTTCCTATCTTTGTAAAGATCTGTGAGAAAGAGACTGTTGACCAGGGTGGACTTTCCCAGACCGGACTCGCCTTCAAACAAAGAACAACAAAGAGAAAACGAGTGAGGTTTAAGACCGTGTGATTAGCAGTGTCTTTAAAGTAAAAGGTGGGCTTAAGATCAAATGTCTGCAAATGTGCAAACAAGGATTTACCTGCGACCATGAGCGTGAAGTCAAATCCCTTTTTGACAGACTTGCGGTGCACCTGGTTCGGCAGCGTGGCGAAACCCACATATTCCTTGTCCTGGTCCTGAAGAAACACACAAAAATGAACTGATGCATCACACACACCATGATATGGCTGTGTTAAAATCTTCTTTCAAGGCTGTTATTAACCACTTCCCCCACATAGGTGTGACACCTTAAAGTCAACACAGAAAGCAAAAAGCAAGTCTACAAACAGAGCCCCAATCAAACCTGTTCAAGCAGACAAAAAGAAGCACAAATAAATGGCTCTTACCACATCAAAAAACTCATTAGCATTAGACTTTCATACCATCTTGAACAAGCTCTATCACAACCAATGAACTGTTTTCATCATCAGTCTGTGGACAAACTCCTCAACACCGCCTCAAAGACAAAACTAAAGCGCTCAGATCAGGTTTCTCCTCTCTGGGTTTACTTGCTGGGCCTCCTCATGTTACCTCATTATTGTCATAGGGGTCAAATCGACCCCACGGACTCTTGGGCCTGGGGGGGCTGACGGACGACAAGTCAAACTCCACACTTCTGCTCTGCGGTAAACTGGGGTCTGAGCCTGAGTCCGACTGCGCCCTTCCCGCCACGGGGGGCCGCAAATATGACGGGGTGTGCGGGCGGTCTTCACCCTCCGCCTCCCTGTCTGCGTTATGAGGCTCGTGGGCATGATGGTGGTGGTGCTTGTGTTCGTGGTGGCTGTGCCCTCCTTGGTGGTGAGGGTCTTGCATAATGTTCTCCAACTCTGAGTCGTCTGATTGGCTTGAATGCTAGAGAGACGCCATGGATGGCGGGATGGATGAGGCAAAAAATAGAGGGCGGAGGCGAAGGTAGGTAGAGGAAAGGTCAAGTGTCGTAGAAGGGGAGGGAAGGAGATCCAGAGGGCAGAAAGTGCACACTTTTAGAAACACCTGTAATATTTTATGATGAGGGATACTAATGCGTGGCTTTAAACTGGACAGAGGAGAGAAGATGTGACTATCTCACTGTGACACATTTTACATCGCTGAGGATTCACTGCAGAAGTCAAACAAGAAGAAAACTGCTGAACTCCACCAAATATTTACATACATCTATGACAGAGTATGATTTGAATCTTTTCACCTTCCTGTGTTGTGTGAAATGTTTATTTTACTAATACTGATTCTTAAGGCTGGCAGCTTACAGACTCAGGAAAGTAAATCTGCTTGTTATACTTCATGTTTATGAGGCTTTAAACTGCAGCTGCCGATAAACACTGATGAGAGAGACACAGGCTGTATGTAGGGTGCACATCAGCTGGTACTCACTTTCTATAATCGCTCATGAGGAAGTTAGAGGTGAACAATGACATCTACTAGTCTGCCATCAGTTTTTTTATACACCCAGGATTATAAATTTCTGACTACTTCATACATTTTGCAGAGCTCACGTGAGTCAAAACGCCTGACATCATGGTTTTTAAAGAACTATTTCGGCTTTTAGGATAATAGATTTCCAGCTGTAATCCAGACAGAATGCAAATCTTAAGCAAAACATAAAATGTAGCTTCTCCTGTAAGAGGATCCACAGCTGAAGTGTAGGCTGCATATTCTGGGCTCCTGTTACCACCCAGTCCCACAGACTATAGTCTCCCTGCTAGTTGAGCACAAAGCTAAATAATGCAGCGATCCTAAGAAAGCAATGAGGCCATTTGAATTCAGCACAGGAGATGTACTGTGACTCATGTTATGTTCAAGCACTTTACATTAGTTGAGGGGTAAAAGTAGAGTGGGTTTGGCAGGACATGTGAAGAACCAAGATATTGCCTTTAGTCTGAAAGAAAAATACATATTTATTGCTTTTTAGAGAAAGAGACAGTTGAGGCTCAACAGGTTAAAATTAAGTTGACTGAAAGACTAAAAGATGAATCAGGATATTGTCTTGTACAATACGCCTGCTCTGGTTGATCCAATCAGACTGTGACTAGAAGGGGAGTTAAATAAGGAGTTCCAGCAGTTTCTAAAGGGTGTCACTGGTACCTGTTCAGCATCATGGTCCCTGCTGTGATTAGGGGATGCAGGGCAGGAGTCCTGCTCATCTGATGAAGAGTGAACATCATGGTCACTGTCCTCCATTGCAACAGGGGCTACAGTGCACTCTGCAATCTCCAACCATAAGGGAGAGCACATGGGGAGTTTTTGTTTGATTGTTTGTTTATTTTAGGGTAAAGACCACAGGGGGGTGATGCGAGGAGAGGAAGGACAGCAAGAGATTTGGCCATGAGAAGGCGAGGTGCACAAGGTTCAAGAGGAGTGGACGTGTTCAGGCAAGACAAATGAAGACAAGAAGGAAGATGGAAAAAAAAAAAATCAAATGATTAAAAGAGGTCAAAGTAAGGACATGAAACAACAACATACCATTTACCACAGGAAATGGTATGATTGCAGAGCTGATAAGACGACTGTTTTGTAGAGTAAGCAGTGAGATGACTGAGCGATGCATAAAGGTATTTTGAGGGCAGTTGTTTCCAGTGTTCCAACATCCGGTCTGGTCCTGCCATTACAGCGCAGCATCATGGTAATAGTTCCTCTGATATCGCCCTGTTCAACGTTTCAGGCCCAACCAGCAAAAATGCACCATGTCCTGCTGATGTCATTGCTAGCAGACAAGATTATCTGTGTCGGCTGCAGTTACATAATGCAGAAAGTCAGTGAAAGTTTGATGCAAATTCAGACACCGGAGTCAAACACACTGTGACATGTTTCTGCCTGAAGATTTTGTTTGTGTGGAGCTGCTCTGGATTTGTGTTATTCTCTTAAACATGTTCTCTCTGGACAGCACTTCAAATCTGATGGAAAGTTTTAAAAGATTTTTCCCATCTAAAATTTAACCAAAGTTAAAAAAGCTGCTCATGTAATCCGTCCATGCTTTCTGTCCTCCATCCATGGCTTCCAGTTTTAATTATGCTGGATTTAGAGCTTTAGGGCAGAAGAGAAATTGATAGTTTCACAGTTTAGGAAATCGGTGACCTGCTTTCCTGTGCTTCAACCAAAGCAAGGATCAATGTCCAACACAGTAGATCCTGTGACCTATATAGAGGCGATGGTCGAATGCAAAGCTCTGACAACTTCAGAGCAGAAATGCTAACAAGTTAGTATATTGCTCGGTTTTGTACTTTTTGCATGATTTTAATGTTAAAAAGCCTACGCTAAAGGTTGTGTTTAACAAAATCAGACATATTCTGCAAATCACAACTGCAGCATATACAGGAACAACATTACAACACAAACACTTTCTTCCCTCAAAGTTCTGCTCTCTCAAGCTTTGTTTAGATCCAACTTCCAAACTTCCAGTGACCTTTAAAGTATCTCAGAGAAAAGGTGAATTATAATTAGGTGTGTGCACTTCAGATGGATTTCAAAGAACAAACAGGTTTGATTAACATATAATTAACACAAATTGGATACATGCCACAAATGGATTAGTACTTGTTAAACGGACTGCCTGCTTCCGTGCAGTGTAGTGTAGTGTTAGGATTGAGGGGTCGTGGTCATCTAGCCCTCCAGGTGGGTGTCCAAATGGAACTTTTCTACGTGCAGACTCAAAAATTGTCATGAGCCTTTTTCACGTCAGAATGTCTGCCGTGTAATAATATGAAAACCACAAGTGTAATTAATAAATCATAGCTCCGTTCCGTGTGGATGTTCCAGTTGCAGGTTGTGCATGTTAAATGGATTATGGAACTGATCATTCATGAATACAGCGG
>JAPXVT010000027.1:18329563-18340474 GCA_029823135.1 Acanthurus reversus
TAATAAGCAGTCTGAGGGGCAAATGGCAGGTTGCTGCATGACTTCAGAAACAAATCATACCCTTCCCAGGTCAAAGCTTATCAAAGAGAGCATTGTCAGGAGAGTAACCTGGAGTATGTCACAGAGATGGAGGGCATATTTTGCAAACGGACTACAACCTTCATGGCTAACCCATGAGAAACAATTGAAGGACATGAAACCCAATTCAACATAAACAAGCTGTGTGGCTGACTACGCTGCTTTGTTACTGTTGGATGGTGGTGGTGGGTTTGGCTGCCCCAGTGCTGACGGATGATGATTTGTTGCATGAGCTCAGCTCTCGGGGGGAAGAGACCACTTCAAGTTCTCCCTGTATGACATGGGAAATGCAATCAGAAGCTGCCAGAAGTCATAAAGAAACTATACAGTCTGTTGTTATTGACCTTCTGTGATGAAAGCAGATATCGGCTTGGGAGGAAATGCAGTCGACAGAGTCGTTTATAATCAAGCTGAAATGATTACGATGCTATTATTCAATGAACAGTAAATCATTTTTGCTTGGCAAGCTTCTCCTCTGTTGGCAGGAAAGCTTACTTAACTTTATGCTGATGAGATGGTGCATTAAGTGGCATTGCAGTGACCAGTTTATACACTAAGCTTAACATTGTTAGATTAATATCCTGAATTTTAGATCGGTTTCTATTGGGATTAATGAATCTTAATGTGGCTTTTCAAAGACATTAAACAAACTAACTTTGCTAATTCCTCTTTGGTGAATTGTGAAATGCACAGGCTGAATACCAGTGAGGTTTCCCCTTGTGGCGAGGCCAGTAGCAGGTGGTGAAGTGAGCCATGTGCGCTCTGTGTGAATGCTGTGGTTGTTTGGATAGTTATAGCAGGGCTCTGTGTGAAGCTGGCTCAGTACAGAGAGAGAGACAAGAGAAATGGTTCCCCTCTCACCACACGCACTCCCACAGTTATAGAGCTGATGCACATGTCCACATGACCAAAATTTCACATGTTCCATGCAGGAGAAAACAAAAGAAGACTGAGAGTTTTTCCGTGTTTTTGCTGCTTCAAGTCAAAGGGAGAGAAAAACTGGGCTAGTACCCTGAAGGTGCGCACAGCTCTGCCCCAAATGTATTCCTGTCGGTCTCAGCTTCCTCTAATGTGCAACAACGTCTTCCACCATCAGAGGCAACCACACTCAGCACACACTCAATGCATTAAGCTGTTACACCTGATCAATACATGCTTGCTCTAACTTCTTAGGGTTGTACAAAAGGGAAAAGCTGAGAAACTAATCAACTCCGCTGCCCTCTGCAGTCATGTGTAAAAAGAAAATTTTAGCTCCTCTAATTAGCTTATCAGAAAATAGTCATTGGTTCAAAATCAGATTTGAGCACAAAGCCTGGTCATGCATACATGAATAAGGGGTCCAGCTTGTGTGGATAATCTTAAACATGTATGATGTATACACACAGGGAAATCCTGCAGTCACAGACAACTATGTTGCAAGGGAGACAAAACGCAAAGCAAACCACACACAGGCACATTTAAAAACAGAGTCAGCATGAAGGAAAGCTGCTAGCACATACCTCTGTGTCACTGTTTGTTTCTGAATTTGCTGCCATATTATCCCTTCAGAACTGTGGTATTCTTTCTCAGCAGCCAGAAAAGAGACAGAAACCAGTAAAAAAAGGCCTTGGAAAGCTCCTAAGACTGAATGTCCCTTCTTGAGTTTCAGGGCACCCCACGTTACATAAGCACACCTATTTTCCCTGCCTCACCAATCAGATGGCATCCAGTTTTATTTCCAACGCCCCCCTCCCCGAACTTGGAATGACTGTCTCTTTTTAAAACAGGTACACCTTCGATTTCTGCCACTCCGCATCTGGAGCATTTCAATAGCCCCACCCTGCCCTCGAGCTCTGGCCAATCTGCAGCTGATATGCAGATGAGCTGCAGCTGAAGTGTTGGCAGCTCGCGGCTGCAGAGTCGTCCTGACTTCAGAAGAGGGGCTGCACTGTGGGGACTTCAACAACATCTGCCCTAATGCCTGGCACTCATGTCCTCATTCATGAAGCCACACATTTAAGAGCTCCGCACACAATTAATCACATGAACATTAACACACAAACAAATCTTTGTCAGTACTAACACACATGGATGAATGACAATACAAAGTAACTGTTATTGTAACAAAAAAGTTGAGAAATAGGAATGTAACAAATCCAAATTTAAACATTTGAAGATCAGAGAAAAACAACAGAGGAATGCACACAACTTCTTACAATGGCCGACACATCCAACTCAGACCTCCCAGCTGGCTGTGCCAGGGCTGGGGTGGCACAAGAGGAATCAATGTGTGTGTGTGTGTGTGTGCGCATGTGTGCGTGCGTGTGTGTGTGTGAGACGTGAGTGTCCATGGCAGGGAGGAGGGATGACTTGTGGCCTACATGCAACAAATAATCTTTTTATCTATAATACACACTTTCTCTGTCCCCTCTCTCTCTTACACACACACACACAAATACACACAAATACACACACACACACACACACACACACATACAAACTTAAGTGGGCCACAGCACAAAGCTTTTCCATTAATCTTGATGGATCTCTGTGCTTTGTAAGTCTTATAATACTCACTCTTAAGGAATTAGGATTTTGTGATTAAGTTATTGCTCTGAGTTTTGTGGAGAAGTGAATGGGCTCAAACTAAGCTACATGCTGTGTGACTTTTTAAGATTGTGACTGTTCTTGTGACTTATCAAAGCCAGCCAGTGTGTAAACCACAGAGATGGAGATCTAGTTTTGAAAAGCTCCGTTTGTGTCCGGGCTGGGATCTAATGATCAACACCGACGTTTAACATTTGAAAGAAAGGGAGAGTTAAAAAAAAAGGCAGAATTCAGCTGAGAATTCATTTTCTGCCTATGGGAGGAGGAACATAATGTAACATGATTCCAATCTTAATAGCTCTCACTGTGAGTGTGCCAACTTATACAACAGTAATAACTACCATAAGTAGTTGACAGAAAGTAACACAAATAGAATCAAATCATCAGACATGGCTGTCTAACAAACCACACAGTAGGCAAGTCTCACTAAACCCCCTCTTAATCTCACACATGTACACACAACTGGCCTAAATGAGCGTGTGCAGAAAAATGGCAGGCTAACAGACAGGAGATGTTACTTCCTGTATGGAAAGATAGTGTCTGGGAATAACTTCAGGTCTGCTTTAATCCTCTCTGGCTGGCCCTCATCATGAGGGTGATTATCATGGACCGTCTGAAAGGGCTGACAGTGCCCAAGGGATGGATGGCTTTAGATATACAATCTCAGGCTGCACGCACACACATGCACGTTAGCATATATGTTTAGCCGCATGCACACAAGGGTCAGACACAGCAGACATGACAGTAAAGGGCCGTCGACGGCGCTGAGAGGATCACATTGCCGGTTGTAATTAAAATGTCTCTTGTCTCTGTTTTTACTGTGAGGTCGTCTGGCTCGGCTCCAGCAGGGCTGGAATGAGCTGCTTGACAAAAGCTCCGGCACACAGACGAGCACCAGCAGCCAACAAACACTGCTATTCTAAAATGTCCAAGACCCCAGCGTACAATCAAGAGAGGAGCTTCATCTACAAATTGCATCTGCACAAAGCACGACCGTCAGTGTTTAATGTGTACGGAGGTAATTGCAAAAGTCATCTACTTACTGCAGTGGAAGCAGGGTTGGCACTGTGCCCCGTGGGATGGACAGTGGAGGCAGGGTGGCGCCCCCTGTTGCTCATGACTGGACACAGCTCAGTTTTGCAACAGACATGCATACAAATCTTTTTTTGTCATGCCACTCTAGACTAGTACTATATGTGCATGTCATATGCCTTTTTAAAAGTAGACCGTGAGTGATTAAAAACCATCATTTTCATTGGACTCATTTATGTGAATATCTTTTCACTTTACAATAAACTTTTCATGTCCAGCACACACAGCAAGTTGATGTTACTGATAAGAGCGTTAATTCACTGTAGCTGAGGAAA
Source organism: Acanthurus reversus (assembly GCA_029823135.1). Taxonomy (NCBI): domain Eukaryota; kingdom Metazoa; phylum Chordata; class Actinopteri; order Acanthuriformes; family Acanthuridae; genus Acanthurus; species Acanthurus reversus. Next base: position 18,333,595 of record JAPXVT010000027.1, read on the forward strand.
TGTTGTAATTCAAATATTGTTTTTGTACTGCAGGCAGCGCACACTAAACCTGCTTTGAACATGAGGATGAACTTTTCCCCTAAGCACAAATAGTCATGTGACTTCATCTACATCGGGACGTCCTGAACACTCAGGAAGAAAATCCAGCAAAGAATGAAAACCTGTGTAGTTACATGCAGACAGGAAACATGCAGAAAATATGAATTGGATATACATTTTCTCCTAAGCCAGTGGATGAAATGTCTTAACCGTACAGTAACATGCAGTGGAGGCTGACGCCCTCTCATGCAGCTATCCACCACCTCTGCTGTAACATAAATATCGTTCCACAATAGCGAGGGACGAGGAGGTGCTGGATCTGTTGAACTTACACTTCCTACACTTCCTCCTCCATTCAATTAAGCCTCTTTATCTGACACAGAGAAATTCCCGTTGGAAAGCAGCTAAAGCATTTTCTCACTTTGTTTTTTCCTTTTTACAAAGATGGCGTGGTACAACAAAGACTCTGGAGAAGGGGGAGTTTTTCCGCTGGATGACTTATAGAAAGGGAGAGGCTTTTTTCCACATTAAGAGCATGGAATTCCTTTGTTTATTTTAATGCCTTTTGGATCTTTTCTTTCCCCACAGGTCCAGATGTTACTCAACATGGTTATAGAAACAGAACTTAAACATTCTGGTTATTAAATTTATAAATTTATTATTTCTCCGGACTTGATGGTGCTAAATTTGCTGGCACTGTCAAACAGTGGCTTAGTGGCAGTCAGACCTTTTCATAAACCTGACTGCATGAATATCCGGTCTGCTTAGCTGTTCTTAACACAAGCCAAACGTAGGTTTGTGCGAGTGAGTCATGGCGATATCACCTCCAGAGCTGTGCTAATGCCAGGACTCCTGGAACAGGAGACAAGACGCTTTGTGTGCCATATTAGTCTCATAGTCTGTCTTGAGCTATCAGTACGTCAGTCTCTTTCTTGTCTGGTTTCACACGTGTGCTACCTTAAAGCCTTGTCCTTGAGAGGGACTGGATATCATCGTTTGGACTGCAGAATGTTTAGGAGTGGCCTTTTCTGCAGTTGCTTTGTTGTCATATAGTTTGTGACAAGTATAGGCATTCTTTCAACCTGTTGTTTCTTAGTTTGTAGAGTTTCGACAAACACTGTGTTGTAGGTGGGCAAACGAAAGAGTCTTATCTTATAAATGAAAAATGTTGCCCGGCGAAAAGCCTCCACCGCTTCCAGAATGACTTGTTTAAAGAGCTGACATAAAACTTCCGCGGATAAAATAACAGCTGCCTGTCACAACTTGATGGTAACCTGTGGGCAGCATTTTGATTTAGACAAAAATAAATTTTTCCAAAGTGATTTGGCTGAATGAACGGCCAAATGTCCAAAAGAGACTGTAGTGCTTAGATTTTATGGCATTCTCTTTTGTAAACCTTATGTCTCACATGCTTTTCCCTCCCTCTTCATGTGACACACTCCTTGCGCTGAAATCAAAACAAGGTACCTTCCCTTTTTGTACAGCCGACAGTCTCCACCTGGCAGTTGTCGGCCTGCTTATTGTTAACAGTATTGATCTGGCAGTATGTCTGTCACTTTGTCCGATCAGTTGTTTTAGCTGTAATCCTGTCAGTCTTACACATACATTTAATTTAAAAGGTTCTTTCAGTCTTGTGAGGTGACAACATTGGTGTTATCAAAGAGACCTCCTGACCCACTTTATTCTCAGCCACAAGTTTCCTCTGAATACTTAGAGCAGATTGATAACAAGCCCCTACTTTGTGTTCCTGTCATCAAAGTTGAATTGGTTTATCATCTCTGCTTCATTTGTCTTGGTGCTGTGAAGTGGCCTCTTAATCCTAATAGAGTGATGTCAGTTTGTTGGACTCCGTAGGGGTTAACCATTTTAGTCACCCAGTTACACTTCCTCTTAATATGGTTACAGCTATCCCCCACCGTTCAGAAATGCTCCTATTTCTCTCTTTTGCACTTCACTTTCTGTTAGTGATAGTTTTCAGTGGTTGTATGGCTCCTGGACTTTGAACATAAGTGAGAGCTGGCCACGCTCCACAAGGCACAAGACCCAGGCACATGACCATGGGAAGTGTAGAAGTACTTTTGCTGGCTTGTCATCTTTGTTGCTGATTTTCTAGTCTGGCTGGTGTGTCATTGGTTGATTTGTTAACATTCCGCTATAGCTTCAGATTTTCAGCCCCTGGTCTCTCTAGTCTGGCTCATGCAAGGGAAATACCCATTTAGCATAATGTGGCCATTAAATTTGACCTACAGTTTTTCTAAAAGTATTTTGATTTAAGTGTGTGAGAGTAATTTTCTCAGGGTGTATCTTTTGGCCATCTTTTTTATTCATGCAAATAATTTTCTAGATTAAAAACCAGTGTTAATACAAAGGTATTTTTCGACATGAATGTAATAATTTTATAAATTCTTTGTGTTTTATTAAAGAACTGGAGTAGCATTTACAGTATGTGTTTTTATCAGGGATGTCCCACCAATTTATCGGCTCAACATCAATACCGGCTGATATGCATGTGGTCGACTGGTATCAGTGTATCAGCAAATAAGGTTCATCGATGCCAGTCAGCTGATGTTGATCTGTTGTGTCTCATTAACTTTGAGCTGGGTACATGTGCTGTCATACACCTCCTACCTGCGGCTGCAGCTTTTTTTTTTTTTTTAATTAGAAATAGAATTTCTTTCTTTCCTTGACACAGAAGTGGGAATAAATAACAACAAAAACTAAATAAAAAATAAAGTTATCGGACAAATTGTTATTTTAAATATTGGTGTTGGCCTAAAATTTCCATATCAGTGCATCCCTAGTTTTTATCATTTGTCTTTGTTGGTCAAACTTTTTGTCATATCAGCCTACTGATGTTAAGTAGGTGTGGGAGATATTGTTGTCTCTCAGCCTTGTAAGAAGGAAACTAGTTTAGAAAGGAGCCAAGTGTAGCCAAAAAGGAGAAAAAGTTGGAGTGACTTGGCTCATCTAAAGAGTATTGCCCTTGTTTTTGCTGCAGTGAAGTTCTGCTGACTAACGAAGTCCTTCATATAATATCCTCACCCACAAACTTTTGCTATCTTTGACAAACACTGAAGTTTATTTGTTTTATTGCACTGAACCGCCGCTTCTCTTTTACTGTAGGTACGTGTGTAACTTCCTTCTTTTCTGGGTCAGTAGTACAGTAGTTCCATTTAATTCTCACTTGCTGAGAGACGGCATGCGTTTCCAATGTTGTTCCTCTGTGAGAAGCCGAGTCTGTAGGTCACAGCCTGAGGCAGAACCAACCGCTTTCCTGTCTTCAAATCAGCCTGATGTAAATGTTTCACTGAACAAGATACTGTGTGCTGTGTCTACAGTTCAGGCTGCTCTCTGAGGAGCAAACCTTCTCTCCACTCCCTCTCAGCCCCTTATCTACATCTGGTGTTTCAGATGTTTCATTCTGTAAAAGCAGTCTAAAAAAAGGAGGGAGGTTGTGGAAAAGGGTCCAAAAAAGGAGGAATATTTGAATAAGAAATCCACGAGTGGGTTGCTAAAGACGGTGACATACAAAGAAATAAGAAAAAAAATGAAAGTCTGTTTGCATTTGTCAAGTTTGGGGACATTCAAAGTATGATATTAGTGACCACTGCGATCATTTCGGGAATAAAACTTACTTGATTTTCTGTCCTGCATGATTACAGAAATGAAAAGAATCAGTATTTGCTCCTTGTAGGCTGCGCAAACTACTGTTCTTAATATATGCTGATTATTTGCTTGATTAATTATTTGGTCTTCTGTTGAAATTTGGAGAAAACAGAAAAACATCACAATTTCTCAGAGCCCCAAAATGAGGCATTGAAATTGCTTGTTTTGTTTGAGACATACTCTACGCAAATAGTTAATGATTACAAAGCAACAAATTCTAATATTCCTTGAGTCGGCACCAGCAATTTATGCTATTTTTGATTTAAAAATAACACAAACGAGTAATTATCAGAAGAGTTAAATTTATAACTTGGTTGAATCAGTTAAGCCACTAATAGGTTCTGCCCTGCTTTCCCTCACTTTGTCCTTTTTCAAATGAGAAACCATTAAAAGTAGCCCACTATTGCTCACACTTGACATTTTGTATGATAGATTGACTTCCTTCTATGTGACAATTTGAAAATGCACTGAGGAAGCTCGTGACTGAATGAGAAAGTAGAAGAGATTATAACTTTACTGTGCTGAGCAGAGAAGAAGCCATTATTAGCCAAACAAAGCAGTGGGAGTGAAGCCGGGAAAGGTGGGCTAGAACGGTACATTTAAGAAAACATGTCCTCCTCCATCCAAATGAGAGGAGTGACAGAAGCAGCACATGCAAGGACTAAATGTACCTGTTGGGTGAAGTGTTTCAGATAATCATGCAGTGAAAGCAGAAGGAAGAGGAAGGGGGGTAGATGGGAGGGGGGGCTGTTTTTGGTGAACAGATAGCAGACTCCATTTACATGGCAGGATGATTTAAAAAGTAGACACTAGAAGCTAGAGGCTGAGAAACATGGTGTCTAGATGCAAATGATGTTGGGAGAGGGAAGCAAACTGTTAGTAAAGAAAGAACAGGTTAAGCAAATGAAGATAGTCAAGCAGAGACAGAAGGTTACTCATGCATGGGACACATGTCTTGCGTCTGCATCTGCGTCTGTGTCTGCGTCCGCATCGTGTCTGCATCGGCAGTACGTCGTCTTGTGTTTTTTCGGCGCCCATTAAAACAGTTGAGAGCAGTCAAACAGCACGCGGGAGACACACGTGGGATGCACGCCATGAGCGGCGCTACACTTCGGCTCAGGAGGCCGAATTTTTCTGCAAGTTGTGCGCAGCTCTCTGCTAAAATAGACGGAGAAATAACCTGTTGCCAGTCATATTGACATCATACCAGCAACATTCATGGTAGTTTTGACATTTCCAGTGTATCTTTCAAAATAAAACCTCTCACAAGTGTAAGTGTGCAGAGAATCCCTTCATGTAAGGATTTAATTGTGAAGCATTTGAAAGACCTTGTCCTCTGATTACATGCAACGGTGCACTTTTATCTGACACTGTTCACTGTCCTATTATTATTATTGTTATTAGTAGTGCCATGTGTTGAATGTTTTATTGTGTTTAAATGTTTTTGTGTGAAGAAAGCCTTCTCACTGGCTGCAACCCAAATCTACCCTCAGGTACAAATAAAGTTACCTTGACCTTGACCTTGAAAATCTTAACATTATATATATATATAATTATAATTATAAAATTATATATATATAAATTTAAAAATATAGATATAAATTTATGCTTGTCTTTTGTGCCAAGATTTAATATGAGTCGTTCCCTGTCATTATTAAGAAGATTGAAGTGCTTTGAGAGACAAGTGGATGACCCCAGGGTTCCCTTACAGGGATGGCCAAGGAAGCTTAGCTCTAAACCAGAGTCAGATTGATGACTGTGATGTCGATTAGCAGTCACTGCCAAAGACAGGAGTTCAGGACAGAAAGAGTACAACCAGTACAGATTTATTTGGACTTTGCCAGACAAAAAAAAACACCTTTGATAACGGGCTGAGAGCTGGTGTGGTGAATGATTTTAGGGAAGCTGCATGTGTTGACTGTATTGGGTTGGGATTAACCCTAAGCATAACTATAACCACCTATATCGCATTAAAAGTTTGTTCACAATGTGTTACCTTGCATTATAGAGACAGGCTTAAAAGAAATTGTTAGAGACTTTTAAGATGGCTGTGACACAGCATATTGTTAATTTTGGCTGAAGAAGAAGCAGACAGGTGCAAGTCGAACTTTATGCAGGAGGAAACTGACATATTTGTGCAGGAGGTTTAGGCCCGTAAATTAAATCTGGAGGACATCCACTAAACCTGCCTGTGAGATTCCGGATAGGTCTGTTCATGAACACTCTTGCCCACTAAAGCCATGAAAATAGCGCTCCGCCAGCTGCGCTGCACTCAGACCTGGTTTGGGCTCATGGAGGTGAAAGGTAAAGGTAAAGGTACTTTATTGGTCACATGTACAGTGTACAGTGTACAGTGAAATGTGCTCTCTGCATTAAACCCGTCTCTGAGGAGCAGCGGGCAGCCACAGCACGATGTCCTGGGACCAAGTCCAGATTCTGAGACAGTACCTCGGTCAAGGGTACTGACTGGAGATAGAGCTAACATACATGTTTTAATGGTAGGGGAAAGCAAGAACACCCAGGCGAACACGGGGAGAACATGCAAACTCCACACAGAAAGGTCCTGCCAACTAACAACTTGACGCAGGCGGCGATAAAAGCCACTTGTGCTGCATGAAAATACAAATACACCTACAGCTGCGCTTAGATCAGCTTTGCACCTTTACAAAAATAGAGCCCTTAATGTCGCTGGTGATCCAGTTCCCCAAAGATCTGTCCAAAGAACTGTCCAAAACACAATCTGAGGTCACTGATTTTAAGAAAGACTAAATCCTACACCCAGCAACTCCATGACATTGAAATAAGATGCTCAGACCTTTCCACAAACAACAAAGAGATCTCAGAAGTGAAGCTCAGAAAGTATCGAAGAGATACTCTGGACTACAAGGATAACCAGGTTTACACATGGCTGTTGGGCGCACCCCACTCACATAGACAAGAAGTTTCTTCATCCTCTCTTGATCTATCCACTGAGGACTCAGAAGGCGAAGGCACAGCTGAGACATCGGGATTTTTTTTTTAAAGATTCAAGAAGTTTATTGTTAAATGCACAGTGTTGGGATCCACAGATGAAGACGTTCATTTTAGGGATTTCAACAGGACTGTTTTTGAGTAAACATGTTTCTCATCTGCCACAAAGGAAGCTATGGACTGAGCTCATCCCCCACAGTCCTCC
>JAPXVT010000027.1:18525849-18537706 GCA_029823135.1 Acanthurus reversus
AATAAAAAAACAAATGTATGTAAAACAGATATTAAATGAAAAAGTAATAAAACAACAACAGTGAAAATCATGTTGGACAAAGAAAAATTGAATAAAACCGATATGAACAATGAATGCAGCATTATTGTTTATGCCGAATAAGTCCTTCATACAGGCTTTCAGAGCAAATCTACTGATGTTGATCAACATCTTAGTTGTCCGGCTTTTGTCAAGTGTAACTGATCAAACACAACTAGTATTGACCGTCTGTGTGTAAATAAATGAGTACAATTTCCCATCGCCTTGCATGTTTGCATGTTGGATTTGTTGATTAGTGATTTTCTGTTTCTGTTTCTGCTGAATGAGTGACCCAAAAAACTTTGAGGCAAGGAGAAAAGAGCACAGCAACTATCAGCAAATGTCCACAAAAGTACCAGAAGGATCAGAAAGCACTACAAAGTCACAGGCTGCATGAAAGAACTGGAAAGATCACCGTGCCTGGCAGTCCATGTGTAGAAGCCAGTCATGGGGGTTCTAGTGAAGAAATGAGAAAACTGTCGACATCACACAGAGATGGCAGCAAGCAAACAACCTGAGAAGCATCAGCCTGCTAGTCTGTGCAGTCAGCCAATTCCTCGGGCTGTTGTCATTGTGAGTCTTGTAGCAGAGATCAGACATATAGCAAGAACCAACCTCAGTGAATTCCCTACTATAAAGGGCTTAATGACTGCTAGAACCGTACTTTTGTGAACAGGAGCTAACAGACTTGACCCCTGACAATAATCGTAATACAAAGTTTCTTCACAACCAGTCCTTCCTATGTGCATGTATTACAGAACTCAGAATATTGTGCTGAATCCATCACAGCCGGGATCCTCCTCTTCATCCTCTTCATAAAAAAACCCCCCTGCACATCAGTCATCACCTCTATAATCAGACGAAGACAGGCAAATTGACCCGTTTTTTCACTGCAAAGGGCTTGACTTTATTTTTAATGTATGTTTTCAGACCCTTCCTTATCTACCAAATGTATACATAAATCACTTTAAAACAACTTCGTAAAAGGCCTGACTGATTACCTGCTTCACAGATTTTGTGTTGCTAGTAGATTTGCACTTGAGCTCTATCATTAACAGGACACATCCTCTCCAGACACTTGAATGCAGATTAATCGTGGCTTAATACGTCTAGCCATTACTTAAGAAACACCTCACCGCCGACAAGGCCGTCATTGTCCATCTTTTGTGAAGCCACGGGACACATTTTTGGGATTTCAAGTAAAAGAGGTTGAGCAGAGGTACTTTTTACTGGCAAGAGCTGCAGCCAAAGTCATTACTCTCTCAGACACAAACCTGACAGACTGAGCTGTTGCACGCATGCTAATGGGTTCTTCCTTCCAAGAAACACAGTATCCTTCATAGAAGTGACCTCCACCATTAGTGTTTTATATTCCCTCATGCTGATTTCCTCAATGTTAGGTCACAAGTCCTAACAATATAAGCTGTTCATGGTCTATTCAGACTGAGCGCAAAGCATACTTTTGCTTGAATTATTATACTGTCACACAGCGAAGGATAAACTTGTATTTTTCACTCGAGACAATTTCAATTCAAGTTAATACATCTTCTCTGCAATTTGTGCAGAATAAAGAAAATCTGTTTCTGATGTACCTAACATTTGTCAAGGAACTCATTTTCTATTTAATTTTAATCTGAATACAACTTTAGAGACCAGTGAACAGCATGCTACCATTATTATCTCAGTAACTAAGGCTAATCAAAAATACGTTTTTTCGTAACAGTATAAATCACTGCATTTTTGTAACATTGTCTAAGGTAGTGTAAAAAACAATGCCAATTACTATTAAACTGTACTTAAATTATGACAAATAAAAGGATCTAATGAATAACAAATACCATCTTAATTATTTCAGGAGGGGTGAAGCGATGTAGGTTTTCTTTCTTCGTAGGCCAACCTTGCATGACACTTGTTCCCTTTGCAAAAAGCTATGGGACTCTTCAATAGGATTTTGAATTATCGCTGAAAATAAGCTCCGTGACAAACACTAGTTTGTGATACCTGTACATTTTGTTCAGCATGACAGTTATCCCAGATGAACACCACTTTTGTGTTTTTTGAAGCATAAATAAAATCTCCAGATGCAAAAAGCTACTGTTAGGCTATAAGTGCACTATATTGTGGTTGCATGACTCAAATGTCACCACCCTAAAGCATTCAACATCTGACTGGTGTTAGCACGATTACTTTTCTGCCAAACTCTCTCCTCTTAGTCTGACCTGATCAAGTTAGAGATCATGGCTATGTTATTTGTATATCAACTTTATAACTGGTTTATAAGCGCACTTAGCCGATTAGCTTTGATTTAACCATTAAATTTCGACTTGCTTTCCTTAGGTACACCTGAGATCCCACTGCAACACTGTACCCTATCATGCCGTTCATAGCTATTGTAACTTATAACTGCTTACAATATTCCTGTAACATTCACACAAGAATGATTTGCTTTTCTCAGGTTAACTAATTGGATACATGAAAAACCACACGAAAGTCCTTAGAATCACTTCTAGCCGCCAACAGGGAAACATCTTAAGTGCTTTCCCTTCTTATGATAACAGTAAATTTTTAGTCACAATCCAAACATCGAGACAACGCTGACCTAATAATGTATCCTTCATGACACTTTTCTTTTAATTTAACATCCAAAAGTCCCAACTGACTAGCTTGTTTGGGAAGCAGAAGTGTATTCTGGATGAGAGTGGTGTTTTTCTTCATTTTTTAGCGAGTCTAAATGTGTATTTCAGCTCATGTCTGGTTGTCGTCTTTGGGCTAAGTTAAGAAGCGTTTTTGCCAAAAAGGCTCAAATTAAACTTAAGAATCTGATGGAGGAGACACAGAACTTACCGTAATTAATTATAATATGAACTGTGGGTTCTTTGTAACAATCACATTTTTGTGATGGCTTAGGAGCAGCATACTCTCAGTCAACAAGTGGGACTTTTTCCACAGTTGAAAAATGTATTAAATCATTTGTTTTACCACACTTTGATGTTATTAGTTTGACACACACACACTGGCAGTGTTACTGTTTGTTAAGCTTTTCAATGAATAAATGAATAGAAATATCAGGTCTTGCAGATCAATTCTGCAGATGTGCAAACATGTGATAAGAAGCAAGTAGGAAGCACGAATTAAATCCTGGTTGTTCTTTCCTCAGTCCGAGGCCATTGACCAACTGTAGTGGCTAATTTTAAGCCTGATAACATTGAAATCAAGAGGCTGATTTGCTTTGTGCACCCACATCTCTATGACAGCTGGGAGCTTCTCTGTGTCTTTGTCACATTACATCGCCTAACATGCTGAAACAAGCAGTCATCTGTAATTCTCTCTTGAAGAAAATCAAGACTCTCGCTTTAATGACTGCGTCTGCAGGCATAGTTGGCACAGCATCACAATGCAATCCACTTCATCCTTCCAAGTACATTTGGCTTTGGTAGAAAGAAATTAAGTCCGTAAAGACAACTTTTAAGGACATTGCCAGAATCCATATTAACTCACTGAGGTAGGAGTATATTAAATTCCCACGCAGCAGAGGCTTAAATACTAGCAGACATACTAATTACTTTTTTTTTGTTCAGATTTTTCTTTTCTTTTTTTTGTGTGCCTTTATTGACAGGACAAAAGAAGACTAGGGTAGGAAATGGGGGAGAGAGGGGACGACATGCAGCAAAGGGCAAAAGGATGGAATCGAACCCAAGGCCGCTGCAACAAGGACACACCCTTCGTACATGAGGCCCCTATGAACTCTTTTTGGTAGCTTAGCTGTTGTCAGTATTGACTGTGCATGTTAGTGGATAAGCGTTACGATTAATTTTATACTCTGACACTAAATGTTTGCTCCCTCTCCGAATAAGAATTTGAAAGTATTTTGTGAATCTATTGTTTTGTATAGGCAGCAAACTCTTGATTATGTCGTGTGTTTGCACTGATGCACAATCTTTCACGTCTACATTACAATGCATCTTACAATTGAGAAATTTTCACAGCTCTGAGAGCTGTCCAAATAATGACAAAACTCCTTTTAGTCTTAAATAACATTTACAGCACAGAAGAAGAACAGACAATGTGTTCGTATGAATGCTGTGAGTAATTTGTAGTAATTTGCAATTAAAACATGGTTTGTATTTAGATTGATGGGTTGCTAGAATACGGGGAAAAAATTGATTTGGAGTTTCTCCCATTTAGAGAAATTATTTTACTCTTTATTCTGTTAACTCCCTTCCTTTCAATCAGTGAAACATAAATTACAATAAATATGTCTGCAAACCATCCAACCTGCATTTCCAACCCAAGAATCCTGAAGGGACGAGATAAATTCAACATCTGTATCTGTGTTTTTGATGGTGGCATTCATGATGAATGGTACTGGCTGCATGGAATGACCTTGGGATACACTGGTTTGATGAAAAATATGTTGTTTTCCTTTGCATCTCTTGCAGCGTGAAGGCAAATACTGTTTAACACTCTGCACATCGAATACTATTGATACAATGGACCTTTGTTCACTGGGTAAGTGTTTACATCTTGCCGTGGGTTGCTGTACTGGATCTGCTCTGAAATCATTATCATGGAATAATTGCACTGTGAAGAAAGCCAGCTGTGTTGGGTAGTTCTATTATGCACTGAGGCATGCCAAAGATTCTTAAATCTCTGATGTAAAGCTGACACTGTAGAGATCGGTTGGAGGCATGTCCACGCTGTGCATGTAGTTGTCAAAAGAACATGCAAAAAGTCAATTGCAATGGTCACAGCACAGATGAGGGCATTCTGTCAGCCTATGTCGACTGTTTTTTAAGTAGAAAAAATCATCTTAGACTGGGAAATGAAGAGGGCCTTGGTGCAGTACAAACATCATTCATTTAATGGCCTGTGGAGTCACCAACACACACTGACAAGTAGACTGGCCTGCGTCCAAAGTGTGATACACACATCCAGACCACACTCCAGATGTGGTTTCTCTGCAGTTAGCATTGCTCTGTATACGAAACAGGTTCCAGTGAAGATCAGATCCAAGCACAGGCACCCAGGGAAAACTGATGAGTTCTGGTAAGGGCCAGTCCAGGCAACAGGGTGAGTCACATTTGGCATTACAATTTGCAAGACTCCAACTTTAAGAGCGAACGCATGCACTAGGGTAAAACATTCAAGTCTCTGTGTACCCATTCTCCTTTAACCTTTGCAGTGATCATTAAATTTACTACGTGGGTTTCACACACAGTCAGAGTTTGTTTCATGTAGTGTAAAGTAAAGCAGAGGATATGAATTTAGCCTTTGTTATAATTAGGGCTGCAACTTACGACTATTTGGACATTTGATTAATCTATCAATTATTGAAATGATTAGTCCACTAATTGGATTATGAATCACACCAGTACTTGATGGCTCTTTTTAGCTATCAGCTTCTAAATTTTGCTTAAACTTGTTTCAGGCACATGCTAACTAACTATAAAGACAAAATAGGAATACTTCGCTCAGAAGAAATTGATATCTTTCACGTTATTTTAATAAACATGTTCACATTTGTGCTGGCTAAACATGTGTGAGGATAAAGTTTTGGCTTTTTACTCGTGAAGTTTTACTTACAGTAACTACAAGCGTAGGTCACGTCAACTCGGGTAACGTTAATCCCCTCTTTATTGTTCACTGCACCGCTCGTCGTCTCCGTGTGTGTGTGTGTGTGTGTGTGTGTGTCTGTGTGTGTGTGTGTGTGTGTCACAGCGTGTCTGTGTACATCGCTGCACGCACACACACACACACACACACACACACACATACACACAACCACATACACACACTCACAAACACACAGAGAGTGGAGGCAGAGAGATTCTGCAGACCAGGAAAAACGTAGCACTTGGGAAAAACTCTGTGAAATGCTCCCGTACCTCCGATCATTTGGTACATGATGGTGTTGGATTTGCTATCGCCACTGTGTTTTGCTTTGTCACTATTACACATACTATCAGATATAGGAAGGATGCTAGATGGCTTACTCCTGAGCTGCCTCCATTAACATCTCCAAAAAAGCAATGTTTAGTTCAGCTCCACAGTATGAAAAACACGCGTGATGGCGTAACCAACGAAAAATCAATAATTAAAATAGTTGGCAACTAGTTCTGGCATCGATTTTTGTCTACTACGTCTATTAGTTGTTGCACCCCTGGTTATAATAAACATCATTATGTATTTTATCTCTGCTTCATAGGACTTACAAAAAAATGTGTTTGTCATCTCGAAAAAACAAATATAAGCAACGTAAATCAATAATTGACCCCACAATCTTTTAGACACCACAAGTGAATGTGGATAGTACTCTTCATTCTTAGTTATTTGAGTGCCGAACAGCTATGAGAATGAACCACGATTACCTCTGCACCTCTCTTTTTGTAAGTTCATGTGCAAAGATGTAGGCTACGTACAGTGCTTACGAATGTTTCGTACTGTTAAGACTGCACTAGAGCTTGGGTCATTCAAGCATTAACTGATTTTGTGGTCTTACTAATAACATTACCAAGCACATAAAACAGCACCCTGATGAACTGAAGTCTAAAAATATTTATTTGCCAATATAAATTTAGGAAGTATTCCTAAAGCATCCAACTATTAAATCAAATGCAACTTCAGAATCTGTACAATGGTTTCTATTACCTTAGGACATTACAAAAAAAAGTGACCCATCTAACACGTTAAAGTTTTCACTTTTGTCTCCAGTCTATCAACAAAAAGAAGAGGAACGTGACAATTCACAGTGAAAACTTGCTAAAATGACTATATAATATTTTATTTTCTGCTTGTCAGAGTGCTTCTTAGGCTTTCTGTGGGACTCAGGGGCACAATGTGCCACCAAAGAGGGAAAGAGAGTGTAGGCGGTAGAGTTTATGGTCAGTATAAAATGCAGATAAAACAGCTTTTCATCACGGTGTCTGGCAACAGACATGCAAAGGGTACTGCAACTATTAAATGAGATGTTAACAACATGCTGCTCTGGTTCTACCCAAGACATGGGAAAACAATTAAGTGAGGCCAAAATTATCAGTATTCCCACACATCTCAGCAACTTCGTAAAACTTAAAAAGCCAATCCTGACATTATCAAGGAACAACAAAACTTAAATTTCCTGTTTCTACACCTCAAAGTTAGATATTTACAAAACACCTCAAGTGAAATTCAGTTGCAGTTAGTTTAACCCCACTTCTCAAGGATCAATTAATTGCACTGACACTTATTTCCGACAGACACGCTAACACACTTCCTTGACATTGTTATGACTTCCTTATATCCCCCACAGCGGAGCTTTTGGGTCAGCTGTTTTGCCAACAGAAGGGAGTTCACCCTATATGATAAGTACTAAGTGCTTTAGTTTACATGGTGTGTGCTTTTAATGTGTGTGAACTTAAATCAATGGTATTTTCATAAATGCCCATGGAGGAAAGACTGTGACAAGTAGACCCGATCCAAAGATAAACCTGCGAGTTCTCACAGCAAGTTGAAGTGGGTCATTCTCTGTTTCTGCCTCTCAGGCTGTGCCCACTCTTCTGACATTATGTTGCTAACAGAACAGAGTACAAAACGTCTTCAGTTTTAACAAGACCATAATGCACATGTGTGCCTGTTTGTTTGTGTGTTTGTGTGTGAATGGGTTTTTCTGTGTGCACACGCTGTGTCACTGGGATCTTTATGCCAAGTGGTTTCAGTTACAGGTTTGGCAAAAGCAGTAAAATCTAAGTATGTTCAGGGGACAAGGCTGAGAAAAATTACCAAGAGCCATTACAGCAAAACCTAGTTGAAGCTACCCTATCTGAACGCTAGTGGAAAGAAATAATCCAAAACAAGGCCACAGCTAACATTTCCATGCTATCACATACAGAGGAAAAAGAGTGACATTGACTCAAGTCTTGTTTTTAAAGAGAGGGTTCAGCCAAAAATTGAAAATTCAGTCATTATCCAATCACCCTTATGTTAAAGGAAAGTTGGGTGAAGTTTTTTAGTCCAGCAAATACTGCTGAAGTTTCACAGGAAAAAGGTGTTGCAGTAATCTCCAAACAGTTAAAGCGAATGGTGACCAGGTTACAAAGGTTAAAAAAAACACATAGTTAAACAAAAAATGTCTTCATACTGCTTGTCTGAAGTAATTAAAGGGTAAACTCCCAAAATTCTGGCTGACGTGCATCCTTCCTGAAATTCAAAAAATGCATCGAGAACATGAAAAAATGTATCAATTCGAGCAGCGCTAGGAGGCAGGGCTTTACTGAGAGCAGACCAGGAGAATTGCGTAGTTTGAGTATGGTGACTGTTCACACTTGTCCACGGTTCCTTTAATAAAAAGCTAGCTTCTCTCCCAAAGCAAGGAAATGTCAGGCTTCACATACACTGCAATATAAGCAAAACATAACATTCTCCCACTTTTTCAAATAACAAAAACAAAAAACAAGACACCAAATCTTAACAATTTATATACAGTACACTCTAAAATTATTTTGTAGGTCCTTTACTTATATTAGCTTAATATTCACTTCCTTAAATCTAATGAAATAATCAAAAAAAAAGGCCATTTAATATACTGTAAAATTTAGATTGAAATTAACTTCATACTCTTTAGGGATGTAAAGCATTGGTCCTCAACTGCATTTACAATATATATCAACAAAAGCTGTCCTTTCATCAAACAACTTCTTTCATTGTCAGGGAAATAAACAACTGCAAAAAGGTGAAATAGGAAAAAACAAAACTGTTCCAGCTGCTTTGTACGACATTAGTGGATCAGCCCTTGTATGGTTTTCACTGGACAAAAATACACTGTCTGTGCCACACAAAGTGGGTCAGCTGTTATTCACTTATAAAATGAAAATCACATATTGAGAGCAACAAAATAGAAAGATTGCATCATGAAAAAAGAGAGCCAAACAAAATGATTAACAGACAAGAGCGCTCTTTTTTACTTTGCATATTCTGACCACTCAGGTAGACAAGCAAAACAAGTTGCTCCGACACACTAATAAAGAGTCAGGAGAAATTGTATATTAAAGCATTTATGTATATCGATCCCAAGAAGTCTTACTTTATTACTTTGTTTTTTAAACAATAAGTCCTGCATGTCCTGTAATGTTGTTGTAAGGGACGATAGTACATAGGGCTGTGCCCATGGATGATGTCATCATCCATCGGCCATCAACCCCCCGCAGCCTGAACATCGTCACATCGTGGCCCAATAGGTAGAAATAGTTGATTTCTGAGTCTCATTTCCAACTCGTCAGTATTTGACGACGTGGGAAACCCAACTCATGAAATACTGACGCTTTGGGTTTGTGGCGGACCCAAACCACTAACCCAAAGTGTCAGCACTGTTTCCATCTGTACCTTTAGAGAAAGGCCCAGATATTGTAATTGGCGATAGCTGCCTGATCTTCCACCCGCCGCATGTGGTGGAAGTGTTGCATATTCGACAGGATGGTGTACCCGCAAATGGTCGTGAAGATTAGTTGTCTGTTCATCTTTAGCGCGAATTACATTCGCACAAATCCTGCACACCACTTCAGAAGTGTCTCATGGTTCTCCATTTTTGTTTGGACGAAATCCAAAGTACTGTCAGACGGGCGAAGTAGTGCCACTCTTTGACACCAAAGTTGTCGCCGGCACCGCCATGACGCCAGGTTTTTTTTTTTTTTTTTTGCACCCGTCACTGATCCATGTGCAGTGTGCACACACTTCCTGGCTGCTGTTAGTATGAAAAACACAGACTAATGCAAAAAAATTGTTTCTATAAATATTCAATATATATAGAAAGTCCGCAACAGAATTTACACACAAACACACAAAAACATAGTATTTGTTTTCCACTGATTGACTATTACATTTTGTAGTCTAAAGCCCATTTGGTAGCATAGCAAAAAAATTAAGATAGTGTTATACCTCTTTTCAACATTAAACAACAACAACAAAAAACATGTTTGCAGTATGAGCAAGGATACTTTACACGGGTATGTGCAAGACATTTTCTCCACCACATTAAAAATTGGTGGTGTGTTTAATTTCTAGAGACATTTTTATGTAGCTGTGGTCAGAGGTCCTTCTGCTGCATCAAACGAGGAAGACACAGCAGGCTGATAACTGATCAATCATACAGCCGTCCAATACATGATCCCGGTCCTGCTATCACTTCATTTCTTCAGCATTTTTCATTGTGGTTTTTCCTTCCAGCAAATTAATGTAAAGCCCCTGAACCATGCAACTGATTCGCCTCATACAGAAAGACTAATGAAGCGGCATGCACACCACACATCACTCATCAGCACACACATCCACACATGTAGTTTCAGCTAAACAGTTCCTTATCTTCAAAGAAACACCTTATTCCACTCTTTTGTTTTGCTTTTCCATTACTCTCCCCTGGCGCACGAGTAGTGTTTGGCTTTTGCACCAGAAACTAATCTTTTAGCTCCACTACGCACAGCTAACACAAACATTATCTTGATATATCCCCCATTCCACCAAACACATACCATTGTTTACAGTGACCTTTCGTCGACCTTGAAAATTTGGCCCAAAGTCAAGTCCTCCTGTGTGTGACCAGCATTATACCAGAGGACTGTTTTCCTGTTTATTCTATTTCCAACAGGTAAGCATCTAGTGCTTGCTGCCTTGCAATTAATTAATATTATATCAGTTCAAGGTGACGCAGTTATGCAGAGCATCTTCCTTTTCTCTTTACGTAGCACTCAGCTTTGCCTACTCAGTGCTTTCCTCTGCTTCATCTTCCCCATCCAATCTGACACTACTGGTAATTGTGCATTATAAGGCTTTGGCTCTGGTTGCTGTTTAGTATACAGCAGCTATAGCAAGGACCTGATACTCCTTAATGCCTCTGCTATTAAGAACCAAATCACATTGCAAACACTTCATTAAACAGCCTGAGGCGCTGTCATTGTTTAATGACATATCGATGTGTTCAGTGGACAACGGCCGCAACAGCACTCTTTTTTTCCTGCGCTCCCTGGGGGTGTCATCTGTCACTCCATCTCCTGCTAATCGATGTCTCTGGAGAATGCTGCGGTATAGCCCCACTGGTGACAAGGTGCATTAAAAATGTAGCATTGTTATCTCTGCTGGGCCATTCATTAATTTTGCATGGTTTGGAGAGGTCCTGGAGAGCGTGCGATTTCCCAGCGCTTATTGTCCTCTGTAAATGGAGACTGTAGCCTTGTCATCAGATATTTTGATACGAAGAACTTAAAGCTTCACAAGTGATATGTAACTAATAACAAATGTTGCTTTCATCTGCCTCATTTCCAGCAAAAGCAGCAACAGGTTGCTAAAATATCCCTCAAACAAGGGTATAGTTCAGCAAAACACATGCATAGCCTATGCTAATACGAACACAGGTTAAAAGTGAGTCAGTGAAGGATGGTTAGGCATATTAAATATATGTCAAATTCACTTTTCTCATGTCATGTGCTCCACTGACCCAACACACTGATTTATCAGTGTGGAAAGTTTGGTCCCAAAGCATGTTGGTCTCTAGACTTACCTAATTTCTAAGAATGGACAGTAATAGTTGAAACTAGTGATCCTTAACCGAAATCAAATGTGGGCCATTGGCATTAAGTCATGGTGGTGACTGGGGGGCAATGAGCCCATTTCCTCCTTCCTATCCCCATACATTTTGGTGCAGTTACTTAGTCCACATCCATCCATGAACTCAGCCTTCATTTTGATCTCAACTACACACCTGTAAAATCTGACTGCATCTTGCACAGTTGTGAGGCTATCATATTGACAAAAAACACAGACAGACAAATAGACA
>JAPXVT010000027.1:18699952-18712150 GCA_029823135.1 Acanthurus reversus
CAAGGTGTTAGTGGAGCAGGGGGAGCTGCCCCAGTTGCGTTCCCTGCACCAGGCAGCGGAGCAGGAACAGGGACTCGACTTTTTGCACCTCTTCACTCACACACCCACCACCAACATCCCCCTTCATCCCGTTTTGATACACCACTCCAGAAACGGAGCCCGTTACTTCGTGCTCCACGCTTTACACCAAGTGAGGCTCACTCTCGGATATTTGAGTCTGTTACCCTGCAGTCATCTTCTGGAAGCAGCCCTGGCTCTCTTTCCCCGCACCAGACGTCGTCTAGCTCCAGCAGAACCTCACGGCGCAGGAGACGCCTGGTCTCGGGAACCCCACGTGGCCATCCACGATCTCCTTCCCACTCAATGACCAGACGCAGCAGCCAATTAGGAGGCCAGATGTCTGTGGGGAAAGGCTCCTCTGAGATATCTGTGCTGACAGGCTCTGTCTCAAGTAGTAACTCCAGCACTCTGCCAGGGGTTTCAGCAAGTCCACGAGCCACTAGTGCCTTAACCCCTACTCCTTTTAACACCTTCTCCACTGTCTCCATGGGTCTGGGCTCACAAGGGACACCTGATAGCAGGAGAGGAACTGCGGGAAACCCACCACCTTTGTCAACTACATCATCCTCTTCTTCCCCACTTTTCCCTCTCTTTCCTTCCAGTGCCCAGGACGCAGGGCGAGGAGCTGGGAAAGGTATTAAAGAAAAAAGCTTGTCAGCTCCCACAGAACCTGCTACAAAGGAAAAAGAAAGGGATTCAGAGAAAAATCGAGAAAAAGAGAAGGAGAATAAGAGGGATGGGAGGAAGGATTTAGAGAAAAGAAGTAAAGTTTCTACACCAGATTGCTCGCCCAGTGCGCCTTCCAGCCTGTTTCCTGTCGATGGGAGGGAATTGGAGGATACTCCTTTATCTCTTGCTCCAAAAAAGGCTCCAGGGAGAAAAAAATCTACATCAGTTGACATCGTTTCTGACACTGCTTCCTCAGAAGTGCGTGGGCCCCATTCCACTGTTCCCCTGTCCATTGCTAAAGGGCGTCTATCTAAGAAAGGCAGACCTTCTGAGAAAGGAGCAGAGATTGAGGATGGCGAAAAGGAGAAAGAGAAACAAAGTGCTCCTATCCAGCAGACAGCAAGCCTTCCAGGGCAGCCGGGCAGACAACAGCTCCCTGTCACCTCTATTGGAACAGCGTCACAAGCAGAGACAGACAAGCGGGTTGTTGGACTACTGAAGAAGGCCAAAGCCCAGCTCTATGAGATCAAGAAGAGCAAGATGAAGCCTGCAGATCAGACCAAGGTCCAGGTCAGTTTTTCCTTACATGTTATTGTGTCCCCTGAACAAAAACTTCTGTTTCTCTCATTCTCATCAAATAGCCACAAGCAAGAGACTTTAACATGATGCTATGAATATTTGCTATAAATAGAAATCTGTGTTTGTACTCAGAGTGAAACTTGATAATAGGAAAGTCCCACAGAGGGTGTTGCTCAAGGGGAATTCTGTTAGCCTCATACATTATGCAGAAAGCAACACTGGCTGTACTTTTGAAAGGGTTGTAACAGAATATACTCCCCTGTTCTTTGACTTTTATTTTAAAGATGAGATTGTTATAGTCATTGCACATTTTCAGGAGAAAAATTCCCTGTTTCATTTGAGCTCATCATAACCTCTAACAGTGACAGTACCTTTCCCTCCTCTGCCACCTCATCATCCTCATCACTATTTGACATTTTTTTAGAGATAAGGGTTGCATTTGGTTTTTGAAACATTCACAACAAATAAAACTGATCCCTTAATGACATAAAAACATCTTAATATGTCAGCTTGTTGCTCTGCACATTGGTGCTGGTGGTCAATTATGGTTGTGTATTATGAAGCGTACTCAAATATCTCTTGCACTCTTTGTGGTGATGTGTGCTTGTGAGCAGGGTCAAGAAAGTGACTCGTCAGAGACCTCAGTTCGTGGTCCACGCATCAAGCATGTGTGCCGTCGGGCAGCTGTGGCTCTTGGCCGAAATCGGGCGGTGTTCCCTGACGACATGCCCACACTCAGTGCCTTGCCCTGGGAGGAGAGAGAGAAGATCCTATCTTCCATGGGGAACGATGGTAAGGCATACTCAACTTACCTCCTATTCGATCTGCATGCGGATTACAACCTGGCTGTTAAAATTTATTGACTTGCCTATGTGGAGAAGTTAATATACAATGAAGAATGATCCACATCCGCAGAGTGTTGCAACTGCACATTATTAGGATTATTAGGCCACTTAACCTAAGACTTGCTTATTCATGGTTTTCATTTGCCCTCAGCATGTATTAGGTATAACTGTGTCGGGTCAAATGTTCACAGATTTAATGTAAAACACTCTAATCGACTTACAAACCAGTCTGAGTTGAGGGATAGTTTTTCATGACACATCTGTTTTGAGTCCTGAACATTTCTGTAGCATGCAGTGATGACAGACTAATCACAAGAGCAGAGAAATCCAGTCATCAATGAGTGCACAAGTACACAGTGAAGTGGTGATGGAAGGAGCAGAGTTTGGCCGCCTTGTTCCTGTTATTTTGACTGCTTTCATGCCATGTTGATATGTGAATTCTAATGAGGATGGGGGAGCTGATGTCAGAGACATATCGGTTGCTCAGTCATATCCTTCTCATGTTATTGCCTGGTCATTTATTCGAAGTACATCAGGGTTTTAGACAAGCTCCTGAACATGTCACAATATACTGTATTCAAGTGTATTTTAAATCAAAGTGTTTCTTTCTGATGAAAAACTGAAGACTAATGTTCACACAGCTGAGAAAAAAACTCAGGCCTTGGTTTTGACTTGCTTAATTTACATTCAGTCAGATTTGGTTAATCATTCAATTCAGTTATTCAAGGCAATATTTTGCAGCAATGTGCATGAGACTTTTGCTATGCTTTTACTGACTTAATCCGAAAAACTTTTCAGTCGATTAAACCCTAGTGCAGTAGATAAATACTTAATTACTTTGTGTCAACAATGATGATATCTATGTCCTGCAACAGATAAGTCATCAGTAGCAGGCTCGGAGGAGGCAGAGCCTCAGTCCCCTCCCATAAAGCCTCGGGAGACACGGCAAAAGGCAGTCACAGAAGCTCCTCCCAAGAAGGGACGTCGGTCCCGACGCTGTGGCCAGTGCTCAGGCTGCCAAGTTCCTGAAGATTGTGGTGTCTGTACCAACTGTCTCGACAAGCCTAAATTTGGAGGACGAAACATTAAGAAGCAATGCTGCAAGTGAGTGTCAGCTGATGAGCTGTTTTTCACAATAGTTACTGTAATTCTTCAGTACTGAAGTTACTGAATAATATTTCATAACAAATTAGCTTTTAATTAGAGAAATTTAAGGTTGAATTTGATATGTGTCACTTTCTACAGGATGAGGAAATGTCAGAACTTGCAGTGGATGCCCTCAAAGATGTTTCTTCAGAAGCAAGGCAAAGGCAAAAAAGACAAGAAAAAGAACAAGTTGTCTGAGAAGAAGGAGGGTCTCAATCCGGTAAAAGGGCCGATCTTAGATTCGGGCCCTAAACCCTCTCCTGCACCACCGAAGGAGGAACCTCCCCGCAAAAAGAGTGAAACTCCCCCGCTTAAGCTAGGAGAGGAGAAGTCAAGACAGCAGTCGTTATCAAAGCAGTCATCTCCAGCCCTCACATCTTCCCCTGCCCCAGTTGAACCCCCTCAGACCACAGGCACAGTCACAGCCCAGAGTCAGTCTCCAGCAGTCACAGCAGACACCAAACAGTCCTCAGTCACAAGCACTGTCACCAGTAAGAAGGGCCACAAACCACAGCAATCTGTACCAACATCCTCCTCCTCCTCCTCGTCATCCTCCTCTTCCACGTCATCATCGTCCTCTTCTTCCTCGTCATCTTCCTCCCCGTCATCTTCAGCCCAGAACTCCCCCTCCCAGTCTACGCAATCTCATCAACCTTCGCAACAGCAGCAACGGCCTCTTACTAGTCAGACGCCGTCAAAAAAAGATGCTTCACCCAAGATTCCTCTGAGCGAGCCCAAGAAGAAGCCCCAACAGCACTCATCCACACAGCAGAGCTCAACAACTATTTCAGATATAGGTAAAAATAGTGGTTGCACTTTTTCGCACTTGTGTTAAAGTTACAAAAAAAACATAGTTTGTGCTTAACTCAACTGTTGTTTGAATGTCATGTTTCTTTGTCGCATAGAATCAAAGCAGATGAAAAAGCCAACTTCTCGCTCCGTTCCTCCATCTCCTAAACAGAGACCAAAAGACAAGGTAAGAGGAGTCACTGAAAAATTTGGATGCCCACTTTACTGACCAGGTGTAATTTCTAATATTTACCCTCCCCTGTTACTCTCTCTGGTCTGATGAACATGAGAAGCCGCTGACCGCTAAACCCCCCAGCAGCAGTACTTTAAACTGGCTGAGCACTCCCTCGACTAGGGGCCAGACCAAGTCTAGAGTTCCCTGCGACGGAGTGCATCGTATCAGAGTGGATTTCAAGAGGGACCATGATGTTGAGAAGGTGTGGGAGGCTGGCGGCCTCAGCCTGCTCACCTCTGTGCCTGTCGCACCCAAGGTGCTCTGCTTCTTATGTGCAAGCAGTGGAAACGTTGAGGTAAAGAAATGGTCTTTGTGTACAAAACATTAGCTTTTAAATTTTTTGCCATTTTACCTTTTATTATAACGTTCTCTGTCTCCACTTCACTTTTCTACACTTTGTTTCTCTCTGTCTGTAGTTTGTCTTCTGCCAGGTATGCTGTGAACCATTCCATCTCTTTTGCCTGGGGGAATCAGAGCGCCCTCTCCAGGAGCAGTTTGAAAACTGGTGTTGTCGACGATGCAGATTCTGCCAGGCCTGTGGACGCCAGCACCAGAAAACTAAAGTAAGCCATTCAGTACAGCTCTGTTCATTTTGAAGCTGGGCACAAAAGAAGGTTGGTAGAGAGTGATAGAGTATAAAGGCTGGAGATTCTCCCCAGAAAGACCTTGCCAGCAGTCATCGCTTAATCAGCTTCTTGGATTCCTGCCATGATTGTATTATTTAACTTTAGTCCTATGTATAATGTGCACAGTGTGAGCCCTGTACGGTTGTCACTTTGAAATTGTCTATAAGCATATTTGGTCCACTTAACACAGTCTAACACCTGTTGAACTGTCCTGTTGGCATTTTGTTAATAAGTTGTATTTGGTGGTTATTGGTCATTAATAAACAGGCAGCAAATGATCTAAATGCTGTGAAAATCATTTTTTTGCCACTAGAATAAAAGGCTTCTGTCTGTGACTAAAGGATTGCTGCTGCAGCATTAGATCTCTGGCACTCTCTGATTTTGTGAGAAAGTGTGGCCTTCAGAGCCTAAAATCTCAGCTCCTGGTGAGGCCACTGGAATTTCAAACTGCTGCTGATACTTCGTATCTTAAAAAAACTGAAATCCTCCTCAGAGCCAACCTGTGGAGTGTTCCTGGGAACCAACAATATTTTGTTTGTAGCCAGTGTTGCTCACCAAAGATTTTTCACACGTCTCTGTGTGTCCTTGAGGTCTTGCAAATATGTTAGGTAGATTTTCTTTTCTCAAGAAGATACTTGCAAAACCATAAAAACTGTTCACCCAAAAATAAAAATGATGGAATTTTCATTTTTGGGTGAACATTCCCTAGTTTCTGTCTTTGTATTTTAGGTTTAATGTGATTTGGATTGCAAATGGAAAAAAGTTCTGTAGGATAGCATCGTATGTTATAAAGCTACTCACAGTGACCCCTAACCACTGGAAAAACTGACTGCATTTGCCACTTAAGTGGCTTTCTGCAAACCCTGCCAAGCACAGCTGTATACAGCTCACACTATCACTGCATGGCAACGCTTTTGTTAATAATATTTATTCATCCATTCAGCCCATTATCAGACCAGGAATTAAGTCATTTTCAGGGCACAGCCACATTAGCCTTTGACAAATACAAATTTGTTGGGGCTACACAACCAAAACCAGTGATGCAAGTATAATATGTGATGATATTTGAATATTTGTATCTAATTTGCTCTGAAAGGAACTGTGTTGTTTGCTGGGCAATAAATATGTAAAATTGCTTAATTTTATATTTGATTGATCTCATCTAATTTTTGGCTTCTCTCACTTTAGCAGCAGCTGCTAGAGTGCGATAAGTGCCGTAACAGCTATCACCCGGAGTGCCTGGGTCCCAACCACCCCACCAGACCCACCAAGAAGAAGAGAGTCTGGGTATGGATGCACATTACACTTCCTGTAGACTCCTCACAGTTTCACCAGTGCCTGACTAAACTTTTAACCTAACGCTCTCACTTTTTTTTTCTTCTTGCCTCTCCTTTTGTTCACACATTTGTCCTGCTTCTCACAACTGTGCTACTTAAATTAATCGAATCCTCTCGCAGACAGTGTCTGTGAAAACGTTTTACTCGCTTTCACACCGTTCTTACTTTTTACACCGCTGCTAACAAGTATCTGCCACATAGTCAGCACCTTGTTTCTCGTGTTCTTTTCCTGTAGGTTTGTACCAAGTGTGTGCGCTGCAAGAGTTGTGGAGCCACAAAACCCGGAAAGTCGTGGGATGCCCAGTGGTCACATGACTTCTCCATGTGTCATGACTGTGCCAAACTCTTCGCTAAAGGTAAGTGACAAGCATGTGGAACCTCAGGTGTTTTTCACTATTAAGGAGTCAATAAATCACTGGTATTTTTTCTGAGAGCAAATTAGAAGACCAGTATTTTGAGGTTATTCAGCCTGTATCTGCAATCCACTCAAGCCAAGCTAAAAATAAGCACAACAAAATTTTTACTCTCTGGTCATTTTTTTGGTATTCCTATCTAGAATGCATATAAGGTGTGCAAAACCCTTTCTTTCTAGAGAAAACAAATGGAAAAAGATGCCTCTCACTGCTAAAACTGCACTCCTTCTGGTCGGGGTCTCAGTAACTTATGCAAGGACAGCATCACCATTTAAGCAGTATTGTGCTGAGAGCCCTGAACTCATTGTACCTATTAACATCTTTTCTTTCAGGAAACTTTTGCCCACTGTGTGATAAGTGCTATGATGATGATGATTACGACAGTAAGATGATGGAGTGTGGCCGTTGCAACCACTGGGTTCATGCCAAGTGTGAGAATCTGACAGGTCAGTTGGCCCCAAGACAGACAGAAAGAAGAACAAATTAAACACAAGATCATTAGAAGTTCCTCAGAAGTAGAACACTATATTCAGTATTCAGTAGCTCTTGTGTTACTTGCCTTGTCAGTTGTCAGTGTCAGTGCGGCTGACTGACAGGCCTGTCCTGTGTGAGTTTTGTCATGTTGATGAGAGGCTGAAAGACAGTAAACCTAATAATGGGAGCAATCATGACCTGTCATCTTTCGCCTGTCATCCAGACGAAATGTACGAGCTGCTATCAAAGCTGCCAGAGAGCGTTGCCTACACGTGTACCAAATGTACGGAACGCCAGCCGGCCGAGTGGAGGACAGCGCTGGAGAGGGAGCTTCAGGGCTGCGTTCGCCACGTTCTCACTGCACTGCTTAACTCCCGTACATCCTCACACCTGTTACGCTACAGACAGGTGAGACACATGTACTGCTGCTACTCATATCGCAAGCCTTTAATTGAAACATGATTATCTCTTAAGTTTAAAGGGACCATTTGATTTTCATTAACTTTTTCAGTAGTGGTGTAACTTACGTTATTATAAGACTGCACCCATCGATAAAAACCAAAGCTGAAACCAGAGTGTAACTCTGTTGCTTTGGAGCAGGCGGTGAAGCCTCCAGAGCTGAACCCAGAGACAGAGGAGAGTCTTCCATCCCGTCGCTCCCCAGAGGGACCAGATCCTCCGGTCCTGACAGAAGTCACTCCCACACCTCCCACCGACTCCCCTCCAGACCTGGAGTCTGTTGAGAAAAAAATGGATCAAGGCCGCTACAATTCAGTGGTATATTATCTTTATCTTTGTGTACTAAAAAAAAAAACTAAAAGTAGTTGAAGTGTGTGTACATCTATTAGACGAAGGAAAGGCTCTCGACAAGCTTACCATGGGTAAACATTCTGATAAGGTCAGTTTGCATAATGATTTGATGCAGGGTCTGAATAACAAGGGTTGATTCAGATGCCATCACAAGCTCTTGCAAAGATACATGTATGTAATAGGATAATAGCTTTAAAGCAATTTGTGGTAGATTTCAATATTTTATGTGTCCTTTTCTCTTGAATCCATGGTCAGGCCTGTGCTGCCTAATGTTAAATCAACATAGACTGCTGCTTTAATGACCTTTCCACATTTTTTGCTCTCTGCATGTGGGCATCTGTTCATCATTTCTCTCCCAGCTGGAGTTCAGTGATGACATTGTGCGCATCATTCAGACAGCCATCAACAGTGACGGAGGCCAGCCTGAGAGCAGGAAAGCCAACAGCATGGTGAAGTCTTTCTTTATCCGGGTAAGAACCTCAAATCAATGCTGGATCAGATTTAAATCAAGTTTTGTTGCTCAGGCATCACTGAAAAAACAACAAAATGACAAATTTAGCAGTTGTACATGCTTGGGTCCCATCTGGCAGTTTATCTGTTGTTTATGAATTTATATGACGCCATATTCTTTTCATGCACACACAGATTTGCACCCCAGCTCACAAACATATATTTTCTTTGTCCTCTGGCTCGGGTTCCCCTGTAGCAGTTACACAGTAGGTTAAAGTGATAGTTCCAGTAAATATGAAAATTTAGTCATTATCTACTCACCCTCAAGCTGATGGAAGGTCAGTTGAAGTTTTTTAGTCCTCAAAAAACTGCTGCCGTTTTACAGGAAAAAGGCGTTGCAGCCATCTCCCAAACAATTGTGAATGGTGACCGGGATTCAAACATTAAAAAAACCCCAACAAAAGTAAGTGTCCTGAAGACTCGACAGACCAAGTTGTTTTAAAAAACGTTTTTGGTACCATAATCTTTAGCCTCACACTTTACTGTAGTCTGTAGCTCCTGAGATGACAACCACATTTACGTACACACGCGCCCGCACTCAGGTCTGAAGGTTGCGCTGAGACGCGCAGCTGTGTGGAGGAATCACGTTTGAATCCTGGTCACCATTCACTACAGTTGTATGGGAGATGACTGCAACGCCTTTTTCTTGTGAAACTCCAGCAGTTTTGTTGAGTAAAAGACTTAGTCCGACCTTTCATCGGCATGACGGTGAGTAGATAATGACTGAATTTTCTTTTTTGGGTAAACTATCCCTTTAAGTATCTTGGTCAAGGTATGGAAACATTAGGCTGAGGCCCTTGCGTTGAGCTGCAATGTCCTCTGACGGCCATTTTGCCCCATATGCAGGTCTGCACAAGTGCTTTAAAAGAATATGCTGATTTGCAAACTTCATTAACTGTTTTCTGTTTCAGCAAATGGACCGAATCTTCCCGTGGTTCAAAGTGAAAGAGTCCAGGTTGTGGGAAAGGCAAAACGTTTCTGCCAAGTGAGTGTCTATCGCATCATAGTCATTTCAAGAGGTTGTACCAGTTTCATAGGGTTCAGTGTGGAGTGTCCAGCTCTTCTGAGCAACTCATTACAGTTACATAAATCATCATTTATCTTTACCAGCTTGTTCTAAATTACTTTTGCAGTAGCATGATGTAATAAATTGAAAATGTTTTTAAAAATTAAGTAGATTTATGTTCTTACTGTAACAGTTTCGTAGTGATTTGAAGGTCTGAGAGTACAGCCAGAAAATCAGGCAAAAGTCCTGGAGGAGAGGTTAAAATGAAAGCTCAAACTGAACAAAGTCTACAGTTAAGTCAATATTTCAACAGCACCTCCCAGCAGGGAGAGCTTTGTCTATATAGTACTGCGAAGTGTGTGATGTGCCGTTAGTGCGAGTTACATTTGTAATTACAGAGAAGAAGATTCAAAACTTAATACTGCTGTAATGTGAAGCCATCCAAGGCCTTTGGAGAAGAACTGCAGTTTTCAAGATCTCCAGGTCTATAATTATTGAGATGAGGAGTAAGATGTGGTTTTTCTGGGAGAATCTGTCCCATCATCTGAGGGAACCAGAAAGCAGTGAACTAATATTTATAAAATGTCTGATCTGACAGTACCAACATCCTCCCGAGTAAAATTAGTGCAAATAACAGCCAAGGGGCAAGATCAGAATCTCTCAAAGATTGTCACTTTATCTCAAGTTGTGTGATGTTCAGTTTTGGGAATCACAAGTAAAACGCTTTCTCTGCCATGACGTCAAACACCGAAACAAGACTCTTAACAACTTGAGCCATTAGTGACTGAGTGGCGTAGATCAGGAAAGTGGTTGTCTTTCAGCATGGCTTATCTCAGGACAATGACTGTGATTAAAGGTCCCAGTTAAGATTTAAAGCTGCAGTAATGAAATTGATTCCACAGTTTGATTTAATGAGCCCTGTGGACAGCTTAGTGGTAAATGTCAATGGGTAATAGATGATTGGAGGCCCATTCACTCTGCAGAATATCACTGATTGATGTGATTATTAAGATAAAGTCAACATCTATATGTTTGTGTGCTGTCTTTATTGGCCAAAGAATACAGGATCAATGAAATTTACTCCCTTTGGCTCAGTTAGCTCAGTTTTGTGTGAGCAACCGAACTTGTGGACAGCAGATACTGTTCATGAGAGTACATGCCTTTGCTACACTTTTTGGACACTTTGTTTTGAACTCTGCATGCTAGAAGATGCAATCATTCATTCTCTTTCTCACTCATTCACCAGCTCTCTCACTTAAATTTAGCTCTCAACTCTCCAAGACCATTTATTCTGCCTGTCCTCTAGGCACTGTGGGAGACAAACCAGAGCAGCGTCACATTTCACTTGAAAGCTCTGATGTTTGTGGTCTAATTGTGGTTTCTTTGTCAGTTTGGTCTATTGCGTATGTACTAGTGCTCTAGTCCCGAAAACCGACGAGCCATCCAGTGAATCCTGGGGCCATCATTGGTTCAATGCCTGATAAATGCTTGTGCCGGCATATTAGGCATCAGAGTTAACATCACATGTGTTACCAAGTCTTGGCTCCTTAGATGTGATTATTAATCACTAGTGTTGGTGCTCACTTACAACTCAAAGCAATCTTCATATATTCTGTGGAAGTAATCCTGAGATGCTTCTAGCTGTGTATTTAATTTGTATGATCATGTTGAGGGATTGAACACCCTCTTTAATGCATCTTTACATCTCCCCATCCTTACTTGTTAACAAATGAATCTTTCAAGTATGCCCTTTTCACAACCAATGAAGATGCTATCACCAGTGTACTATTTACCTGTGGAATCTACTGAGCAGGTGTTTTGAGAATATTCACAATTTTCCCACTCTTTTGTTGCCCCTGTCACAATCTGTTTAAAATATGGTGCTGGCATTAAATTCAGGATCAGCATATATTTACTAGAAACAGTGGAGTTGATGAGAAAAACATTTAAAAAACTTGTTACTGTTTTTGATTGAGTATATGTCAAAAAGGATTAGCAAGTTTTCAAATTCTGTTTTATTCCTGTTTTACTCATTGTCCGACTTTTTTTTAAATTTGGTGTCGTTATAGAGGTGGGTGGCTCAGTGGCATCTACTTTTAATTTTTATTCAAATAAAACTACACCAGAACTTGTCATGCAAAAGGTAACCTTCCTTTACTTTAAAATCTAAGAAAATAGTTTATCCTCCTCTTTGAGCTCATTAATTTCTGTCTTTATTTGGGAAAACCTAACTCTATTTCACTGGAGCTTCCTTGGAAGTAAATAAAACTAAAAGTGTTATTGATTGTTGTTTTGTTGTAAAAACAATCCTCACTTCCACACAGTCTAAAGCCAGATTGTGTTTTTCATGTCTCTAGGCTTCACTGAAGTTGTAAACACACATAACGATTTATGCTGTTTTGAAGTTCTCTTTGAACTGTTCTGTTGTTAACTCAGTTCGAAGAACCTCCCATTTTATCATATCAGCACTGCAGGAACGTGAACAGTTATTGTTCTGAGAACTACGTTTTGAGGAACTTTTTTAGCCCCAACTCCAGAGTAGGTACTTTTGCAGCACATGAGGAACTACAATGACATAAGTGCATGTTGACTGGTTTAACACAGAGCCAGCGCAGGCCACCGCCATTTTTAAAAACCCGACAGCTGTATTAAGAGGACGATACAAATGACGAACCAGAGCTCTTAACAAGATTGTTGTT
>JAPXVT010000027.1:18731699-18741809 GCA_029823135.1 Acanthurus reversus
ACATGTTTCGCATCGATGACTATGAGGTGGTGGATGCCACAGTTCACGGCAATGCTGCCCGCTTCATCAACCACTCCTGCGAGCCCAACTGCTACTCTCGAGTCATCACCGTGGACAGCCAGAAGCACATCGTCATCTTTGCCTCTCGGCGCATCTACTGCGGCGAGGAGCTCACCTACGACTACAAGTTTCCTATTGAGGATGCCAGCAACAAGCTGCCCTGCAACTGCGGTGCAAAGAAATGTCGCAAGTTCCTCAACTGATATGTAAACATTTTAAAGAGGACTGCAAGTCTGTGAGCCGCAGTGCCATGATGTTCAGAGGATGCCCCTGCCAGGGGAGTTGTCATGGCACTGACTTTCTGCTAATTTTCGGAGTGTGTCCACGTCGGATCACAGCTGCCAACAGGGCAGAAGCTCTGTCAGTGTTTCTGCTGCTGGTGTTGGCGGAACACAGTGGAGACGCTGGCCGTGGGTCCTACTGTACATACAGGAAGGCCATTTTGGAGGAGGGGCCATTTGTAGAAATTCCAACATATTGTGCCTCCTTTTGTCTCATTTACATCAGGCATGGGAAGTTTCACCCTCAGAGGTGAGTTTTGAAACGGTTCGAGCCTTCACAACATTGCAATATTAACTTTAATTTACATTTGGACGATAAAGTTACCCCTTCATAATTTTTTACATTGGCCCATCCTCCTTAATTTTCTAGAAATATGTTATTGTCAACTACACTGAGATGTGAACAAAGCAGAAAAAAAAAAATCAAAGAACTTGGTTCCATTTTACACCAAAGTGCAATTTGTTGAAGGGACTTGGAGGAGCAGTTTTATTAGAAAGACAAATTAGAACCTTGTCAGACTTTTTTTTTTTTTTTTTTTTAAATCTGGGGGTGGGGGGGTGGGGGGGTAATCTCAGTGTCAGCTGTTGATGCACATCGCCCTGTCTGAATGTGCCCTGATGCCTTCAGAGTCGTCATGATTATTGGAACCCTCCCCTAAACATGCTTTTTTTTAAAGCTTGTATCACTGTATATAGGAGCTGCTTGTGTATAGCAGCTTGATTGGAGCTGTACAGGTGGAAACACTAGGGGGAGTAGTGGACACAGGGAGAAAGAGAGAACAGAGACAGTAGGGGTAGAAATGTAGATTTGTTTTTAAAAAAACAAAAGGTTATTTTGGGCCATTTGTGTAAAGGTTGATATCTGAGGTTGACGCCATCTGTTGTACTTAAGTTGAGTTTTGGTCTGAGGGCTCGGTAGCCATGTAGACATTGTTATTGATGGGATTAAGCCTCTGGCCTGAGAGAACGAGGCAGCTAGAGATTCTGGTGGACTGACAGCCAAGGGACTGAAGAACCCTACTGATGTGCTTTAGTAGACATATTTATAATTGATCTTTTGAGCTGCGATCCAGAAACAGCCATGGATCTTACAGAAACAAACAGACAGACTTTTTGCAGGTTAATGCATGCTGTTGCTATCATTGAACTTTTGGTAATATAATATGGACTTTTGAATCACGTTCCAAATTACAGCAGCAAAGAGAACCAAACATCACGCTCTTGAATTGAATAATCACACAGCTTGTTTTCTTCTTGGCCTGTTGTGATAACCATTATTATGGAAAATGTTTTTTATTTGTATTAAGTCTTTTAAAGTCTTGTCTGTTATCTGTCTTTTTATTATGGACAGGGAAATATCATGCTTGCTTTTAAAAAACAAATGTAAATAATGTATATTTTTCTACAAAAAAATACTTAAAAGCACTCACTAGTGAATAGCACTTAATGATGGTATTTATATTTTTTAAAAAATCGTATTTATTTTATTGCCATTTTTGTAGGAAATAGAGGTTTACAAACACTAATGCTTAGTCTCTGTTTTGTATTCCGCTGCCTTTTCAAAAAAAAATTTTTTTGTTGTTGTAATTTTGTTTTTAATTTGTAGCCTGAATGTTTTCGTTGATTCCAAAGACTGACACTGGTCTGTGGCTTGGTCCCCTTTTAGTTCAGTCCACCAGTAGCTCTTTTATCTATCCCGGGCCATTTGGTCAGAGCTGACGTTTTTTTTCTTTGTTCCCGTTCTAGCTGGTAGTTCGGCAGTCATGTGAACTATTATTATGCACTTGAGAGAGTTTAGATTGTTGATCCATAGCATATATCTCCTCTCTCCAGCCTTATTGTCTCCACACCACATCACGCTGAGAATCAACTCCACCCACAGGTCATATCACCATGATTTGTTTTGTTTTTTTCATCACTGATTAGTCATGAGTCAACAGGCTTTTTATTTAGCCAATTGACAAATGTGTAATACCCAATAAGAGTCCCGTCAGTTTAAACTGTTCTGTCCCTCTACAGACTTGGTCTTCAATAGAGAGGTGCCTTTGTTTTACTGCTCCCAACAGCATCCATCATACCTCAGTTGAGGTATCTATTTATTTAAGAAAACTTTTCATCTTGGTGACATCACGTCAGTGCTCGCCAGCATTTGGGAATCTCTTTTGTTCAGTTGCCTCGTGGTTTGCCTTAGTTGTAAATGAGCAGGCCTCGTCTCTCTTACAAGCCTTCATGTCCTGGACTGAATAATTAATTAGACTGTTTAGACCGACTGGTTCCACAATGTGACTCAACTCAGTTTCTTTGGTGTTGTCCCTTTTTATTTATTTATTGTTGTCCAGCGTTCATGCTGACTTCATTATCACCTAAAGGCCGTTAGCATCTGCTCCCACACTGCTCAGTGTTGTAAACTGAAACAAATGCATGGTGACCCACACATGGTTTGCACTTTAGCTGTGACACAGGCACTGAACAGGTGTAGGAAAACTCAGCTCTTTCTCCAGACAGATAATGCAACTCCAATGCTGAAACCACAAGCACGGTCACTGAGAATGCTTTTGTGACTTTGTGCATGATATAAAAACTGAGTTTGCCCATCTCGGGTCAGTCTTGATGACTCCTAGAAGTGGCGTTTGAGGCTCCAGCAAAGTGCACTTGACTCTTTTTCTGCAACAAAGCGAAGGCAGGGACCATGCCAGCAGCCCTTTTCTTCCTGAAGGTGCAGTGTGTGTACAAACCTTGGCTGTGCTGTTTCATTTCGGGGCCCGAGATCAAGTCTTAAGGCCCCCACCCCCTGACCCTGATTGGCAAGCCAGCCTTGTGGTTGTACAGCTGAACCTACATCGGGCTTGCTGAGTTCTGCTGCTAAGGTCAACAATGAATGTATATTCCTCCTCCACATCATCAGGCTTGTGATGATGTTAATACTTTGTCAGCTATATTTTGTTTTCAGTTCTTGTGTCAACAACCCTGCGAATTATGGAGGACGCTGTGTAGAAATGACCTCAAACTGGGCAGCAGGAGCAGTTTAAGCACTTGGAATAATACAGAAGTGTGAACCGTAGAGTGTGTTTCTGTCTGTAGGACAATTGGTTCTTACTGAGTTAGCTCAACACTTCATGCTAGCGTCGGTGATAACATGTTTGCCGATGCCAAGGGCTCTGTCTACGACTCTCACTTCTCGAGATCCACTTGGAAGTTTTCAGGGTCAGAGGGTTCAGCGAACAATAACTCCTTTATTTCACTCTTTAACAGCATATATACAAAATGGAAATGGTCTCTGTTGTTTCTTTGGACTTCATTTTACCACGCCACACCAGTGGCCCTTCTCTGTCATTATCTGTAATTATAGTATAAATACATAACAATATTATACGGAAACATGCATAGTAATTTCTTGTACTTTAGTATCTATACAATATATGGAATGGACAGACAAACTTAGTTACAGTAGCAAAACAGCAGATTTATAATGGTTAATAGCAATGTTTCAATGTACTCTATAATGGTTTTGTGTTACAGTACTATCAGATGAAACTAACGTGCATCATTCTTTTGTATATTGATATCCAGTACCAATTTTGCTGTGCCTGTGAGTGTTCCTTCACCAGCAAGGAGCATTGCAGTTCTTCTCTTTATTTTCTTTCTGGAACAGAATGGTTTTTATGTGATGAGAAATGTAACTGTATTAATGTGGTTGTGAACTTTTTGAGGTCAGCCATCCCCTCCCCCCACGGTTGTTGTAGTCCGTTTTATTTTTCTTCATATGTTTTTAACAGGGACTTTTTAGACGGCTTACTTGATGTGGTATAAATTAAGAGTTGGGTTTGTGGAGACTGCCCAGGAGTTTTAAAGATCCCACCAAAATATTCATTTTGGAAACCTCTCATGTCTCCCTGACCACCTCTCTCTCCTCTGAAGCTTTGGTTGTACTTATCATGTACTGTTTTTTATAGAAAGTCATAATGCTGATGTTGAAAACCTTTAATTTATTTATTACGTGCAACATCCACCCTGATTTTTTTTTTCTCTCTCTCTTTTTCTTTTTTGACAAGTCAAGGTTTGGAAGAGGTCAGAGGAGTATGTGACATGTATTTGTAATTTTTCTAATTGTTTCTCGTGTATAGAAGTTATCAGCCTATGATGGGATGTGGTGTCAGAGGGACGGTGGGACACGCAGAAAGGAGTGACCGTGGATCATGAACAGGCTTGTTTCTTATGCCTTGAATATACCTTTGTCTTATCAATAATACTCCTGCTCTCTGTAATAACAGTATCCACGAGTTCAACAAGTCATATTTTCTCCCGTTTTGACAGTGTTCTTTCAATACACATCAAAGAAATGAAGGAAAAACCACCACAGTGAAAATGAACCACAAACTACTTGGTTGAATGTATAATTAGGAAACAAAGTTGTACATAAGTGTAAAAAGAAAAGTTTCTAATCATGTTTATTTTCTATGCACTTTTTTTATTTAAGTGATAGTTTAAATAATAAACATGTCTCCTTTACTCTTTCTTGTCTCTTGCCTCGTTCACTCTTTGTTTTGGCAGCTTATTGTCACTTAAAGGCACACGCCTGTGTTTTAGAACATCTCAGAGGTATATTTAATAGATCTTCTGGAGATTTTGATCCTATTTCAAGGTCTTCATAGAGGTATACTTAATAGATCTGGTACTTTTAATTATATCACATGATTTGCAGATGCTTTTAAGCCAAAATGGAAGAGAGGTTCGTCTGTGTCTGCTGATCAAAGTTGTGTGATATGAGTGAAAGCTCCAGATCACCTTCTAAATAGACCTTTTAATGATGTTAAATGAACGGGTGTGCCTCACCACATCAATTTATTATACATATAGTCTCTTTCACCACAAATCGAATAAATTACACCACAGTGAGAAATTTTTTCCAAACAAGCTGTAAATGCTTGATTGTATTCAATTGTATGACATCAGGTCAGAGTAACTTACAGTAACTTTCAACTTTCATCTTAGAGGGCCATCCTCCTGATGTATTCTTGGATCTTGGTTGTTTGATCCCGGACAGTGGCTCGGGGTATTTGATGACTGGCACGGCGTATGTGTGATGAGTGAAACTGCGAATGCGAGAGCCATACCA
Organism: Acanthurus reversus; assembly: GCA_029823135.1. Taxonomy (NCBI): domain Eukaryota; kingdom Metazoa; phylum Chordata; class Actinopteri; order Acanthuriformes; family Acanthuridae; genus Acanthurus; species Acanthurus reversus. Next base: position 18,737,157 of record JAPXVT010000027.1, read on the forward strand.
GATGTCCCCTGGGATAACAAGGTCCATGCCAGGTGTTGGGGACCCCGGGAATCCAGGGCAACCTGATGAGAAATAGGCTACTGGAACAAAACGTAAGTGGACCAGAGCAGAGAGTATGGATCTGTTGGAATGCCATTTAAATATATAAATATTCCAACGTTTTAAATTAAAATAGAATGAAACAAAACAGGCAATGTGGTAGCACAAAGCATATAAAAGAAGTACTAAAGAAAAAAAATTGCATTTACAATATTTGTACCTTTTTTGGCATTTTATATGTAATCATAAACTCCTTTAGTGATTGTTGCACGTAGAAATTTACAGTAGAATTGGTTATTTCTAGACACAAAAATGCATTGTTTATGGTTCAAACGGAGCTTTTTTCCCTCCAGGAACAGATGTCGTGGGAATCACAGTACAGTCACAGACAAAGCCTGAGACTCATGATTGACTACAGCATCTGCGTCCACAGCTTTGTGAGGTTAAGACAGTCCCAGCACGTCTTTGTTACTGTGAAAAGTAGGACTTTTCTCAAACAGAGTTCAACCCCCAAATAAAACTGCCTTGTTATTCAGCCAACACAATCACACTATTGCTCTATATCCTTGACCACCACCCACCAGAGATGAATTCAAATTGTTAGCTTGCCAAGTGGCCCAAATAATCAGTAAATCCTCCAAGCAGCAGTTTATGGATTCTTACAGGAAATTAGAATAACAGACCCAGAATGTGCTGATTCTGGTGCTGCTAATTAAAAACATGTCTTAACCCTGCTGCGTCTCACTGCAGTTATGGCTCACAGCCTCCACAGGAGCCCTCTGAAACCCCTCCTCACACCAGCCTGATGACTCAAATTCAAAGGAAAGTCAGCTATGGCTCATTCCCATAAAACCTGAAAGCTCTAAACAGACCCATGTGTTCAGTCAGAGCGGTGCGACTCTTTGTCCTCAGTCTGGCCATAAACGTAGGGTGTATAAACTGTATGGTGTGTGTGCCTGTTTTCACAATTAATTATGTAAGTTAAATTGCCTCAATATGTGACAATGACACACAAATGCCAATTTAATTCAAATTAAATTATTTACTCTGCAGTGTTCAAACTACTTACAGTGGTTAGCAAATAGCAGCATGTGATCCACATGTGGCCCTTAAGCAAAACTACTGTCCCCATGACTAAATCTGAGGTTTTCTGTTGTAGCATTTAGAGTTTTTGTAGTTTACAAAGGGTCATGTAAATCTTTGTAACATCCCATACTGCCCCCATTAGAACAGAGGCATGCTAGCCTGCTTGACTATAATAGATTTGTGTCTAATGAACACAATTAGGTTGCAGTTTACCTAAATTCTATGCTGCTGACATAAAATATTGTAATATAAAAAAAAACATACAGTTATCGCCTTGTATCTCAATCCCGTAGCCTACTTAAATAAGAAAAACTCCCCTTTGTAAGTAATTTATTTTTGTGCAAGTAAAGCTTGCATATCATTATGTACCTTACTATTTTATTATTATAGTTTCTTCTGTCTCCCACCCACCTCTTGCTCTTCTTCGTTCACTGTTCTTCACTCACCCACTTGACTTTACTATGTTTACTCTGTTAGCCTAACATTAGCCTAGCTGACTGCTATGCTAACAAGAGTATTGACTTGAAAAAGATGGAGACATGGCAGCTCCACAAAAGTGAATCAAAACATCTTGACTGCCCCCTGGTGTCTGACTGTAATAAAGGTAATAAATCCCCTGTTAGCATTTAGGACACAGGTCAAACAAAAGAAGTAATTATACAATAAAACTTAAAAACAGCATAACCCATTACAATATAATAACAAAATAATAAGAATTATGATAATTAGGCTGAAAAATTTCACCAAAGGTAGTTTTTATCATGCTAGTGTATGTTCAAGCTTTTTTTAAATTAGATTTTGATGCAAAATTAAGGGGTGTAGCTTCATTATAGCTAATGCTAACCTTTGATGCTAACCCACCATTGAGTCAGGCGGCTGCGTTGGCGGGAACTCGATACTGCTGCTCCAATACTTCACTATCGTAAAGACTCTAGCTCCTCCAGCGCAAGATGGCAACACCTGTATAAGAGATATTTTGGCATCATTTTTGTACAGTAGGAGGAAGTGGAGACATGGAGACTCAGACGTGTCATCCAGCATTCATACCATCATTGAACAAAAGTGTTACAGGCTCTGTGAGACTTTGAGCTAAATGCTAACATCATCTTGCTAATGTGTTCACAATGACAGTGCTCACAATCTTGGTCCAATGTTTGCCTTGCTCACCATCTTAATTCAGTGTTTTGCATGCTAATAAGTTTTAGCTGCTGTACACAAAGAATAATTGTGGCTGATGGGAATGTCATTTGTTTTGAAGGTAGGCTGTTTTGTTTAAAAAATTTAGCCCAATCTGATCAAACAAGAGTGCTAGATTTACCAAAAAGTTTTTCAAAAGCGTTATAAATCATCCCGAGGGGAAGAAGCGCATTTGTGCCAAATCAGTCCAACAGTTCAGTTAAGCATGGTGGTGTTCAAGGAACACTTGGGAATCTTCATAAGTCAGAATTCATCCTCTGGGATAAAGTGACGCAGACAGACTGACTGTCTGATGCATCTACCCACACAAACATTACTGAAAAAAGATTGCTGTATGCAACCCTTAAACAAACAAAATCAATTTTATTTTGATTTTTAAAAAGACCACTAACATTTCACAGGCCTGTTTTTCCACTGCGGTGTTTAAAAACGGGCTCATGTTTGAACTTAATTGCTGACCCCTGTATTACACAAAACAAAGTTCTGCTCAAAGGCCTCACACTGTTTGTGTTCTGTCTTCTTTTCTCCCACAGAGATTAGACTCGGCAGGCTGAGATCTTACACTCGTCCACCATCTCTAGTTTTGGCACAGGTCTGATCCATTTGGGGTCGCTGTTGCACGATAAAGATTAAAACGTGTTTTCATTGGCCTGAATTCAGAGCAGCTGCGAAGTGTAACCAGCTCAAGTTTAGCTTTGTTGCCAAAAAGATATTAAGACTTCTTGTTTATCAATTTAACACTGCTATGGAGGGATTACAGGGAAGAGAGGATTACTGTCAGAGAGTTGCCTGTGTGGAACACTGATGTTAGTAGGGAGATGCTATCTGGATGGAACAAACTGTCTCATCTTGGAGGAAGATAGTAAAAACAAGAATAGGGAAACAAATATATGAATGGGAGTGCATCTGTTTGCCTTTATGTCAGTTGATGTTTGTATTTGTTTCTTTTGTGTTTCAAAGGAGAACCGCTCATTTTCAGCTGAGGCACACTTGCCTTTTTCTGACCACAGCCCTCTGAACTCTCTGTGGTTAGATTTCGGAGAGTTATGCAATCTTCTCAACATTCCTCCAACCCCAGAAATCATCCTCCCTAACTTTTCTCATCCCCTTCCCTATAATCCTCCCTTCCATATTGATGTGGTCATACTTTTGTTTCCTGGTTGGATATTTCTCTTTCGTGCTGGATAAACATCAAATATTTCCCTCTGTTTCCACCCTGTTCTCTCCCTCCTCCATCCTCAGTACCTCCTCTCCCACCCACCCCAGTTTCTAATTGGATTTCATTACTGTTTCCTTTCAGTTTTTCCCAGCCAGACTCTCTGGTTGGGAGGAATAGCTTTCACTGGATTCTCATCGACACTCACGAACATCAGCAGCAGGAGCAGCAACTCTCAAAGGCTTCGCTCTTATGACCCGGTAAGTTTCTATTTTTTCTTGAAGCCTCGTGAATGAAAACTACTCTTCAGTGTTTGAGGACACGCAGGTGAAATGTAAACATTAGGGTTGAGGGCTGAGGCATGTCTTATGACTTTAGTGTTGAAACCAGAAGTACTAGCATCTCCTTTTCCTTCAGACCACCAAAGTGCATGGTTGTGTTTTGTTGTGATGACTGAAAAACTTAAAGGCAGTGAAGGAAGAACTCATCAGATCGTTTTCTTCAGTAAATGTAGCATTATTACAGTAAAAGTGCTGCATTTAAAGTCTAACTTAAATATAAGTACAGAAATATTTAGCAAAATGCATTATCAAAATTGAAAGTAATCATTATGTAACATTATTACATAATAAAAAACAGATTTTTGTTCCTATTGCATTCCTAAAGCAAACCATTTATTTATGTGCCTCTTAATTGATATAGAAAATATAAATCTTTGAAGTAGTGAATAAGGCTGCCAGATTAATATAGTGGAGTAAAAAGTATAATTCTTTCTAAAAAGAAGTGGAGTATAAGCAGCAGAGAACAGAATAGGCTTATTTGGATAAAGTAGGAGAATCTCAAAATTCCTGATAACAGTAACCTGACATGCCAGAAAAATAAATCACATTTATGAATTTTCTCTGCCAGAGTGAATAAACCATGAGCCCTGCAGATGTGTCTGATTTCCAGACTGTGCTTACAGGACTTGTAGCGGGGCATTGTTCAGCAATACAGGGTAAAAGTAAACGGGCAGCTTTGCCTTTAACAGCCTCACATGAGTTACAGTAAATGTTGATAGGATCAGTGCACTCCAGCCGGTTTGAAGGCAATGTGCCAAACTTTTCCAAATGTCTGCTGGAGCTCTTTGATTTCTGTCTGACAGAAAATTTTGATCTTTCGGGATCATTAAGCTT
>JAPXVT010000027.1:18792067-18805641 GCA_029823135.1 Acanthurus reversus
AAAGATACAGAAATCTGTAGTTTCTAATAAACCAAGAGCATTGATTTTCACTGGCTGTGAATTTCTTTCTTCTGTCACAAGCTTTAAGTGTTCAATGTAAATAACTGGATTATTGTGAAGGAGAGAGAAGCAGTTTGACCTGGTAGGAGGTGCAGAAATAAACTTGAAAGATTTATGATCACTTAAATGATTGGAGTTTTTAGTTACATGCTCAAGTGCAGAGTTATGTTGCATTCCTGTTATATCATAGTATTGTAATTACAAGATTCTGACTTGTGAATAGAGCTCATGCGGAATTCAATGCTGTAATTGCCACTGGGAAACGTTTTCTGAAAGCTCTGAAATATTTGATGCCCCACGTCATCAAAGTTTGTTGTTCAAGGTGGTTTAACTCATTCTGAATGGATACGGGTTATAATGTCTATGCATTTTATTTTTAACCCTCATTCAACCCTCTACTGTGCAATCACACAATCATCTTGAGTTGACGTGTTTACGTGAATTCTTCCAAGTTATAAACGTGGTAATTTTTCCCCAACATACTGCATGCCACAATATGTCACCGCTAAAGACGCATCAAAAAGTGTTTTTAGTATAATTTAAGATGTTGCTGCAGGTACTCTCAAATCATTTAAACACGCTCACTTTTATTCTCTAACCGACACCTGTAGATGTAAACGAAGGCAGCAAATGGATGTCTTGCACTGAGCAGTAAATAATTTGGTGATTCATTATTGCTACTTGCAGCATCCACCAAAAAAGGAGAGAGAGCCGCTGCTGCTGAGTACCGTGTTCTGTGAGTCAGTGGGTAAAAAGCTTTCAGTGTGTGTGTTTGTATGTGTGCATCTGCAATCTATCTTTAGCCATAATATGCCAGCGGTAAGCAACGCACATCTCATACTTGTGAAGCCATGTCATGGGACCCCTCTCTCTCTCTCTCTCTCTCTCTCTCTCTCTCTCTCTGTGTGTCTCTGTACCATCACAATCTGCATCTTACAAAAATACTGTCCCTGTTGGCCTTTTCCCATACTTCCAAGCAGCTTGTGTTATTTTACTTCTGCCTGCTCACAGAGTGGCTGATATGGAGACTATTTTGTCGTTTGGGACGTGGGAAAGAGGATGGAGGGGGCGTCTGTACCACCATGGGAGCAGGCATGAGAAACAGCCCCTCTGAGATACACTCAGCCATGAGCGCACACACATACATAGAAATATAAGTAGGCATGGAGTTGTGAGTTTGTAAGAGCAATTTTACAGTTGTTTTTTTCTAAATAACCTTATTTATAATGGATTTGGACATGGGAAAATGACTGCATCCCACATGATGTCAAAAGTCATATACTGTATTCAACACATAATTTCATGTGTCTATTTGTGTGTGTGGGTGTTGGCATATCAAAATAGCTGAGTGTGGAAACTATGAGTAAAGGGGAGAAGGTCTTGTCTTGTTGCCAAGTAGTTATCAAAGGCAGGGAGACAGAGTGAACTCTCTGTGGAGTGCAACTGCTGAGGGAAGACCAAAGAGCTGCTTACTAAAGAGGGATTAGCCTCAGGTCAGTGAACCTGTGCTGCTCCTCGCAGCTAAAGGCCTGTGGTTAAATCTTCACGGCTGCGTCTGAGACTGCTCAGAAATCATTATGATGCAAGTCAAGCACTTGTTTGGCAGTCCAAGAGTCTTTGCTATGTTTAGGTCTTTATCGTAAGTCATATGTGTTCAGTTATTTCACATGATGGCCAAAATGTGAAACGTAGTCTTGGTTTTGAAAGGGCAACACAATAGAGAACACTCAGGATCCACTGGCATGAAGTGAGATATTTTTGCAAGTTGGCATCCTGACAAAATACACAGTTTTTAAACAGTTCAAGTTTTGAAATTACAGACTGTTCAAGTGATGATTTTAAACACTTGAGTTTTGTCTGGATTGAACAAATTAGATATAACATTAATTGATGAGCTTTAGAGGTGCTGCCAGGCGAATTTTGTTAACTTGGGACAGAGCCAGGCTACGTGTTTCCTTTGTTTATTAGCCTATTAGGCTTTCTGCATGCTCCCATTTTGCAAGCTGCACCTGGACATAGCGCACCCCAAGATAATTGTGATAGGTAAAAGAGATATAAACATCCCAGATCATTTTTCCCCCGATGGCAGAGTGTTAATCAGTGCAGCCAGACCTTTCTCCGAGGCTGGCACAGTGCTGTGGAGATAAAGCTGGCTGCAAGACTAACTGACTGTCGGCGGTTTGTCACATACACATGAGAGTGGCATTGATCTTCTCCCCTTCAACTCTTGGCAGAAAAACTAATTCAGCATTTCCCCAAATGCTGAACTATTCCTTAAAGCTTAAAACGGTTGATTTACTCCACTGTTGAAAAGTGATTTTTCACCTACCTCGAGCCATGTAGACAGTTTTTTGCTTTTAGAGACACAGATGCATCTCTTCATGCTGTGAAAGAAAAACAGTTGCATTGCTGACGGCAGAGATCTCAGATCGGTGGTATTTTAATGCACTGACTCTTTCAACACTTTCACAAGCTTGATTTCTTCTTCTTGTGGTCTCGAGATGCTTTACTGTATCCTTTGGGCATTACTAACCTTGCTCAGTGGCACCTTCATTCTAGTTGTTAATTTAAGCAAGTTCTACTCTACATAAATATACCTTACAAGAGACTCATTCAGAGCTTAGTTACTGTACTGTTGTAACAGTTGTGAGTCAGCAGAGCCCTTCTGAAAGATGCACTGCAGTCTGTTATGCTGAGAAGTAAGCCAGGTCTAGCCTGGGCTGATCTTTGCAACAGGTGGTCTGTTGAAATGGAATCTAGTGTCGGATCACCAGGAGAAATCAGAGAGCGATGTGACTCCCTCCCTTTCTCCCCTGTTGTGTGGTCCACTCTGATCCACTGTATTTACATTCTTTGTATCCTTCGACTCCTCTGCCTTTTGGAAACTGTTAATTTCGATGGCATGTTGAGTGGATACTGCTGGCATTTGGCTCCGGCACCCTGGGTTGAATGTGTGTGTGTGTGTGTGCCTTAGGGGAAGTGTCTGGCAGGTCACTGCAGCAAGTTGACCTTGTTTTCTCTCAGGCATTGTGGGAATGTGCATTTTGGTTGCTGCAGCTGTCACTGTCCTTCGTATTGTCTCTGCACACAGCGATAACAACAATCACCTGAGCTCCTCACAGGCTCCATGCAGAGAAGCACTCTGTGAGATTATCTTATTATCAGTTAATTTTTTTTTGAAATATTTGGTCATTTCACACCACAAGATATCAGGAAGTGTTAAAAGGGGATTTCCTGGTGTGCTGAGTAGTTTAGATGCATTTCTTATAACAGAAGCGTAACCGTTTGGTTAAGGCTGAGGGTCCTTGTTGCATGTTATGCACCTTTATCTCTCCATCTTCATGTATAAAGATGCAATTGCTGCAATTGTAGCTGTAAAATCCTGTCCCTGAGTATTATATATGGTTTTGTAGGGTTTTGGTGTTTAATGAGCTTTTAAAATCATTAATCTGTAACTCCATCTGGACTTCCCGGGATGTCATTGTCTCACTAGCACCTCGAACTATACACTCCTCAACCAACACAGCACCTTATGCTGCCCTAATAGAAGACTGGCTAAATCCTAGCCATAACCAAAAGTATTGTGTTATTTACAATAACATGAAATTGAGAAAGGCGGTAAATCCATAAAACTGCTCTGTGGAGTTTCATTTCAAACAAAACAAACGTTATGTTTAAAACAAAAGGTGGACTAGCGTGCCAAAACTTTGCTCCATGTCAGAAATGAAACGGTCAGAAATCAACATGGTCCTTTAAATTTGAGTGAAGAATTTTCTGAGATTTTTATCTAATGTATAACTGACTTAAATGAATATCAAAATTTTAAGTGATTAGTTTGGTCTCACTGGAATTGACTCATCAGTGAACTGACTAATCATTCCTAAACTAAAAAGATATTTGATATTTTGCTCAGATTTGTTCACCCTCTATGTTTGTCATTTAAACATGCAGTTTGATACAGCTACATCTGGTTTACTAAACTACACTCCTCCTGTCTTGATTACTTCATGCCTGAAACTCCTGTAATTCCTCTGGAGTCCAGTTTCTAGCTGATATTCCTGTTTGGTGCTGCTGGCCCGGCCTCTCTACTTCAGAAGAGTTACTGTGTGCAGCCAACATAGCAGGAATAGAGCCAGCACCCCCTGAGCCAAGGTCGCAGCAGCAGGGCTTCCTGCAGAAGTGTCTTCTCTTGATGTAACTTTAATAAGTTCACTAGAGTCTTCATTGATAAGTGAAAGCCTTGCTAACTGGTAAAAACTAATGCAAGCAAACAGGATAGTGTAAAACACACTAGGGTCAAGGAGTCTGATGTCGGGATGGTTTATGCAATGATTCCTCATGAGCATCGTCGTTTACTTTAAATGAAAGAAGCTTTGAAATAGCAGAATTTCAGCTTACATCATTGTTAGCTGAGTCTAAAAGATGGCGTAACAAAATCTCCAGTATTACAAAAATAATATGTCTACGTATATCATTTGTATTTATTAGTCATTCTTTTATTTGAGTGGCTCATTCAAGGAGTCATAAACCCTGCTGCATGTTGAGTTTATGGAGAAATGTGTCTTCTGTGCCAGGAGCTGTGTGGGGGTTTCATGAGTCAGTGAGAGTCTTTTTCGTTAGGAATGCCTTATTAAAGCCAAAAGCCCTGTGTGATGATTGTTAAAATGCCCTGTGGTGCGTCACAGCGCTGATGTGATTGATGAACTTGTGACAAGGCTTTTAGTGTGTGCGATTTCGAGAGACTCTCATGGCATTCCTTTGCAGCACAAAGCTGACTTGACCCACACTAAGTGGTGCTACTGTTGTGGTAATGGATCTATGAGAGGGGGAGACAAGAATTTGTCGCCTATCGCCCTGATATCAAAATGTCCATGAAGGTACTCAGTCTCTCAGGTGGCAGGATTTGCTCTGTTTAGTCTGCAAGATTAGATTATCATTGACTGTAGTCACTGAGTGGGCTCTTTTTAACTTGATGTGGACGTAGCCCCTGTGGCACCCGAGAGATGTTGATTGCGTAGGTTAAAGCAGGATGTGAAAGGACAGCAGAGGAAGAGAGAGATGGAGAGAAAGGAAAAGGTTAATGCAACCGCCTGCTAAAAACCAACTCTTCTCCAATTATTTAGTTTTTCATTTATATTCTGAAAGAGGAAAAAGCGTCTTTGAATATGCAGACCTACAGACATAATCTTGACTCAGCGAACTTGCATATTAGATGTAATGTTTCGTGCATTATGTATTTGCACAGTATCCTAGTAGTAGCATACAGAGCTGTTTGTGGTCTGTGCAGCCACAAGGATTGCCTATAAATCTTCACAGTCTTTTAAATAAACATCTGGAGGCTGTGGCAATGTGTGTTAATCTGGCTGCATGGCTTTGTTTTACATTCAAAGACAACAGTTAAACTCAAACCTGCAACGTAAATACAGATGGTTTTGGTTTCATGAAACGTGGGATTGAAACGAGCTGTCTTAAAGATAACCGTTCAGCAAATTCTGCAAGGCCGTGACTTCTACGCTGTCAGTCAAAATCTATCTTATCACCCGATTTCTAACAGCAGATACGCATTAAACAGAGAGCTGCTGAGAGAAAAGACCCCACCCTGGTGAAATATGTAAAGTAGTCAAAGTTTTTGTAACATGATTTATGACTCATAAACCTCATATTCTGCGTTCAGAAAGAAGAAGTGAAAGTTCAAGGTGAGGGAGTACTTCAGTCTGTTGGCATTTCGAACCTCTCTCGATTCTCCTCCCATGGCATTGAGTGAGAGTTGTTATCTTCTGCTTGATAACATTTCCTTCCCTCCGCAAGTGTGCCATTGAGGGATTAGTGTGATAAATGTCAGAGGCCGCAGCAGCTCGCACAGACCCAAACACCCACTTCATCAGACATCTCAGTCTGCCACCTTGGTTTCTCCTGCAGCCTTGCCTCTGTCTTTTCATTATCTCTCCTCTGCTGCTTGTCTTTTATCTGTTAACTCTGCCCTCTCTGTTCACCCGTCTCAGCCCTATTTTACATCTGTACAAAGAGCAGCCTGACTGAGGCACTGTTTTCCCATGCTCCCTCTCTCTCCGTGTGTTTCACCCTGGGCTGAAGTAGAGCTGCTGCTATTTCTGGTGCCAGTCGGGTCAGTGCTCTGCTTTGCTCTGCGATTCTGCTGTATCATGTAAGCAAACAGGCTTGATAGGCCATTGTTATTCTTAGATGTGACGGAGCTGGAAACATGTCCCCCGAGTTGTCGCTTCATTTTACTAGCATGTCTGAGCGGAAATATTTTGCTCAAAGTAATGCACACCGTGGTATGCATGCTGTGTTTCAGCACAAACCTGCCAGGAAGTACATTAAGCGTGTAACTATAACTAAATGTAACACAGCCCTTGTTATTTTTACGATGATTATAATCATGCTTCCACGTGTTGTCAGGGGTGCCATTACTGTACCTAACAGGATTAGCTAGTGGGTCAGTGCGAGCAAATCAAAACTAGGTTCATGACCGAACACACACACACGCACAAATGCACACGCACATGTGGGGAAGCTGTCTTTCCTCCCTTTTAATATAACATTCACGCTCGTTCTTTCATGTCTTAGTTCAGTGCAGCCTCAGCCTTTCTTTGGAGGACATTCCACAAGTAAATTAAACATGAATCGGAGTCTAAGCAGGAGGAATCCCTGCTATGTAAATATTAATACAGTACCTTAAAATCTGACCTTGTGATAGAAGAAACACGTTATATAAGGGCTCTGCACTGCAAACAAAACGGTGGCTCTCTCTTTGTAGATTAATGGATTTTGTACTGCAGAGATCCTTTTAGAGCGAGCAGAGAGCAGAATGGAGGTTGTTGTATCACTGAAATAAAGCGGCTGGAAACCAGTGAATGAAACACAGCAGAGTGGGATGTGTGTCATGTGCTTGTTGCTCTGAGACGTTTGCTAACCGTGTAATGATGTGCTTAGTGCTGGAGTCGAGCCTCCAGTTCAGGTCAGTTGTAAGACAGCTTAGAGACCTCAGTGTGAATTTGTATGTGGCGTGTATATGTGTGTGTGTGTGTGTGGGTGTGCAAGATCCTGCTGCACATCTGATGGACTTGTCCCACCTCACATCTTCCAGGCAGACAAGCTGAAAGATCTCAGGTTGTGTGTGTGTGTGTGTGAACTCCCCTAACCTCAGCGATCATCCTGTCAGTTGCTGCTGCTGCTGCTTTGATCTGACTCTTCTTTCACAGATTTGAAGTCAGATTTGTGTTTTTTTTTTAATGTCTTTTTTTTCCCCAGAGGCAGCAGGTCCTAAGAAAAACAATGTCAGTCTGTCCATCCATATGATGGATAAATTGACAGCTGGTGGTCAGGTTGAGCTCAAATCTGTTTTTGATATTCACTGTGATTTTGGTGAACCTTTGACCTTTCCTCTAGCACCACCATCATGCTAAATTTTTCACTTTTTTATGCAAGAAAAAAAATCTAATATAGTCAATAAATTGTATCATGTTTGTTCATCATATTAATGAATGAAGTGTCCTCATTTTTCACACTCCTGTCGCCCTAGATGTTTCTTTGACTGCCATTAAATTTGCTGAGCACATTGAATTAATATGTTTCTTTCATAGTACATCAACATTCCTACATTGCGTATGAAAGTGACATAGTTTACATCACATGCATATGAGCTGACTTTCTCAATAGGAGATGGGAATGGTGGTGAATTAACAGTGTGACAGATGACTGCCAAACAGCAGACCACTGTTCAAGACCACTGTTGCGCATTTTTAACAAGATTTAAGGATATTTTCCAGCTGTGTGCTGGGAATTTAAGCCAAAACACGATCTTTTCCTCATTGTAACGAAGTGGTTTTTGTGTATAAACCTTACCAGAACCTCAACGCAGTGTTGTCACAACGTAAAATTAGAGCAACTAGTCACCGAAAAAAAAATGTCGGCATTGCAGTTATCTGTTTTTTGCAGATATGAACAATGCCAACATTCATCATATACAGCAAAAAAATTCATATTCAGCACATGCATCGGCTGTATAAAGTGTTCGCCTCCATTATTTTTTATTGGTTCAAATCACTGAATGAAAGAAAAATGTCTCCTCACAAAATGACCTAAAAGTTAGAAAAAAAGAAAACACATATAACGCATGCTTGTTTTCCCCCTGTAATGGACACTTTTCAGTCAAAACTGGTTTTAGAGGTCTAATGATTAAACAGTGAATTCATAGGGTTTCAGTTGACTGTAGTTTATATAAAACTACTTGTGAAAATATAAAGCGAGAAAATTGGATTAAACTAATGAAAAAAGAGAGAACAAAAGGGGAAAGAGTCACTGTTCTGCCACCCAGATCGATTAATGTCAACAAGAGTGCAGGCCGGTAATCTGTTCTGAATGGCAGTTAATGTGCTGAAGGTGGACGTCCTCTCCTCTCCCTTGATAATGACCATCTGTGGTCGGGGCCAGTTGCCAGAGCAGACAGAGGGAGGGCAGGTCGTCTGCAGCCTGTCAGCTAAAAATTCACGGATAGAGAGTCGGACCAGATTCCAGCCTTTGAACGACCACATGCTTCATCTCATCTGTCTATTGTACGTGTCAGAAGGAGAACTGACACATCTGTTTAAAATATACAGCCGTACATGATCATGATTACGGAGTCTGCCGATCACCTGACAACAGTTTTCTGTCTTTGTAGGCAGTTTTCCCCACATATTCTTACAGTAAAAGGTCCAAAAGAAGAATTTTTGAGGTGTGGATGAGCAGCTGCAGAAGCCCAGAGTCTGGCAGGAAGTGTTGTTATCTTCCTCTCCATAGACAGAAACTGATTGTGTGTGATTGTGTTCAGACAAAAGGCTCTAAATTCTTTGTAGACATAACAATGTCTTTGATATAACTTCTCCCTGGAGATTATCTTATCCTCTCTGCCTCTGCTCCTCTTTATGAGGGGTGTTTTGTGGAGCTTATTTGGTCTTATCTTTAAGAACACTGAATTTTGCAGTGCCTTTGAATACAATCCACACTCTGCGGGATGAGCTGTGTTTTTTGAGGGAGAACAGCTGAGCCGAGACGTTTTATCCCTGTTGAGAGATCACCTGCAGCCTCCGCTGGGGCTCTTTGAAGCTCGGTTATTGCGCTAATTGAGATGTGAACGTGCATGTGTGGATGCGTTTGACCTACACTCAGTTAGCTTCATAAATCTAAAAAAAAAAAAAAAAAAAGTTCCATTTAACTGAACTGTTTCTGTAAATTGTCATCTGTGTTCCTGCAGAGATGTCTTTATCTGTTCCTGTACCGGATTTTCCTCTTCCTGTGGTGCGGGAGTCCTTTGATTAACTGAAAGCTTTCTTGTTAAATGGAGCCGTCATTTAAACTCAAAACTTATAATTTCTTCAAAGAAAACCTTAATTTATATTCTATGAAAATATCACACATTTAACAGAAATGACATCTGCTTCATGAAGTTTTTAATTGCTTTTATTTTTCAGTATTTTTCTGAGTAACATTTAAAGAAACAGTTCAGCATTTTTAGAAACACACGTTCTTTTCTTTCCAAGTAAGATTAGAGGATCGATACTGCTCTCATGTCTGGTTCAAGGTTCAAGGTTAACCTTTTTGTCCCCAAAGGAAAATTTGTTGTGCAGCAAGGGTTCACATAAATACAAAAGGACAACATCAAAAACAGCAACGATAAACAAATCACATAGCCAATGCCAGGAAATGTAAATTCATACCAAGTACAAATCAACGATTCATACCGAGTACAAGTAAACAAGAATTCAACGTGCACAAGTGCAAATAGGCCAGAAAAGTGCAGGGAAACAGTCCGTGCTAATTGCTATTAAGCATATCAGTAGCACTTGGAATGAAAGACACATGGAGTGTTTTAGTCCTATGAACAGATGCCCTGAAACGACAATGTAAGATGAATGTGGTATAAAAATTCTGCTAGAAGGCAATCACCTTAGCTTAGCATATAGCTAGCCTGGCTTCATTGAAGGCAACAAATTATACCTACCAGCAATGTTGAACGCTTGCTTTGAAACATCTATCTTTTTTTTTTTGATATTCATCTAAAGACAAAAGCATTCAAAAGGTGTAGTTTTACCGGGGATGATGTGCCAGACAATCTTTCCTGAGTCATTCTGAGATGCTAGGCAACCAGCGGAGACTCCAGGGTGGCTAGCTGTGCTCCGCGGCCTCCAGTCTTTGTGCTAAGCTAATCACCTGCTGACTCTGATGTGGCATAGCTTGTTACATCGTTCTTCTCTGCTGCAGCTTCACATCAAGTGAAACTGTTTAATATTATTTGATTGATTCATTTGTTAAATCAGTTATTTTGCCAAACTTGACTCAGTCCAGCTCCTGACTGTACTCAGTTTGTAGCTTTTATTGGACGTAGCTAATTGCGAACAAAACGTCTTTGTGTTTTGGACTTGGAAAAGACATGCAAGTTTAAGATGCAGTTTTATGTCATTTAAAAGACCAAGATTCATTGATGAAATGAAAGTAGGCAGATAATTTACAATTGAAAATAATTTCAGCTCTATTAATCATTGAATATTTCTCATGGTTTAGTGCGATATATTTGGTATTTTGGTCTTTCCAAAAAACTTTGTTGGTTTGCACATTGAGTTGTGTGACTCCATAGTTAGGTCATTTGTTCCCAAACAAGTTTTGCTGTTTCGGAATTGTGCAACATGTTGTTTTATTTCGTTTTCATGTGTAGTAGCATTACATCATGATCACAGTGACTCTACTTTGTGGTTTGCCACAGTGTTGCTTCTCTCCGTGTGTTCTGAATTCCTCTGCTTTGGGGTCAGGGTCAGCAGCAGATATTTACTGTACAGGGGACAGAACACATTCCTTCTTCTTGTGGAAATCTCACACTCAGCATGTGAAATTGTTGTCTCAGGGTCAGACACAGACTCTTCAGGAGAAAGTATATTGTTTGCTGAGTGGAGCTCATAAAACCGGAGAGGCCCAGCTCCCCCTGCATGCAGCTGTCAGTGTCCAGTGTGCATGGGCTCAACTGTCTGGTCTCATATCATCACAGATGATCGATTTGAGGCCTTCGAGTGCCAGCCTCTCTAATTGACGCACTGTGGAGTTGAAAACTGGTCAAATTACTAATGAGATTTGATTGACATTCCCATGAGCAAGCAGACTCACACTGTCAGACAGGATGTGGAAAGAATTTGTAAATTATTTAGTCTGATGCCAGCTAGAATCTGATTTTTCATCCCTTCATAAATCCCATTTTTCAGTGTGGGTAAGTCCTCATTTGGGGGGTGGGATGCTGCGAGTGAGTCAGCACTGTCCTTCCATCGCTAATGGCCAGGAAATGTCTATGTAGAAGAGTCTAATTGGATTTCTTTAACAGGAAAGCATCCGTCCAGCTCCATTAGCCATAAACAGCAACACAAAGCAGAGGGAGATGCAGGTGGGAGAGAAAGGGGGTGGGGGGTAAAAGCAGGGAGTTTGAGAGGTGGCAGAGGGAGGAGGAGAGGCGGGAGGCATGTTTACTGTTGACTCAGGTTAAGGATGAGTCATTTGGAGGGGGGTCATTAGATACTTGTGATCCATGATGATGATGCAATGAAATGCCAGGACAGTAGAGATGTCTGTATTAGAGACTCATCAGCAGGCAGCTCTGGTGTGATGGTAATTCACTTAACTGCAAGACAGTGCACATGATCGTTCTTCCTGGATGGAGAGTCTTTGGATACCAGATACAGCAATACTACAATACAGCAGTGCCCTTCTTCCATCAAGCATTTTCAGCTTCAAAATTTATAATACTCTCCAGTCTGCCAGCCTCTCAGAGGGCTTTAAAGTGCAAGTTAACATCCATCCATTCATGACCTAATGGCAGAGGTGTTCATACAAAGTGGCAAACTGCCCATCAGGGACAGACTCACTAATCAGGAGCAGTATGGAGTCTAATATCAAACCACCGCCCTTCTGATTAGTTAATGAACCGCTCTGAGTCACAGGAGGTTCATACTGCTCAAACCACGCAGTGAGTGAGGCAGCAGCAGCAAACCATTTAGTGCATTTCATATAAACTGAAAATTTTGTCTTAAAGGGGGAGAAAGTGCTCACTCTCGCTGTAACTCCAGACCCATTAACCAGCTTTTGCCAGAGTTGTTTACCAACTTTCACATTCTTTTTCAGTGGAGGCAGTGGCCCAATTACATAACTTTGGTCGCATAATAACTGTTATCGTGGCGGAGCGCCATGCTTGGGTCCTGTGATGACAACTAAACAGCTAAGCAAAGCTGATTTGCTGTAGAAACCCACTGAAGAAAAGTTACAGTGAATAAAACTTCACAAAAGTTTGCATCATTAAAAAGACAGTATTTGAGGTCGTAAACTAACTTGTGAAAATATAGGATGCAAGAAAAGGACATTTTTCTGACGTGTTTGTGTAACATGAGTCTAAGGGTTTACTGTGTTTTGTTGCGCCTCTGAAGGTTCAATTGAAGGAAAAAAAAGGTCAATGCAGGACACATGAACCACATTCACATTCTTGTGAGCAGCACTTGACATAAACTCAGATATTTCCTGCCATGCCTTTCTTTCTCTACCACCAGAAAAGCTACATTCACCGACACAATGAACAGACACTCAGGAAAGACTAAATCAAACCGGGCAGCCTCATTGGCATCTCATACATCTACTGAAACATCGCGATTTTAGGTGTAATTGGGGGTCCCTCCTTTAGACTAGTCTGATGTGCCACAGCGAAGGACCCTGAAGGGGGAAAACTACTCGTTCCTCAGAGACAGATCATGAAGGAACAGTGGGGCTACTATGCTGCCTGTAAATTGAGCCTTTCTTCCTGTGAGAGGGTGACATGGTGGAATGCAGCACATTAATGTGGACATGGGTGGGCTCCTCATTCCTGCCATAGCATCTCTCTTCCCTTTGACCCATCATGACTTTCTTCTTTTTTTTTTTTTGCCTCCATGCCTCCTTTAAGTTTGTGTCAACAGGATGTGAATGCAGGAGTGGTGTGTTTCCTCAGCATAATTCAGCTTCTTGTAATGATGTTAGTAACAGGTGCAGAAAAGTGTAACGTAATTAATATCTTTTCCGAGCTCATATTATTTTTTCTCATATAATTAATTTTTTCATAGTTATTTTCAAAATTGTTATTCCGAAAAATTTCAGGTGACATGACCTTTTGAATTAGAAGATATCTCCATATCTCCATAAACACAAGAGCTCAAAAACAATTCAAGTGCTCAAACAAGCATGCTGGGCCAGTAGGTGGCGATAAAGTCCACTTTGACATGACCTAAAATACCAGAGAAGAATATCCTGAGCACACAGAGTGAGCTTACTTTCTTTTGGTGATAGTAGACTAACTTAAAAACACACACAATACTGGCTGATTATATATTTGTTTGTTTATAATGGTCGACAACTATTTCTTCAACTTCGCATGACAGCTTTCCAGTGCTCGTGCAGGGGTGCTGACCAGATTTGTCAGCCAGAAAGCACTTAAAGGATGCCTCACACAA
>JAPXVT010000027.1:18981041-18992529 GCA_029823135.1 Acanthurus reversus
GCCTAGCTTTAAACAGACGTAGTTGTGTGTCATTTCCTTGGGTTCCTTTATCCCCAAATGGTAAAGACATAATTTTCTGTTGCGCAAAATGTGGCCCAGATAAAGACAGAGCTGTCAGCTGTGATAATCATAATTGACAATTTGAAAAAGAAAGAAAAGCATTTCCACTCCTTATCTAGCATGGCAGCCCTGTGAAAGAACAGAGAGACTCTAGTAGCCTATGACTGGGTAACATTTCTGTAAATTGCATATTGATTTTCCTAATGATAAATTACTAATTAATACTGTCCTCGTTAAACTGGGGGAAGGGTGTTAACAGGCTAAAACCTTTAGGCCTCAGTCCAGTCTTCACTCTGGAATGAAATCCACCTCTAGTGGCATGGCGATTATTCTCTAATAGCTGGAATGTTCATGCAGTGTTTTTGGCAATAAGTCATTTCATGCTTGTATCAATTGCCTAAATTCGGGCTGAGCTCTAAAGCCTCCTGCAGCCTCTTAATTATGATGTGAGCGTGGGATGGGAGGAGAGGTGCAGGAGACAGGGAGCATTAATGTCATGCCTACAGACTTGTTATGAACCTGGGATGTAACAGCAAAATTGGATAAATGATTTATTGAATCTTCTGTTTGTGAAATCTAACACAATGGTTTACTCCAGCTGGACATTAAGACTGTAACTGTTGCTCCCCCATTTCTGACTGGCTATGATCTCACAGTCGCTGTCTGGAAACTTCACTGTAATGTCGACGTGTCACTTGTATCATTCCCAGTGGCAAGCTTGTCTCATTCTCTGTGAGATGACCATGAAATTAACCTACCATATATCTCGTGCAACATGCTGGGGTTGATACATTAGCTTTGTCGAAAGCATTTAATCGCCACATACATCTAAACGATCTGACAGCATTCCTGCAGAGTGCTTGAAACAAATGACCAATTTTATTCCATTATTCATAGAATTACGTCTGACCTGCAACAGTAACAGCCTATTTGTGAGGCAGAGACCTTATGCCCAGAATAATTCTTAGGCTGGTGGAGGCCAAAAACACCATGAATATTGCAGACTCTAGCATATGCTTGGAATCTGAAGCAGTCTATCTCTTCCAGTAAGCCATTCATTCGAAATCCCAGCAGAATTTAATGACGGAACATAACAGCTGAAAGCACCAAAAGCATATGAAATTTTAGAGAGGAAAATCCCTCAAAGTCAAAAAAAATGTCTCAAAATTACTTATGAATGCTTCTTTTAATTGAAAAGCTTTGCACGCACAGAGAAAATTATTTTGTTTGGAAACAGAAAACGGTTCCCGGACCTCTGAGGCTGCAGCGGGGCGGAGGAGTGGGTGGCTAAAATAGTGAGGCAGAAAAAAAAAAAGAAGATACAGAGGGAGAAGCAGCAGATAATGGAGATGAGACTGCGTCTAAACTCTGCTCGTCTCAGTGAAGATCTGAACGTTTCACATCGATCACCTGAGTGTTTCTCATAAAGACCACGCAACCACTCAGCTTCGGACGAGACTTCCTCTCTGTGTGAGAAGCAGAAAAAGAATCCACCACAAACATGAAATGACATGTTAAGATTTGTTTAATACAACTTGCTCCAAATTTAAAATCACACATTTTGCTTTGCTTTCATTTTTGAGGTAGAATTGACTCTTGTGTGAGAAAGATGTGGAGAAAAAGCAGGTCACAGCAATTTTCTTGGATTTTCTTGGATTTTCTTGAATCTTCTTGATCAAAACATATTCAAATAACTTTTAATCTGTGCTGAGCAGACAAGGTGATTTGAGCCTTGCTGGCTCAGCTACAGATTGTAAATTGATAGTGACAGGGGCTCACTGTGGTCTTTGGCAGTAGAACGGGTGAGATTCACTGCTTCATTTCTTCTTGCTTTTTGCTTGTTTTCCGCTTCATTATTATAACATAGTCTTTCCAGGCTTTAATGTAGGATATCTTCAAATGCATGTGTATTTGTTATATTACAAATTCTCCATCCAGTGAACAAACATCTTGAAAAGCCAACATTAAAGTCATATGCAGCGGAATTTCACACTCATACGGCGATAACAAGACAATAAGTGTCACTTTCAGGTGCATCTTCATTAATCTAATGCAAAGCTAAATGAGTGTAATGTGTTATGTCTCACCTGCCTGTTTGACAGAACATCAAAGAAAATGCAAAAGGGAAAATAACTCATTTTATGGTCCCTCACTAATTCTGATTGGACACGATCGGCTCAGCAATCAGCTCGGCTTGATCATGTATTGAACTTTCTGCCAGTGTTTCTTTGTCTGGCAAGGTGATAATCAGAATACAATAACAGTTTAATCAAAATGAAAGCTCCATCAGGCTGATTAAAACAGCAAAGAGCCGAACATGATATTTGCTCCAAAAACAACTAATGACTTTCTGGTAGGTGCTAAATGTATTACAATACAAAATCACTGGCACATCAGAAATCGCATGTGGATTTAAAAGCACGTGACACACTTGGTTTGAGTCAGTTTGATTGTTGGTTGAAGAGGTGTGACATCAGGGTCAGTGAAGTCACCGACTGACAGCCTTTCTGGTGCTTTGTTTTACAGCTGAAAAGTATTTATAGTGAAGAAAATGCCGGCAGTTTCAGACAAAATATGACTATTTAAAGTTTGGAAATTAACAATTAACAAGCTCATAACACTGGAACATTCTGTCAAGACAAGCTGCTATTTTAGAAGTGTGATGGTGGGAAATTCACACTTAAAGATACACTCTGAACAAAGCATACATGCAAGGTCTTTGATGAATTTTACATAAAGTGGTATAAAAGGTGAATAATTACTGACCTGTAGTGATTTGTGTTGGTTAGTTGTTTATTACTTAAGACATGACAGGTGTCTAATCAGTGAATAAGGGAAAGGAGGAAAAAAGGCAGGAATAGAAAAAGGAAGAAGAAATAAGTGCAATGAAAGTGAGAAGAGATAAAGAAAGGGAAAAAGAAGAGAAAGAAACTGAAGAAAGGAAGTAAACAAAGGGCAGTGAAAGCCGGGTGGACTTTGGGTTGTGGGAATGATGAAGGGTTCAGTATCACATTGTTCTAACTTGCTACTTGCTTGTACAGCGAGTGGCTCAGGAATCTACTTGCCAAATTTTTCATTTTTTTCTTATCTCTACACAAATGATTTCACTTTTGAACAAACACAATTAAAGTTACCTTGCTGTTGATCAAAACAAGGCCCCAGAGGAGGAGTTGAAAGCTGCAGTACTCTTGGCTGCCATGCAAGCAAGATGCTGTCCTTTTTTTTGTCCACCTTGTTCACAAATTTGCAACAAACTGCCAGTCTGAGTTCTGGCCACATCGCATCCTTTAACGGCACCCGAATAAACTACAGCTTCCAGGAAAAAAAAAACAAAAAACGTTTGTCTGCGTTTCAGCTCATAAACATCTTTCCTGTAAAAATGGCTCACTCCTTAGCTAATTACATCATTAGCTCTAAAAAATCCTTTAGAGGGCCAGACTAAAATATTTGTTTGCCAATATTATCGGCTGATAATTAGCGTATCGCAAATATATACTTCTATAGATGTATATGTTCTCTGAACATATACATCTATAGCATATGTGTCTATATGCGTCTATATTAAAATCAGTGTTGGGTAGTGTTACTTTTGAAAGTAACTTGTTACATTTAGAGTTATTCCAATAACGATACCAGTATCAGAAAATGCCTCAGATACAGCTGAAAATGCTGGTATCAGTATCAGCAAGTACGCCACTCTGTGCACCGATCCAATACCATGGAATTTATTGGCCAAGAAACAGTTCCCAGCTACTTCCCAGTTAGCTCAGTCAGGGTTAGGGTTAGGGTTAGGGTGCTTATATTAACCACAGGAAGCACGTCTCTCTTAAAATGTATTGATTCTCCCACACTGAACGGCAACATTTTAAGACCCATAGTCTGTATCTCTGCAGGCTAGTAGCAGGAATGACAGACAGCAATGTTCCTTTCACAACGTTTTATTCTTGTTTTATGTTTACAAAACATACCATCGAGGACTTACAGGAGTGCTGTCCCCTCTGCTATAATACCACGTCACTTGCTGAGCTGCTGCTCACTCACACACAGTGATACAACTGCAGCACACAGCCAGATGCCCGCCTGCCAAAAAGTATGAGAGAAACAGAAACAGTGCGAACTGGTGGAGGATTTTCTCTTCTAGTGGCAAAAAGGTACAGGAATAAACGATAGGAAAAAAAATGGATTATTTTTTTGAAAATGTATCGATGGACAATACTGTGGACCTAACGTGTTAGATTACTCGTTGCATCATAAAAGTAGGCTACTCTAATGCGTTATCCCCAACACTGATTAAAATAGTTTCTTAAAAATGAAAAAATGTTTGGACTAGTGATTTAAAACGATCTTATTACATATTTTGTCAAGCAGGGGGTGGTCCTTTATTTAATGACTTAAAAGTTAAATGCCTTTGTCTTAGTGTTTGATGGCCACATTCAGCCAATATCATATAAATATGATGATATATTGCATATCAGAATTTTCTTGCCTGATATTTGTATGGACATTGGCCCCCAAAATCTCATTTTGTTCAGGCCCTTATTCTTTTTTTTACCTCTTTTTGGTTATCACTTGCTCATCAGACAAGATTTACTAGCCTGACAAGTCATTTACTTGCCCCAGGCAATCCTTGTTTTTGAATTTTGTTATTGCAAAAAACATGCTAAAGGGCACAGAAAGGAAGCTGGTTATGAAGTCAGCAAGCGATTTTAACTTTCCATGAAAGACCCTACAGTAAACTCTGACTCAAGCTCTGGGATTTAGAAGATAATAGGTTGTAATACAATTGTCAACACTCCAGACACAGGGCTCAGAAGGAGAGCTGGTGGTAATAGGGCTGACACAAAGCAATCAATACGTCAAAACTCTTCGCACATACAAAGGTGTGAGTCCGAGAGGTGGAACACTACACTGAATGATTTATCTTCATTCACACAAACATCCAGGCTCTAATCTGGAAAGATAAAAAGAGACTAGAAAACCTCAAGTCTTATAATTCAATGGTAAACAAGCCTCCTTGTTTCGTGTTTTCATCTTGTTGAAAGTTATGTTTTGGGTAATGGGCAAGGAGACCTGACACACATATTAAACATTCCAAATCTATGGTAGTCTCTCACACAGACTCCACTATTCAAAAACAGCACAAAGTTCTCATTGCTTGCTGTTTTTTGGCGTTGTTGTTGTTGTTTTTTAATTTTTTTTAAAGCATTTTCCGTCTTTGTAGGCTGGCTTCGGTTTGCTTTCGGAGCTCATTGAGAATCAGAATGGTTTCAATCACACAAGTTCTCTTCATGAATCCTGATCAATATATAATTTTTGGAACATGAAAGGACCTCACGTCTCAACCTCAGATGACTCATCGAACATTTAACATTCATTTAGCTTGGGTAGATACAAGTGTAGGGAACTGGAGGCTTAGAATAAAGTTGCTGAGATTCCAATATCTGCCACAATGTTCTTTAGATGATGAAAAAATGGCTGAAGCAGATGTTTGTGTGTGTGTGTGTGTGTGTGTGTGTGTGTGTGCCCCGCTGGACCTTGCAGAGCAATAAATGCATCATACTGCATTAAAATCACAAGCCCTCGAATATGCTTTGTTCATATCTGCAGCAGATATATGATTAAGACATGAATGTGTCTCAGATTATTAATCGTCTGTGCAATCTGATATGGAGCATAATGAACTGATTGAAAGTGTCAATGGAGCATTTACTTAGCCTCCACATCAAAGAACAATTCATATTGTCCCATCACAATTGTTTTCCAGCTCTTTTCACACATGGGATCTGCAAAATTACTGGTTAATCGCATAAAAAATAAACTTAAACTCCCAGTTCCACATGATGCCAGTATGGAAAAACAGCAAGCTTTTCTATTTAAGATGCATATGTCGTATGGAAGTGTAGCCAATTTGACCTTTGCATAGATGGTACGGCCTGAGGGGGGTCTTTCAAAGGTAACTGCTGTTTTGAACCGTTGGTGCAACGGTGTTTGATGACTTCAAGGAAATAAAGCTTGTAGATTTTTTTTTTTTTTTTTTGACCATTAAAATCCAGAGATATCCTGCCTCTCTTTTAAAAGGGATAAACGAACTTGCCCGGTAATGCACAGGGTCAGCAGCTGAGCTCTGTGCTCAGAACCGAAATGAATGCATGGATTCGTGCGTGCATTGCGTGTGTGTAAAATGAAAGGATGCATACCTTATCTAAGTAGGCTGCCTGGAAGCCTCTGGCTCTTCTCCACTGTAAAGTTTGAATTATAATTCCATACCATAGCTTAGAAGTATCTCCTCACAAATGCTAATGAACGTTTTAGTTATTTTGGCTGTGGGCTATGATGATATTTGGGCCAGCTTGGGCTGCTTATGTTTTCCCCAACAAGTCCCTGAAGTCACTGGAGATTTCTCATATTTAAGACATTTAAAATTAAAGGTGCACTGAGAGTTTTGGACTAAACAAAAAACGGTACTGACTAATACTAAAACCATTCCTCTCAATTAACACTTAGGGGCCCCTACAAGTATGTGAGAGTGTCTGTATACACAGAGTGCCCTTTCTTTGGTTTTATTACGATTATATTTTGTTTTGTTTTGTTAGACGGGACATTTCTGGGTGGGTGTCAACCTTTGGGGGTTGGGGGGTGGGAACCCCTCAACCAATAACACACAGCAGGCGGTAAGACAAACAGTTAGCCAGACAAGGTTTGCCAAGTCTGGCAACCAGACCGGTAACATTAGAGAAGCCAAAAAGATACAATGGCAAAGCCTGCGCCAAAGAAAACTAATTATAGCGAGGCAAAACGACAAGCCAACGAAGCTTGATCCAAAACGAGAGTAAATCTGGGCCTGATGTTCATTCACTGGTAAGTCTTGAAGGAGAGGATGGGGTAAAAAATGATGCAGAGTTAGCTTGCTTTCTGTTGAAGAGGTAAGTCATTAGAAAGTGCCTTCACTTTTGTTAGCTAGCTGGCTAACAGTGATATTTATCCATAGAAAATGAGCTAGCTGGTCACGTGCCAGCAATGTAGTTACTCCTGATATAAACTGCTTCCTCTTCAGTGAGCTGCAATTGAAGAAAGACTCGGTATTCTGTCCAAAACTTTCTGCTCACAGTTTCATGCTCTCTAGCACAGTGAATAAAAACACAGTAAGCACTCCAGGGATAAGACATGCTGAATTATCAGTCAAAACCCAACCACAGATTGGACTACCTTTATACATTTTACCTGGACAAATATAAATCTTAATTTGAGCTGATTAAAATAACAACTATGTCAACGTTCCCTTTAGTCTGCTGTGCATAACCTTGGTTTTAAAAAATAGTAATATGATAGCAAAATAATAATAAATTAATATCAAAATAATTTGTCTGTGTTAATGACAACAAGAATTTAAACTGCTCTCTATTTCACCATTACAATAAATACAATTCTAAATGAAGCAAGCTGGCATCTGGCACACATTATTTGATGAAACACATTTGTTGTGACATATTAATGACATAGTTTATATTCTGGCTGGATGCAGCTCTCTGTTGTCACCGTCCACGTAGCCTATTACCTTTTCTATTACTCAGTTGATTGATTCTCAAACTCTGTGTCTAAACAGGGAAATATGAACTTTACATAAGCCGTGGAGGGGAATTAATTAAATCCCAATCATTTTCACAGTCACAGTGGCTGCCTTCTAAAGTAGTTTGACTGACAAGACTTTTTTTTTGCAGGATTTTTAAATCTTCTGTACCACACAACACACCGGAGATGGAGGGTGAGGTTGATGTGAAGTGTTTTTTTTTTTCCCCTTCCTACTCCCTTCTTTTAGGAGATGTTTCCCCCATTCATTCACATTCAAAGATATGGGACAAGAAATTTTTGCAGAACAATAAACTTGTGAAATTGAATTCTGTATCACCTAGACAATATTGCTATCAATGCGAGACACACCCAGAGAGGAATACAGAGTTAGAGAGAAACAGAGAGAGAGAGGGTGGATGCAGGTATTGGCAGTATAAGGAGGTGCAGTAAAGAGGAGGTGAAATGACAAGGACAAGGGTGACAGCAACTATTACCTTTTCTTTACAAGCACAAACTCTTAAACAGCAGTGTGACCTCCTCAAAATGTGCTAAATAACAGAAATACTTGAAATAAAAGAAAGAGAGAAAAACGCGAAAATAACGTTTTCAGGTCGGGGAGGCAGGCATTCATTTCTTCTGCTCTTCACTGGCACTTTCAATTGTAAAGCAGTTTATCGTCTGACAGTGTCGGGATGAATAATTAGAGGCATGGAGCATGTCGAACCTGGAACCCCAACTGGCCAAGAACAAACGATGGGGAGCGCAGCAGTGTTTAGGAAAGAAAAGGGATTAACTGGTGAACAACAGCATCAGCCACGCTTCACAAGTAGAACCTAACTCCCCTCATCACCACTTTACAAACAGCCAATCAGCTCTGACAAATATGAATTGAGGAAAAAAAGAAGATGAGCCTAATGTGTTTGTGTGAGGACTGTGCTGAAACTCCAATGCAATATGCAGCCTGTAGCTATGTCACCATTTCTTCTGGTTTATGAGACCAGGAGACGCGGCAAGCACAGCTTATTTCCGCACAGCAGACAGACAGGCAGGTAGATAAGAAGGCCGGGATGTCACGACTGCATATATGTGTGTGGCTGGGAGGGACGGGGGTGTTGTTCGGGTGAGCGTGTACATGAGTTTATTTATTTGAGTGTTATCGTTCATGTATGTATGAATGTGTGTGTGACAGTGAGGAAGCGCTGGCAGCTCTTTAGGCACGGATGCATGACAATGACTTCGGTGACAAGAGGGATCATGGGTGTGCGTAGGGGAAATGAAACATGAAGAACAAAACAAACAGGCGGATGGGTGTGTGTGTGGAGGGGAGGCGGGGGCGTTGAACTGATGGCCTTGGCTTTGCAGAGAGGGGATAATACGTCAACTGGAACTATGTGCTAAAGTGTGTTTTTGACTGTTCTGTTCTGTGTTTTGTGTGCTTGTGTGTGTGTGTGAAAGTGAGAAAGAGAGAGAGCGACAGCAGGCTTTCATCAAGACTCAAAATGACATCATAAAGCGAGGCGCTGCTAGGCCCAATCCGTGCTCACCTAACCTTCAAATGACATTAGGCATCCCGTCAACATATGATGAGTCACTGCCAACCTGATGTGATTTATTCAATCCTGCAGAGTAGCTCGGATCGCGGGATACAAATCACTTAGATGGAAACCATGGAGCAGGGAGTGCGTGCCTGTCTACAAACATGTGGGCATCAAAGTGAGCGTGTGTAAGTCTTGACTGTTTGTGTGTACGCATCCATCAGACAGGATATATACACATTTATATGTACGTGGCATGGTTCTCCTTCTAAGCGTTATATTAAGTTAAAGCCAAGGGAGCTGGGCTATGACGGCTGCTCGCATTCCCACAGACAAAGTTAACATAGAAAGGCTTTCAAAGCCCTGTGGAGCTGTGTGGTTTCCCCGCTCCTCGATGAAGCGTGTTTTTGTTTTAATCTCTCTGTTCGCTTTGACCCAAGGGCCAAGATTT
Organism: Acanthurus reversus; assembly: GCA_029823135.1. Taxonomy (NCBI): domain Eukaryota; kingdom Metazoa; phylum Chordata; class Actinopteri; order Acanthuriformes; family Acanthuridae; genus Acanthurus; species Acanthurus reversus. Next base: position 18,990,657 of record JAPXVT010000027.1, read on the forward strand.
CTATTAGATCTTACAATTAAAGCCCAGGATATTAACTGCTGGCATTAAATGGACTTAATCGGGAGGGAGGAAAATAAACCAGGGCTGAGAGCTGTGAGTGGATAAAACGGTGTTTGTTACAACCTGAGTGATGCCTGTTTGCTCCTCTTCATCCCCACAAACCTGCCTGTTTTATTCTAATCAGCACCATCAACCAAAAGGAATACTTGTTTCCTGTTTAAGCATTACAACATGAACCATGTCCAGATACCATTTAAAAACAATATTCTCTCTTCACCCCAGGCAGCATCCACTGAAGATCGTTAACTTTAATTATGGTCAATGAAAGGTCATTTACATCCATCTTCAGTGTTCAGTCTAACATTTTCCCTCCACGTGCCCACTCGGGTTTTGAATATGATATTGTATTTATATTAAATAAAATATTATACATTGTACACTGAGACATTTTAATATAATCACACAATACAGCGGGAAACACACTGTAGGGATGCTATCATCATCACAATCAACTTGCCCTGCATAAAATATCACTTGCCCAGGGCGATTAGGACATGAGGTTATGTCTGCATCTTCTCTATAGAGAATTTATTAATAAGTAGATTGTTGCTTTATATAAGTAACCACCACAAATACACATTAAAAGCCCAAGAGAGAGAGAGGATGTAATCAGCTTATATTTAGCTACAATACAGGCCTACATAACTGTATACTACATGGTCTGAATCATCAGGGTGCATTCACTAGAATGCAGTGCAATCGTTCCGCTTGGTTGAGTTGAGTGTAAAGGAGCGTATCTTTCTCTTTTTTCCTTCCCCGGGTGTCTCACACCAGATTAATGACATCAATACAGAATAAAATAAACAAACAGAGGCAAAATGAAGACTGAAAGCAGTCAAATCCATACGTGGGCATGACAAAGCCCCAGACTCGAGACGGGTAGCTGCGTGAGGACGTTGATGAGCATCTTGAGATGATTCAGGGGAAACAGATTAGGCAGGGGAGCAGTCTGGCAGATCGTTAGTCAGAGACGTCAGGACCAGAGATAAATGAAGTGTCAGCAGAGGACACAGACAGAAGGAGGGAACGGTTGAAGAAAACAGGGGGAGGCAACGAAGAGAAGAAGGGAGAATCATAAGGAAGGAGAGAGCAGATGCAGCAAGGATGGAGGATATAGGATAAATTCATGTTTATGAGCCTTAAAAAATTATGAGGTCATTGTGAAATATCACAGTAATATATTCAGATTATGAACTGCAATAAAGTTGTACGACATGAGCAATCACATCTGTGAAAAAGTTTCTTTTTGATTCACGAGTAAATCATGTAAGCGTATGTATCATATGTTATCGTATGTGTTTACATGCACAGTTAACTTAACATGCCTCTCTTAAGAGATATAAAAATACTTTTCAGAGCTTTTAATAAATCTGTGGGATTTGTTATTACCAGTTACAGCCTCAATTCTTCGGCAACTATTTAAAAAGGGACACAGTATGTAATTGTGATGCGTTATTAATATGCACAATGTTTGTTTGATCTTCTTAACAGTTTCCGAAGCCTTTGGTGAGAACAGAAGCAGTGCACTTAATAAAACGGTCATCACTTGTGAAACAAATAGCTGTCTGACGTGCTTTGCCTTGTCTGAAGTGGTTCTTATCTTTTGTGAAAGTGCTATTCAGACTATAATTACTTTATTCAGACTATCTACTTAAAAAATCTTGTTTATTTCTTTTCTTTGGGAGAGCTGAGTAAGAGAATGAGAGGGAAAGATGATGTGACACTGTATTTCTGACTTGTATTGACTTAAATTTGGGTTTTTATGTTTTTTTTTCTTTTTGGGGAGACAGTACTTAAGTTTACAGTGACATTA
>JAPXVT010000027.1:19074531-19085398 GCA_029823135.1 Acanthurus reversus
TGTAATTCAAGTGGTCTGAAAAAAAACACAAGACTTCTGCACCTCTCTGTATTCTGGCCATGATGGGGAACTTTTTGGCCGGTCAAGGTAAGTTCATCAAGTATCTGTTTCTGTTGGCTGCTCTATGGAGCGCTTCTTAGCGACAGATGATGTCACCACAAGATGACAGACTGCTGAAACAAGTGACCTGCCTTGCGTTCTAAAACTGGCCTTTAAACAAAGTGCAAGCTGGAGCAAAAACAGGGAGAGGAGGGTGCAGCGGAGGACCCTTATGCTACAGCTAGCTTGATTTTAAGGCATTGCCTGCCCGAGCTTCAAGAAGGCACTTTGGGCATTATCTATTTACTTTTTCCAAGAAGGTTTGATGCAAATGTCACCAACATATGCTGCACTGATACACATTTTAGCCAAAAGACTACCACTACCAACAAAAAAACTGAAGAGCATGTCCACTACTATAATGTAATCAATTAAACATTGCATATCAGCCGCCATGTGTGTTCGAGTAAAAGCTTTACAAGCTGTAACGTACAGGTCCACATTCAGGGTAGAAAGGAATACACAATTAAATGAGCAACACACAAATGAAAGCTGGTTTCTAATTAATGTCAATAAACAGCACAAAGGTTCTCAAGTTAAACAGATTAGACTTGCAACTAAAGAGGAGGAAGAAGATAAAAGTAACCTACCCGGAAAAGTGTGACACAAAAAATACAATTAAGCACAACTTGGCTGAAAGGTAAATGTACTGTGGACTATCCATTAAAGAGAAAAACTGCGAGTGGAATATTGTTCAAGCCTAATCACAACAGAATCAGACGTGCACAGCTGCAACTGGAACGTGTTTGAGGTGACCTTTTCCCTGCTGATTACATAGTTAAATACAAAAACACTCTAGCCTGCAAAGATGAGACGTATCCACTAATCTGACATGATCACAGGACAAAGTCACAGCGAGGCTACACCGACAACCACATTAAAAATGCTGTGTTAATAAGTGGAGAGGAGCAGTGAAAGGTCGTCTGTGGATGGACAATATCAGTTTCTTTATGCACTCGACAGGCTCCCTCTCCATCACATACAGCCAAGAGCAGCTTCATATGATCTGTGTTATATTACTTGGATAGTTTAATAAAATCAAATACACACATTCAATAAAAATTTTATGTGTGGGGAGATTTCTCTGCACCGGGCAATAAACTTGAGTTGTAGTTACCGTGTGGCAAAGAGTGTTTTCTTAAGCATAAAACAATTTTTTAAAGACAGTCAAATTAAATTAAGACTTCACTACAGTCTATCATTTTTAGATAATAGTGTCATTGTTACTGTGGCCGTTTCTAATTGCTCCAAGTTTGAAGGCCACTCAATCCACAAAGCACCTTATTTTGAGTCATGTTCCACAAAAGTTCGATGTCTGCAGTCGGAAATTGCATCAAACTTTCTTTGAAGGTTACACTTCACTGCCTTTCTGTTCAATTTTCTGACTCATTTTTCCTTTCATTCTTAAAATAGGATTATTAGTCTCTTTTTTCAAACTCTATTTTGTCTTCTGTTTCTCTAATTAATTCCATTTCCGACAATTTTCCTTGATTAAAAAAAAAACAAAACTGTGGAATATCATCTCCTTTCACATATCTTCATCAACCATTGAATTATCAACAGAAATTAGTAAATCAAAAGTCAGACTCCTCAATGCACAGTTTAAATCTACACACAAAAGCAGGTGTATGCCGACTGAAAGACACTGAAATGTCTTGGCCCTCCAAGAGTTGACATTTGAGAGTGGTCAATACATGACAGCTGGCAAACAAGCTAGGGTGTTTTCACAGGGAAAACATGAGTTGACCCATGATCCATTGAAACCAATCAATGAGTAGCCTGGAGGCGAACTGAGGCGTTGTGCGCTGTAGGCTAAGTGAATGGGAGGTTTGAAATGAGAATTCCTTGGAGACAAAGGCACGGAGCATAATAAAATGGTCTCGTTACGCATCATTCACAGATGTGATTCTTTTGTGAACATGCCAACCACTGACTTGTTTTAATCAAAACACCATTAAAACAGCACCCAAGCATTATGCACAAACTGTTTAAACTGTGCTAATCATGTCATTAACAAAAGTACCGTCTAAACGATGGAGAGCTTTCATGAATGACGCAATGTAGTATTGTCACCTTTGTTAGAAATGCAATTACACACCCCTTTTTTGCAGATGCATATACACACGTGTGCTGTACACACAAGCACAAAGAAAAAGTTTCTGTCACTCTGAGTCCTGCATTTACTTCCAGAATACCCTTTTTTAAAAAGGTATTCACCACAAAAAAGCAACACTAGAAGTTTCAAACTTTACTTCCTGACGTTTTCCCAACCCATCTTGAGTGTATTTTGTTCCGAACAGACAAATCACAGAAAATTGGTGGGTTTGTGATGTTTTTTTTTTTTTTTTCTTCAGACCTCTTTCTCAACTGAAGAACTGTTCGCCTTCAGAATCCCAGCATTTGGCCCTATTGTCGTACCACAGGAAAGTACAAACAGGCTTGCAGTGCCTCAGGAGCAAGGATTTTTTGAGATATAAGCATACAGCAGCTCGAAGTGTCTCAGGAAGGCGGCAGTCAAGGGTAAAAAACTCATTATCTTTCTGAGGGATCTGCTGGCTTCTCTATTAACTCAATGGCTGCATCTCTTTTCTCCATCAGACCCAGTGCTAAATGCAAATCAAATGAACTAGCTCTTGACCAACTGTATGAGATAATTGATGGTAATGTGTTCTCCAACTCATGGGCTTTGCTTGGGGGAAAAGCTACTACCTTACAGGGAAATGGGGGAAGAGTTTGGAGGAACCTGGCCTTTGATCAACTAAATGCTTTAGAGAACATGGATACTGTAAATTGATTTAACGTACCCGTCATTTGAACTAAAAACCAGCGGCTTTCATTCAAAATCACACATTTGCTGGGCTAACATTGTACATGTATGTGCTCTCAGAAATTACTATAGCCTAGACTATTATTAACACAGACTACTATGCCTGTGTTCGGCAAATAAGAGGAAAGAGTCAATTCAGAGCAAGGAATGAGTGTGAAACACACCACTTTTTGTTGGGGCAAATGCGATAAATTATCTTAATGCTGACAAAAAATATTGCTGATTATCCCAGCATATCAAGAAACTGAGGGAGCTGAGCTTCTGCTTTTTTATGGCACAATTCAAACTATTTAAACAACAGAAACTGTGACTGTACAAGAACAGGCGTCTGCATTTTTGGCCCGACTTCTGTTCAGACTCCTTTCAGGCTTCCTCTGGTGGAATAACTCATCCATGCATCCACTTACATTGAGTGTACATTGAGGATTTTTGCCATGCCTACGACTGAGCATATGTTTTATTCAAGACATTAGCCTCTTTGTTCTTCTCCTCTCTGTTGTCGAAAAATCAAGACACCCACATTTCACTGCCTCGTCTTTTTGCTCAGATGCTGCTTTCAAATGTCTGGCAAACACAAATTGGGGTAGAAGACTGTCATTTGTATAATTTAAACGTAGTCATGATAAATCTAAAACTTCATCGATAACAACTTTGATTTCTAACTAAATAAAGTACCTAACCTTTGTGTAACTCAAGGAAATATGTGACCCTATAAATTATCATTAAAAGATGTTTGTTTACCGTCCAACGTACAGTGTATCCTGCAGCACAGGATGCATTTTATCAGACATTTTAACAATCCCTCGCAATTCTCACATCCTGTTAGCAACTTCCCTATTGATCATTCCTTACAAAATAAATCAACTTTGTGTGATGCACAAGTGTAAATGAGCATGTGCTAATTTGAGCATTTGCTAATTTTATTTTGAGTAGCTGAAGTCGTTTTAGGTCTGAAATCTGAAATACTGGAAACAGGATTAATGAGTTTGAATTTGGAATCAGTGAGGAGAAGAAGACACAAAGAGATCACTAGAACAAAACAAATACATAAATAAATGAATAAAAACACCAGAAATGCTCTTTTTAGTAAGCTGCATGTTGAACCTTTCGATTATTTGTTGTAAATGTCCCTCTTCCCATATTCTCACATCAAATTCTGCTTTAGTAACTTCATTAGAGGTCTGCTTGTTTTGCTGTGGCTGTCTGATTAGTCCACTTGTTTTCAGGAGGGATCGGATTTGTTTTTTCTGAAGGCATGCCAACGCAGAGCTGTGTGCTAATGCAGGTTTGCATGGACCTTAATGACGCCATCCACCAAGAAGCCACAATGGGCCAGGCTGTGTACTTGGATGCCCTTTAAAAAAAACAAAAATAAAAAAGTAACTCATTAGCTGACTAAACTCTCCTGCATGTAGGAAATTAAATCAAGACTTAAGCTTTCCTCTCACCTTGTCACTGCCATCCTTTCTCTTTTGTACTTCAGTGCAGCCCCCCTCCCCCTTTTTTTGCACTAGTTTATATATCAGTCACTGCAAAATTCAAATCTTACAGATACTTGGAAAACAACTGAAACTATAATATAATTCAAATGAAGACCTCAGTTAACATGAGAAGTAGAGAACAATAAATTTGAAGGTCGTTGACCTCACAACTGGAACATGCAAAGGGCTGTCTCCCCTCAGCACCTTCATTTTACTGCCTTCTAGTTTAATGGGTTTTATATTTTGACCTCTTTTCACCTGCATTAACAATCACGAGACAAGTAGACTGATTCAAAAAATGTTTTTTTGCTTTCAGTGGTGACATGCAAGTAATACCAGGGTTATTTTTGGTAAACAGTACTTTATAGTTTACTTTTAAAGGGATAGTTCACCTAAAAATGAGAATTCATTCATTATCTACTCACTCTCATGATAGAAGGTAGGAAAAGGTGTTTCAGTGATCTCACAAAAAACTTGGCCTGAAGTGGCTTCAGGACACTTGGATTACTACAGACGGGTAGTGATGGAGGCCTTCCGTGGTTTTATTATGATTATTTTGTTGTTGTTGTTTTTTGATTAAAAAAAATTGGTTACCATTCGCTCCAATTTTTTGGTAGATTACAGTTAACTTTTTTCTGGTGAAGCTCCAGCAGTGTCTTGTAACTAAAAAACTTCACCTGAACTTCCATTGGCATGAGGCTGTATAGATAATGACTGAATTTTTTTTTTTAGGTGAACTATCCTTTAAACTAAAAAGTTAGCCTTCACTTTTATCCAGTAGGGTTAAACACATATATGTACACACATCTGGAATCTCCTAATCCAGAAGCAAACAGTCATCCCTTTAAATGTCAAAGACATCATGAGGGTCGCATGATTCCTATTGTTTGTTTGTTTTTTCAAACTACTGTTTTCATGAAACAGCATTTCAGCATTCACATTTATTTGATAGTTGCTTTGACATTAATGAGCAGACACTTGACAGTGATCACAACCTTTTCAGTGTCAGACATCCCATGTTTATTTGTGATTGTTTGGATGCCTGCACACGTATCTGTGTGCCTAAACAATCACCCATTTGTGCATGTCAGCACATGAAAATGTCATGCGTCATGCTTGTCTCAGAACTGCTTTATTCGTTCGGAGCAGCATGACTGTGAGCAGCTATTCCACAGACAATCTGTCTGCTTGTCTGACTGCTTGGCAAATGGAATTGCTAGTTCCACACTTTAATCAATCTCATCCGCGAGTCCTGGGGTGTGCACCAGCGAAGGAAGCGGAGGTGCTATCTTACGTAATTAGAGAACCTCACTCACGGAAGACCCGGCGACATGAAACTGATTTCTTGGTGTCATATAATGTAATTATGACCCCCACACACCTGTCATAATGTGTGTGAATATACTGACGTGCTATGTCTCGTTAGTGTGAGGCTGAAAGCTTTAGGCCTTTAAAACTTCTAATAGTCATTTCAGTTAGTGCATATTTAGCCTGAAGTTTATATGTCTTCTGTTGCCACTGGTGGTCAACGGGGAAATAATTAAAACCACAAGCATGGACATCAATGGGACATAGTCAATAACTATGATAACTGTTGTTGAAATCACTTTTTTGTGCCTAAGAGGAAGCCTGTAATCAGGTCTCTCTGGGCCTGTGGATGTGAAAGCCATCAACAAGAGAAGCGCATGAGGGAGTCCTTTATCTTCTAAAGTCCCCTTACAAAGAACCTGTGAGGCCTGATGACAAAGAGCGAATGAAAACATTGAGATAAAGAGATGACAATTAGAAAGCTGTAATCTTACAGTTCTTCTTGATGGAGTCTGACAGCAATTCCCAGCAGACAACCCCCCGCCATATTGGTTGGAACAAGAGGGACATTCGAGAATAAAGCTTTTGATGTACTGCAGCAGTAGCCAGGTGAAGTAATTATCACATCCACACTATTACACTATTATGAGCGACGTAGTGATGGTGGTTGATATAACATTTTAGGAGATGAATTTTTCAGACACAGATGCTCCATTTCACCCTGTGAAAGTGATCAATGTGGCTGCAAAATGAACTGCAAAATAAGGCAAATGCTGGTGGAACAAACTATAACCTCAACAGAACCACTACTTTGTCCACTGTATTACACAGCTTCTCAAAAACAAGGTCATATTTGTGAACATGAAAGAAGAGGGGTTACTGCAAGTGTGTCTGTGTCCCAGAATACATTGCACTGAAGCTGTGGATGATGAGACGGAGTGATGACAGCTGTCTCAGTTAATAATCTTTGGTGTATCAGAACCTGTCTTATTGGCCTAGAATGTGTGCGCATACAAGGAATCTGACAGCGGGTTTTACATTGCTTTTGAAAAACTTTCACATAAGCTAAAGAATTAGAAAGAATTAGAAAACAGATCATATTAAATGCAGTCTGTGGTGGAAGCAAGTGAATGGTGTGGTGTAAGAGGTTTGTTGACAATGTATGACTAATCTGAGTGCTCATCAGAGTCATTTTGTCTCTTTTCTGGATGTGGGTAGTGTTTACCACAGGGGGGACTTTGGACCAGGCCATGTCCAGGTTGTGGTGAGTCTGCAGTGCTGTTTTCCCTTTGCAGACTCTGGCGATGTATAAGTCCTGCATGAATGGCAAGTTGGCACCAATATTTCTTGTCTGCAGGCCTAACTCAGTTGCAATCTGTTCCTCTCTTATTTGGTGGCTGATCAAAATCAACAATGATGGGTTTGTAAACAACAGACAGGATTACTGCAAAGTAAAAGCTCAGGTTGAACTTCCTGAGCTAGTGTGGGAGGTATCATCTGTCGGGCTTTCCTTATGACAAAGTCTATTTTTGACGTCCACTTTGGGTCCTGGGAGGTAGTGGATTCTAAAGAGCTGAAGGTTTCCACAGTGTTCACATTGTTGTTTAGACTTGTCAACGTCTCAGACCAGGCAGATGATCTTTGTGTCACCTGCAAACTTTTGCAGCTTATCAGAAGTGTCTCTTCAGGTGTGCTGTTTGTGTCGAGGAAAAAGAGCATTGGGGAAAGCCCACGTCCCTCCATGGATGTGTTTTTCTCCAGCCTCACCTGCTGCCTCCTGTCCATCAAGAGCTTTGCACAGTGGGCTGGATGAGTTTGGAACGAAGCACTTCCTGTATGATGATGCTGAGCGCTGGGCTGCCCTGAGGGGTCGAGATGTTTCAGGATGTGGAGCAACCCCATGTTGAGTGCGTCATCCACTGATCTGTTTGCTGTTAACCAAAACTATAAGGGGTCAAGCAGGCGCCCACTGATGTTCCTCGGGTGGGTCAACACCAGTGTCTTCAAGGATTTCAAAACTACAAATATGAAGGTAACAAGCATGTACTCATTCAACCCTGAGATAAATGATTTCTTGACCTCTCTGTGATATGCAAGTGGTACTGTTTGATGTATTTTCCTGTGTGCACTTCACATTATCTATACAAATTGTATGTTTGTAAACCATTCTCACAGTGTATATTTGCTATCTGAGTTATGTCTGAAGGCTCATTTCATTCAGAGGAATAATGAGCAGAGGGTCTTATCCAGTATGTCTGAGAACAGACTCTTGAGAAGATTTGTGCGTGTGTGTTACTGATGGAGTGCATTTTTTTGCATTTGTGTCATGGGAATAATTGTTCTTATAATGCCACTCTCTAGTTAATTCTGCTCCACTTCAGCTTATTACCTGGCACAACCGCAGAACGAGACAGCTTTAAAACAGCGGCTGGCCTGTGCAAATACACAACAAGTTGAGGCAGTGCCACAGAGGCTTTAGGATCTGCAGAAAATGTTGTGGTTTATGCAGAGACACTCAGGAACAGCAGCTGTGACTATTAACAGCCTCTTTAACTGACACAGTATTCAATCCAAACAAATATCAATTAAACCCCCAAGATCACAAACAACATAATAAGTCAAAAGAACAGTGATGCTTCATTTAACAAGCAAAAAGATGCCATGAGAGACAGGCTTGAGCTGGTATACAAACAGGCAAGAGAAAATAATTATTCCAAATATTTGGCAAGTGTTGTATTTGGCACCAACACACAGAGACTGCAAAGAGGCAAAATGCTGCAGATGTTGCAACGAAGTACTGCAGATCCAGTGGATGCACCACAACATTTTCTGTCTGCTATTGTTAATACATTAGCAACAACAGAGTGTTGCCAGTGGCTGCACAATGACATCGGATAAATTGAAAGCACGGGAGTTGTTTACAGAAGGAGTCCACCTACGGGACCCTGGCAGTGTCAGCATGATTACAGGACATCCACGAAGCATAAAACAGAGTCAGTGGAGAAGCTGTCACAGGAGCACTCAGATTGATGAAAACGGACATGGCTAGGTAGGTTAGGGAGTGGCGGCTGCCAAATGAGAAAAATGATAGTGGACCAGCACAAAACCTCGCGGTGCGAAGGGTTTGCTTGGTGCTAACATGTTGGGGTGTGTTGACAATGCCCCCTCAACTTGTATTTTATTCACTGAGAGAATGATGCTGCTATGTGTTCCATTGTCTCTCTGGGTTGAAAAAGTCTGAAGGAAATTCATCAGTGCAAAGGAGTCTGCCTACTTTTAAGTCCCTTGAATTAGAGCCAACACTCCAAAGCCTGATGTCTTCATGCCACCTCATCACAATCCATTCTCAGAAGCGGGCAAACATTTCAGCTTACAAAGAATGGGTTATTTCTGACAACATGGCGATAGAGAATGAGCAATGGTTGTCATGGAAAGACAGCAGGGAGTATGATTCATAGTACCAAGGCCACACTGGCGTGGGCTTGTCTCCAGCGACACAGGCACACTGGGTGTCCGTTCTCCAAGAATCTCAAGTTCAGCAGATGAAGCTTGCTTTTCAGCGGAGACTCGGCTACTGCCTCACAGTTGTACTGTTAGCATTTGCACGAAGTGTTTAGGGCTTTGCAGAGTAGAGGACAATTTGTAACTTCAACGCATCCTTTTGTGTTAATTGAAAACGAAGGCCAGCGCTCTATATCTTTGAAGTCATTCAGCGCAAATTACATTCAAACTTCATTTAATTAGGCAGACATAGACTTGCTGCTGGGCCCCACACAGCACTTTGCATGTTTACAGAAAGGACTGTGACCTTTTTTCAAATTCACGCAAGTGGCTTACCGAGCACTCAGACCTGAAAAAGCACTGCATTAAAAACACAGTATGAAAGGGACTGAGTTGGTGGGGGTGTGGTGATGTAAGTAATGGTGTGACATTAAAAAGCAAGGCTGATATGAATAATAAATTCATGAGTTTTACCATATATCAGATGCCTAAACAGTGCAGTAAATAAAATCTCCTGAAATTTTTCACGGTGGCAAATGTTTTATCCTCTATCGCAACAATTACTGGGTAAATAGGTATCACACTGCTCCTGTTAATGAAAAAGTAAAGTATAATGAGTAATCTAGCAGGAAAGAGTCCTTGGAACATCTGGTCAGACGACATAGTATTGTGTTATGAAGAAAGCCAGACTCTCTTTGCTGGATGAGCCTGCCTTTTGTTGACAGAGTCCTCTGTGTCTGCTCTGCACCACTATGCAGTGATCTCATTGCACTAATAAGTTTCCTTCAGTGCTTATGTCAGTCTAACCTTGTGATAGACAGATTTTTGGGGCATTTTTGGGATAATCAGGAACAGCCAGAACATGCCAGAACTCAAGAGGCTGAAAAATGTCTGTAGACACGTCTTGAGGTAGCCAGCAGTGTTGTGAGCTTAGAGAGCGGCGTTCGGTGAGCGCACTCATGTTATCGGTGAACTGAATGCATCCATCTGCTGCTGCCGAGTGTGAATGACTTGTCTTAACTCTTGCGGGAGTTAACAATGCTCCCACGATAGTAAATGTTGCCATGGCAACAAGACGCTACACTGTGTTGCACCATGGTTGTTGTTGTTTTTTTTTTAACGTCACCAGCATGACCACATGGAATAGCCAGTGCATGTTAGTGTAAATAAAATGTCAATTGCATCTACAGTATACCTTTGCTGCACCTTTTTTTTTCACTTTGTGCACAATACGAGTCTAGTGACACACTGACTGAAGTGGTAAAACATATACTCTAGAGGTGTAACAGTACACAGAAGTCATGGTTCGGTTCACACCTGGGCTGAGACTTCAGGGTTAGGTACAAAAATTTTACCATAGCATCGTTTTCCTTTCCCATCTCTATTTTTGCTCTCTAGTTCAGGTGAGAAAAACACTGCTGACGCATGCATACATCATAGATCACTATAGGTGATTTAGCAAAACAAAATGATCTGCACAAGGTGTTTTATTTTAAAAACTGACCAGATTAGCTGCTGTGTCTGTGACTTCCTGTGTGCAGCTTGAAGCAGCAAGCCTCTCCCTCATTGTAGCTTCAGTCTGTGATTACCACGCTAAACTAAATAAATTGTTTTGAGAGCACACATCCACTGCAAAACGACTCGTTTCACT
>JAPXVT010000027.1:19097131-19108198 GCA_029823135.1 Acanthurus reversus
TTGTTGACAAGATGTGACGAAAAAGTAAGTGATGAATTATCGCAAATTTAGTAGGTAGATTATTTTTGTCCCCTAATTGTAAATCCTGTCTGTCTGTCAAACTCAGAAGAATAAAACTATGACGTATTGCAAGGAGATCATTTTAAAAAAATGGTTCAAGGCTGTTTTCTTTATTTAAACATTAAATACCACTAAAAGCTACTCTAGCTATTATTTTTGGTACATTTTTCTCTTCTCTTTTGTTTCTAAGCAGGAAACAGCAAAACACTTTTAGATAAATGAATTTACCAAGTCTTTCACACACGTTATCTTGATACCTATGGCATTGACATTGTGCTAAAAATTGAATTGTACCACTGTGGCTTTTTTAAAGCCAGGCAAACAACATAGAGATAAGAATCTGTTTTGTTTTTTTCTAAAGCAATGCTGTCGTCAAGGGATGTAGATACAGAACATATTGTAACAACCTTCCCTGCTGAATCCATCTGAGCACACGGATCTTATCCCTGCATCAGAGTAACAAGCAGCTAAATGAGAGGACATCAGGAAAGTTAAAGTTTACTGGCAGCCCAGTTAAAAATATCCACAGAGAGAGAGAGCCAGAGAGAGAGGGAGGAAACGTCTGTGCCTGTCGATGTTTAAGTACTGAATGTGCATGAGCCAGTATGTGCATGCATATGTACCTGCATTGATGTTGTGTTGTTCTGCCCTAATCAAAGCCTAGTGAACAAAAGCTGTTTTTCCCCACTGACTGCCAAAGGATAATAGCTCTCCATGGGAGGAAAAGCGGAGCATTTTCAGCATTTATAGCTTTTCGAGGCATAAGTGCAAGCTCTGGCACGAGCTTGTGGAGCTTGTGCAGTTGGCCGTGGCAACAGATATTTGGTCATTTTGAGACAAAGGGTGTCAGCACAGCCGCTGTGCACACGTGCTACAGGTGTAAAATGGTTTAGAAGAGGGGAAATAAATTACAATACAAAGTGTTTTGTTGGCATCAATCATGACTAATCAAATCATCTCCAATAATTCCATTTAAAAGCAGTGCTCGCTCTCTCTCCACAATGCACTGACTGTAATGGATGAGGAGAGTCAAAATCTGCGGCACAAAAACAGCTACCGCTAAGAGAAAATGAATGTCCTTGTCTGTGAGACGCAGCATTGTGAGGTGCAAATGTGGGATGAATGAAAATAAATAGTGAAATAGTGAAAACCTTGCCTGCTTCGTCCTGTTGAAAATGGAGGGCAAAGTATCAAATGCTAGTTATTATAAATTACACGCCTAGCATAGAGCAGAAAAGAACTCCATCTTACTTACGCTGGTAGATGTCTAAACATGTAGTCCTCTAAAAGTTATTACAAGGATCCTTAACTGAATTTTTAAAGGGATCCAAAACAAAAAGGACAAGACCTTGCAGCAGCATTCTGGACCACTTGTGAGCAATCCAGTCTTGCCACTAAGGTTAAGTTAAAAAAATATTAATTTCATCCTGAAGTATGAATAAAAAGCATGAGCCAACATTTCCTTTTTTAGGTCAGGAGAAAATTTCTTATCTGTGTTTTTCATCTGGAAAAAGGGGGAATAAATCAAACGTTCAGACCTGCGTATCAAATGTTTCTGGGGTAAGATCTGACTGATGATGACAGAGAGCCAATAGTTTCTTCATGTCACAAACAAGACAATGGCGGACTGGGTCAAAAATCAATGAGTTCAATTTTATTGACAAAGAGCTGGAAGAAATTCTTTCCCACCAAATTCTTCATACATTATACATGTTACACAATTGTGTTAAATTAGAAATTAAATTAGATTCACAATTTTTAGAGCCTGTCAACATGATAGTCATGTGCAGTGTGAACAACAGAAACTGATTTACCCTACGCAATCATACCTGGAAAAAGTGACCCTTTTTAAGGCTTAGATATAATAAATGAATGCATATCATCTGCAAAGAAAACCACACAAGGACCTTCATAAGAGGCACGACAGAGAGCTTGCAATAACTGGCATCAAGGTTCTGCGCTGATAGGTCCAGTGGAAGGGACTGTCTTATTGGATGAGCAAGGTTATGTTTTTGTTTTGATATGTCCTAAGCTTTGCAAAGGAGTTAGTTTATTGTAGTGCTGCTTAACAGGACTGTCAGTTGTCACTGGCACCGGTCATATTTATTGTGCTTGGGTCACTGATCCTATCATAACTTGGTAGGGCAGCTTCTAAATACCTCGCATTAGTCACAATAATTTCACATTCAAACAAATGTTATTTTTCCTCTGAGTGATTCTGAAAACATTCAGTGATGCAGTTCCAGTGAGCAGTGGGTGTACTCTTCCATATCACATTTTTTCAAATCGTTAAATGCTAAGAATTCATCCATGTATGAATTCTTTCGTGTATGATTCACAATATAAATAATGAGACATCTCCATACAAGCATTTACATTCCATTTACTTTAGATATGATTCTGTTTTATTGTGTCATGGTCATGACCTTATCTCTAAACAACCATGGGACATAAAGTATACAACGATACTGTTTGCTCTTAGAAACAGTAATCTAAGCTCAGGCCTTCCATCTCAGCAAATGGCAGGCTCCATTACACAACCACAAACATCCCTTTACAGCTTATAATTGGTGTTTTAATAATTAAAGGACCGATGTTTTCATGTTTGTATGAAGCTGAGGACAGGGAAGCATCTTCTATGAGCTCATATAGTATTACGTGCACATGTGCATAGGCAAATGGGAAAACATTCATTCGAGGTCGTCTTTATCAATCCCAGTGAGGAAACATTAATTTGGCTGGTTGTGTCTCATGTGTGTTGGAGTGTGTATTTGAAGCTATGTACACACACACTCTACATGACTGTGCAATGTGACGTTATCAGATTTACTGAATAATTTATGCGGTAAGCTCAGGAGCAAAGCAGTGTGCATAATTGCACAGCATCACTCCTATCTGCCATTTTTGCCATTAGCTTAACGATTGGTCCCAGCACCTACCCTGATAATTAAAACCTTGGAGATTAATCATAATTTCTCCCCCCTTCAGTCGCCTACTGATGTTGAGATTTGAATTTTTTTGGATGTGCATAAGCTTCCAAAACATTTTACATTTGGTAACTGAAAACAACATGATGCCTCCCGATGTACAAAGTGTCATAATGAAGCTCCCTTTTCTATCTGATATGTCCTCATTACCTTTACTGACATCTCAGTTAAACAGAGAGAACTGGCTCTTGTATCTTGTAACAGGTGGTCACCTAAAAGGGATTCAGCTTCGATGTAAACAACTGGGAATATACACACCCAAATCGAAGAGGGCAGGTGCTGAGTGAGTGAGCAAATCATGATATAAACAAATGAGATTGCATGGTGCACTGCCACTTTAGTCTGATGAAAAGCAGTTGTGCTAGAAATATCAGCTGGATGCAATAAATAAGCGGACATTGGAGCCCTGCAGTGTGCGAGCTGTTCATCTGTTTATTTCATGATTTAGCTCAGATGTGCCCTGTAGCTCCAGGTCGGTGAGTACACATGTCTGAGTGTCATTAACCTAATGACTCGCACAGCACATGACAGAGTAATTAAAAGCACGGAGATCAATCATGGAGTCTCCTCACATGGCTGATCAGATGGACATTTGTCTCTGTTTTAGCCTCAGTTCAGAAGAAACGTGTGGGTTTCACTTCAGAGGAACTAGAACTACACTTTCAAAGCAACGCAGGATACTTCCCTCAAAGCTATTTACTCTCCTTCCTTCCCAACATGATATCTTTCCTGCTCTTCCAGTAACAGTGAGTTAAATGAGTTCATAGACGCCAACTGAAGTCAAGAGTGTACGAGGGCAAAATGGACTTGACTGGAGGCAAGGGCACAATGACTCAGCCATGGTGGTTCTAGCAGCCAGCCTTAATAAGTCTCCGAGAGCGTGCATGGGGTTGAGCTGAGGGAATTGACAGTGTGGTGCTGCTGACTTGTGGCTATTAGCTCAGCAGGGCTAATTATGCTATTAGACTCTACCTGTGGGCTTCAATTTCACTGGTCCTTACATTCCCCTAGTGACTGGACACATAGAGTAGTTTATGTGTAAGTGTACATATACAGTGCATGAACGTATACTTAAAAGCACACAAGCCCCTCGAACTACTCCCGTCTAGAGATAGTGAAGCCGAGGATGTCTTGACATCACACCCATATTCAGTTTCAGTGCAGGAGGCAGCCTGCCCTTCATAGAGCAAAGTAAAAAAGAGGAAGCATTGCATATGAGAATTTAGCAATCATGCAGAAGACCAAAGTCTGGATCAGTGAATACTTTTTAAAACTATAACCGCTAGTCTCCTACTTTTAATGGTTTCACTCACCTTTAGAATGTCTATTCTCATGGTTTTTTTGGATTTTTTTTTTTTTTTTAAGAAATGCTGTTATTGAATGTTAAATCAAATTTTGAACGTGAAACATTTTTGTCTTGCACAAGCATCAAGCCTGAGTGAAGCAACATGAAATCACAAATAACACTGCTACAAAGTCTGGAGTGTGTGTGTATGTATGTGTGTGTATGTGTGTGTGTGTGTGTGTGTGTGTATTTTTACAGCTACAGGTATTTGTGATTCTAGGTAGCCCACACAAATGCATATTTATCAGGACTTCCCCTGTGGCTGAAACTTAGAGACAGAGAGCTGGTTTATGCAGTTCTATTGCATTTGCTCAGCAACAGGTGACAATAACATCATGCTCAGTATGTTTTTGCCGTCCTTACGTCTCTCTCTCACAACAAATGGCATCCCACTCAGCCTAACAGCTCCAGTCTTGGGAGACTGGGTAAAAATGGTGCAGGTTTAGCTCTGCTGCTGAGAAAGCAGAGCCAATTGAATTTAGCCCACTGTGAATCCTCTGCCGTGTTCTCCCACTGAGTGTGGAAAAGGGAGCAAAGAGGCAAGGAAAGATTTGCACGACTTTTTCCTGTGGAGCTTGTCTGGTTGTTGCTCCCTGGGTACTCAGTGTTGCTCTGTTAGTGTATTAGAATAATCTGAAGAAATATGAAAATCTTGCGTTCAACAAGCCTAAGGCCGGATCTCATATGCTATGTGTGTGTGTGTGTGTGTGTGTGTGTTTGTGTTTGTGAATGCAGGCTTGATACAGCGCGTATGTCCCAGCAATTAGTTATTAAACAAGTCTTGAATGCCATTAAAAGGTGTCTTAATTAAATATCAAACTTAATTGGAGATTATTTACATAAATCACACGATCGTCAGCAGCAGTCAACATGAATAATGTGTCACGTCTGAAGTATGTAAACTTAATTAAGTGCATCATTGATTAACAAGCTGTTACTTGTAGAATGTTGCAGCATTTGAGCTAATAATGTTAAAAATCCAGCATTTTCTTAAATAGCGTTCATAGTAAAGCATTATGTTGTGAACTATCGAATTTAACGATAGCAAATAATCATATGTTTGCTTATCCACTTAATTAAACAAAAATCACTGAACTATGTCCTGCATGTTATTAGGATACTGAACCAGAGTCACGCTTTGTGCTTATTCCGAACAGACTATTATTATTCAACCTAATGTTCCAATGGTGAACTTAATTTGACATTTAGTTTTAAAGAAATCAATGTACCAGTGTTTTGAACAAGCATAAAATGTATAAAATGTGTATCTGTGGATGACAATGAAAAGATAACACCAAAATTCCGGTCTACTGCAAATTTTCAAGGAACTGACTGATATGGGATTTTTTCATCCATGGTATAGGCCAATATTATATAATATTGGCTGAATGTGATTACTGAATACTTGTTCCAACGATCTGTAATGGAGGCAGGATACTTACATTTAAATAAGCTTTATTTCAAACATCAGTGCACTTAACAGTGAACACTTCACTTGGTTGAAGCATCTTTTCCGGTCTTAAAACACATTTTTAATATCGTCTCATATGTCTTAGAAGAAACACAAACACAGTGTGATGAATCAGATCCTTTAATACATGCATGCATGGACACGTCAGATTTTAAAGTTCATTCTCCTGCAAGGCCTCTCATAAGACGTAGTTAATACAGACCCTATTCAAAAAGCGCTATTCAATTCCCACATTCAGTTTAAGCACATCAGGAAAAACAGCAGCAAACTCTAATTAGGCAAAATGGGGCATAGGGCACCTGACCTAATAGTAGAAAACAGTCCTACATAATGCGTAAGAAAGGGTGAATAAATCTTCTGAAGATTCAGACACTTTGACCCTATTTCTGTCACCATTCATTGATTGTAAGTGGCCTAAATAAACCAAAATACAAATCCTACTGAAAAAAAAGGCAAGCAGGCTATAAATAAAATTTCATTGAGCTTTAGACAGAAGCACACTTGCCTGGGTCTTATTGTTCTGCACCTGACTGTCATTCTCCAAGTGACAAAGTGTCAGACTGGAGCCTGTGAGTACAAGCACTTGACCTGCTGTAGATTTTAACATTGGTTCATACACTCATTGTAAAATTTTATTACTGACATTTCAAAATTATGACAGTCATTTGATTGTATTAATTACATGCACAAAGCATTCTTTTTTTTTTTTTAATGTCCACAATCCAGAGTCAGTTGTTTGAAGATGAATCAGTCAAGATAAACAGAGTCATTTCCTGTTATTTCCCATGGCTCCTATTAATGGTGAGAATGCTAAAGGAAAAAGTAAAAGGGTATTAATTATTGTGTGTGTGTGTGTGTGTGTGTGTGTGAAACACCATGCAACAAAAAACAGGGTTAAAATATAAAAAATGCAAAAGGTTGGAACTAATTTGTGCACAAAACTTAATTACACTGGAGATAAACATAAAACGCTGGGGCCTACAGACAGTGGGTTCCTCTTAGTCTGACTTATTGGAATTAATTTACTGGGAGGGCTCTTTGCTCACCCGACTCCGATGCAACACATTAAGAATTCGCCCATCCTGAGCAATGCAACACATCCTTTGAAGACATATTGCCTTGAGATGTCATTGCTTTTGCTTTACTTTCCCCTCTATTTTGCTTGGTTCAGCAGCCTCTAGTGAAACATCTCTGCACCTAAAGAGGTCTTCAAAAGTCAGTGCAGCTTCCTGGTCAGTCTATACTCAGGCAAATAGTATATTATATGGCTACAACTTTTATCTCAGATGAGACACCATAAAGAGGACTTAAAACTATGTGAAGGTCACGCTGTTTCATTCTCCACTTTTTCTACTTCCTAACTTCCTTCCATAAGCCTTTTTTCTCTTTTTGAGAGTGACAAATTTCATAATAAAAGCTCTCGGGTTTGAGTTGCAGGAAGAGTTAGCTCATCGTCTCATTGTCAGGATGCCCCTGAGTTCACACATCTCAGCCTTCAGCTCAACCCAGAGAGCAACAACTCTCAGGTCTTCATCTTGATCTTGAAGTAAGAAGGTTTAATATTTCTGTCTTGTCGAGTCTTACTGTGATGAGAATCTGCCTCCGTCTTAACTTACCCAAATCCTTTGTGATTTATTCTGACTGTTATTATACCACACATAAAGTGTCACCCATAATTACTGTCATCACATCAGCAGATTTTTAAGTAATTATTCACGCTACAAACTGAGCTTTTTTTTTCTTTTTTTTTTAACCCAAGTGCTGGATATATTCATCCTGTCATGTTGTTGCCATGTGGCGTTTTACGTCTTTTACATTCCAATACATTCTGACAAAAACTTCCCAGCAATCACTGTTGCCATCTTTGAAAAAGACAGTAAACACAACACACTTATCGTTGTTTTCTGGCATTTTCCACAGACAAAAAAGCCATTAACTTGCAAACTGGTTTGCTTCATGTAACTGGTCCAAATAAGGTGCAGGCAGACGAGTTATACTTGTTACCAGTAAAATGTATATGTAGGTAAAAACAGGAGCCTGTGTCACCTTTTAGAATAAGAGATTGCATTATTTAGGATGCGAGGTCTGTGTCCCAAAAATTCACCAGGCATTTTACTATTTCAAGTTATACTGACACAAAGTGCAGTCTTCTGTAGTAGGACTTCCAACCAACCTTAAAGACAATTTCTAGCTCAAGCTAGTTTAGCCAGCAAGAATGCTAGTGCTAGCCAGCTAACAGGACTGCTTGTGCTAACATCATTGCTTGCTTCAATAGGGCCTGCTCTGGCTTTGTGGCTGGCCCCTGCCAGACGGTATGTGCTATAATTTCAAATTGTGGTGGCTAGTTAGCTAGCACTGAACAAAGACGCTTATACTACTTCAAGTAACGTAACTGGCAAATAAATTACTTATCAAAAGTTTATTTATCTATTTTACAAAAAACATGCTTTTGCCCCTAACTTAACTTGTAATCCTAACATAATTATTAAGTTCAGAATAGTTGAAAATTAATCAGTAACTTAAACACTAGCATTTAATAACCGCATGTGATTTGTCCAAGTGGTGTAGCTTTAGCTAGCTGTCCAAGATGGCAAACTTCTTCAAACATGCACGACCCACATCAACAAGGGACTCACATCATGTCCTGACACTCTTGCTTCTCCCACACCTGCGTCTCATCTATACAATCAACCACAGTTTCAAAAAACCTCGATCTTCTCTTTACTTGTGGCCAGATTGTTTACACTATCTCATGTCGTATAGAAAGTAAGTAAAGTACGTAAGCCTTTGAGAGCCTGGAAGGCCCATGGGCCATTAGCCTATCTCCTGTTTCCTTGATGTACATGTACACCCCCTGGACATGACAGTATGTCACAGTATGTCGCAGTGACTATCTCATGCCGCATACAGGCAGCCTAATTCTCTTGTGCTATAAAAGTGTTTCTGATCTCTAGTGCTGGGTTTGCTGAACCACTTATTACACGTACCTTGGCATTGATATGCTGCATTCACATGAAATCAGGCAGATGCGAGACGGCTAACCGGATGTCATTTAAGTGGATGAGAGCAGGACAGTAAAATCTGATGAGGCCGGCGGAGAATGCTGATAACAGTAACAGCCGTTAAAAGTTAAAATATTTTAACTTTTTGCCATCCTTCACGACAGAATTCACAACTGAATGTTACGAAACACCTAAAATGCCTAACATGAGAAAACAGGAGAAAATATTGCTGAACTCGACAATGAGAAGGTGATTGTTTTGGTGTAGTAACACCCATAGTTGTATTTACCACAGCCTGAAAACTTACCAAATGTCATACGAAAAGCTGATAAGTGGAAGGCAATCAGCACAAAGCTGACTGTCCTCAAAAACAGAATGTTTTGGAGGGAATTTGCCTTTTAATTTACCTTTGCAATAGAAAATTGAGAGAAAGCTACATGTAACAGTTAGGCCTACATGCATAACTAGAATAGCTAAATAAAATAATAGTCATTATTTTAATAATCAATAATTTCATCAAAAATATTTCATTCTTTTCTTTATGAACAATACAACATCACCATAGCAACACACGGTCATGGGTACTTCGTTTTGCCGTCCTTCCAGTCCGTCGGACTGTTTGTTTTGTCCATGCCTTTTACAAGATGTCTCCCGCCATCCGCTGTCTGCATGATTCCATGTGAAGGTAGCATTATCTCTAGACTGTGTGCTACCTGTGAGCTCCGCCACCACTGCCACACCACCGCCTCATGTCAAAACCTCAGTATCACCATCTACATCGCCACTTATCTGAGCCTGACCCTTTTCCTGCAAACTGCAGGATTCACCTGAACATTATTAATAAATTCCTTTATCCATCCCTCTTATCTTGGTGTCCGCTTTTGGGTCCAAGATTAAAACCTCAAACTGTCACAAAGAAGCCTACAAAGAAAATGTCTGACAACATAATGAATTTGTTTTATCAGCAGGCAAGAGAAGAGACAAAGAAAATACTAAGTCACAAACAAGGGTGACCAGATTACAACGGGTGCAACTCGGGTCTGAGAAGTTGGGAGTCACATGGCCATGGTGGGCATGGCTTCAATATATTACATTTAGTAACTGTGTTTGAAACCGTTCCCTATCTAAGGATACAGTGCACTGTATAGTGTTTGCCATTATGTAGTAGACATACATTTAACTCCTGTATACCACAATGCAATACTACCATGTACCTTTGAAGGAGAAGCAGCCAGCCATCTGAGTTTGCTTATGTTAGCTAGCATGTTAGCTAACAGATGTTGGTCGGCAAATTAACCAAAGACGTCTTATTAGACGCCTGAGGCAAGTTTGCTTTTGCCTTCGTCTGTGCCTAGAAGCAGAAGCTGTACCAAAAGCAACAAAACATTCTGAGCCACCAATAGCTATGTTAGCCATTAGCTCGCGACCAAACTAGCGTAAGCTTGTGAGTTTGTGAACTAAAATGATTAAGGGCCATTACAGGTTGCGATCAGGAGGACACAGGACCATAGTTTTGCCAAAACCTAACCTCCACATCATTGAAATTTTAATCAATCTATGCAGAATTTAACTCTGAAAAAATTAACATGCAACATCAACACGACATCATACATTTCAGGGCTGTCCTCCTGAGTGCTTGGGTTGTTTACATGATGCTGGGCGCACCCACTTGCATCGCACGAATATCCAGTGAATCTACTGATGGAATGATGTTTATAAATTTTCAGTGTAGTATCTCAAATCTCAATCAGTCATTCCCTATATAGTTAACTATATTAATAACACTACAGGAAATAGTGAGTGAGTGAATGAATGAATGGTTTTAAACACAGATAGTGTGTTTAAACACGTGAAAGTAAGGCTGTGTATGCAAAAGCTTGCATATACACATCTGGACGTAAACCTACTAGCGGAACAAGCTACTACTAGCAACACTCAAAAGACTCTACATTTACCACTCCAACCAACAGACACTGTGATGCCGACCAATCAGAGAAGACAATGCAACTCATCACCAAAGTGATTGCCTGCGATCTGCTGCCACTATGTTTGGTTGAAAGCAAAGGCAAATTAATGCATGACACTGAGCCTGAACACACAGTAACGAGTCACACAACAGTAACGTCCTGATTGGAACTCAGCCTCATGTTTTCCAGTATGCACAATCTAAATAATACATGGCGCAGCGTGTCGCACATTACA
>JAPXVT010000027.1:19338301-19348743 GCA_029823135.1 Acanthurus reversus
CAATTACCAGCCCCTCTCTGCTGCCCTCTCTTCATCTTCCCTGTGTCTTTATCACACTCTGTCCCTCGCCTCCTCCTTTCTATTACTCTTCATCTCTCCTTCCTTTTTTTCTTTTTAACCTTTTTTCCCCATCCCTTTGCTGACTTCTCATTGTCTCCTCATAACATATCCCCTCTCTCTCTTCTTATCCCACTCCTCTCTGTTTCACTGCAGCATGCCTACAGTCAGGGTGACGGAGAGAGAAAAAGAGGGAATATGTCATTCAGAGTGTGAGGCATCCTTCCTCTTTTCACATAGACACACAGAGCAAAATCACTACTAGGCGTAACAGTGATGTGACTCCTCTACTTTGGTGAGCAGTTAGCCCACCAAAGTCATATTCAAAGGCTTCACCGTCATCTGTGGGCATCTTTTGACCACAGCTTTGTCTCATTAGAGAGGCACACAGGATGTATTTCTTAGTCATTCTTAGTCTTAGTCATTTATTCGTCAGATGCTGGAGTCAGATGAATCTGGAAGATCAATAGGTACCCTGAGTTATTTAAAACACTGATGTCATTGCAGGTTTCAGGGTGGGTCTTCTTTACTTGATGTTTAACGGTGGAAGTTTGCCACCTGCTGGTAATGATCATCACCTTCTCCAGTGTCCTTGATCAAACCTCTCTGATGGCTCCTTTAAAAATACTCGCCCTCCTGACATTTCGTGCTGCCAAATGTCTACAAAAAGCTTTTCATTGTGTTAAGGTCAAAAGGAAATTCTGGACGTTTCACTTAGACGATCAAATTAAAATGCTCTGAAATGTGTACATTATCCCCACTTTCAACCTTCTCTTCCTTTTTGAAATGTCTTCAGGCGAAAACACACTCAACATTTCATGTTTCATTTACTTTTGGTTGCTTGCAGATGGAAGAGATCACCTTACTGACCAAGGTTCAAGCCCTGTATCCATTAACAACACACTGAATCCCTGCCAGAGCACTTTGAGAAGCAACTTCATATTACTGTCAAAATGCTCATATTACCCAACAGCTGTGAGTTTATTCACTCACATAGAAAGCTGTGATTTAATGGAACTAGAGCAGTGGTTCCCAACGTGGGAGTCGGGACCCCCCCGATATCGCAAGACATAGAATGGGGGGTCGCGAGATGCCTTCCAGAAGACAAATATTTAAAATAATGTGAAATTGCGTAATTAACCCGTTATTTTAAAACTTCCCGTAATATTCCTTTTTAAATTACGTAAAAATAATATTATGACTACAGGGTGTTGTTCTTTTGTGATGTCCTCCCAAGCCTAATAGTGCATGTGCACGACATTACGTGCCACCTTCAGGGTCACTGGGGGTTCCCAGTCTCTGACATTGTTATTTTAGGGGTCACCAGCTGACAAGTTTGGGAACCACTGAACTAGAGTTTCTAGAGATTCAAAAATATTATTAATTAAAATAAATAATTCCAATATGAAGATTTTACTTGTTAGTAAATCGGAATAGTCTGAAAAACCACCACCAACAACACCAACACCAACAACAACAAAGCAGGGGCTTAGAAAGTTTTTCTGTAGCACTGCACAGCTTTGGTGAGGCCCATAAATTCAAGACTCCAACGCTAGTGGACATTTTCAAAAACCCTTTAATATAAAAAAAATTAGTTATTTAGTAACTTAATTGAAGTTTCCTAACTTAATGACTTGATATTTTTGATCATAAAGATGTTTTAGGCCAGCAGACAACTGTTTTCATCAGACAAAGTTAGCATTTAACGGATAGCTATAGCTAGCTGATAAAAATGGTGGAGCAGTTAGCGGCTAAAGAGACAGTTCTCTCAGAAGTCGTGTTAGTGGAGGACAAATGTGGCGCTAAATTTGAAGTGAAGATAGCACTTTCATTTCCTGCATTTCCAGAGACATGAGTTTAATGTGTCTGCTGGATGCGTGAATACGGAGTTTTTTGTAAACATATTTGCTGCATCGGTGGTAAGTGTGACCTCAGCTTGTCCCTCACGGCTTCCAAAGCACTTATTACACTTTGAAATGTAAAGCTTTTAGTTACTTTTTGGCTAAATTAATGAATTTGGACCTATGACTCTGTGAAAGAGTGATAATATTGGGAAATAATAAATTCCCAGGGGCATGGGGACCTACACAACATGCAGTCTTACATAAAAATGAATGGTAACATCAATAGGGCATATTACAAGGTCATGATGAGATACTGTCATCTGATGTACGCATTCTATCACAACCACAAGAGGTCAACATACCTGCATGAACACTGATCAATGATTCTGTCAAGCAGGAACTGTAATTCAAAGAAGAAAAAAAGGGGTGATAACCTACAGTTATAACCTGATGTCTTAGTCGTGTATGGATTATAGATTAATAGCATAACTGAACGTTTATTTGTCACTTTGACAAAATGAAGTCGTTTTAACAACACGGTGCATAAGATTTCAAGGATGAGTCACTTTTTTAAAGACACTTGATCCATCCATCGTGACTAATGCTCTGATGCCCTTGATCTTTCTCATCGTGCTTTAAATGAAAAAACGGTCTTCAATCATTTCTCCATTACTGAAACTGTCATTCAGTAAGTGCTTTACAAGTAAAATGTTTTACTGACCAACAATGTAAAAGCATGACGGTGTGGTCACTTTAGATCTTGTCATGACACTTAAAATATCTGCTGTCACATATGTACATAAAAGCTCAAATAAGTACAAAAATTAGGCAAGGTTTTCCTTTTTGAATGTGTCATGGCACCATTTATTTATTAAAGTTATGCATAACCTTCCAATTTGATCATTTTACAGTATATGTTGAACTTCATGACATTATTAGAATATCAGGCAGTCAGATCAGCATTGCCAACATTAGCAGAAAGAAGCAGCAGTTCTGTCAGATGCTGATACAGAAAGAGCATGACCGCTCCTTGTAGAAGAGGGAGAATGGAGGCAAGATACCCAACAGCAGATGAGGAAGCATGACATATAGAGTGTGGGAGGGGATAAATAAGCATGAAAGCCACTTGGCTTTGAGGAAAAGGAGAAGGATGACACCCATAAGTGTTCACAGGGAAAAAAAAGGGGGGAGAATCACAAGCAAAGGAGAAGAGGGGCTTACGAGAGGGGGAAAAAAAAAAACAAAACCTCACAGTGAGGAGGAGGAGGAGGAGGAGGGGGGAGCACAGAAGAGCAACAGGACCAGATCAGAGCCTTTGGACTCTTCATTCTAGTTAACACCACACCTAGAATTAATGTGAAATTCTAGACTTTTACACAATTCAAGAGTTTTTAACACAATGGGATCTATCCATCACCAGTGCAACTCTGGCCTCTATCAGTCTGAATATATTCCTGCCATTTCATTAGGATATGCTAGGCTAGTGAGCTTTGTATGCTAGCGTGCACTCAACACTCACACTAACCCTGTATGACTGAAGCAGGAAAAGCAGCCAAAAAGGTAACACCATGGCCAAAAGCATGCAAGCAATGTGGGAAACACTTTAAAAAAAAAATGAAAAGAAAGAAAATAAATACATCTTGGGATAAAAAAAAATCTTAATACATTATCTTAAAACTTTCCTTTTCTTGTTTTGTGTTTCATATATATATATTCTAAACACACATCTTTTTACATTTTGGTATAAGTTCTCTTTCTTGCAGGGAGTTCCGGGGAAAATGGGTGTTCGATAGTAGAGGGGTGAGGTTCGGGGGCAATCCCACTTCCCTGATTGCCTTGTGCTGATGGAGGGGTGCGCGGCATCGACAAAGATGACTCCTCCCTTCGAAACGTTTCCGCTCACTCTCAGTCTCTTGTTCTCTGTGGTAACCGAGGACGACAGCGATGGAAAAAAAGGGGACTCAGCAGTGAGAGGACAAGCTTATAGGATGTCCAGAAAGTCCAGGACACAAGAAGTAGGAACAGACTACGAGTCGGTACTTCCTCTATGAGGCCAGAGCCGAAAGCCGAGGCACAGACGTCCACTATCTCTTGTCTGCGGAGACAGTTGGTATGTATAATCAGAAAAAGGGCAGATACATAAAGTGATTCATATATTTAGATATGCAGAATCCATACGTAGACAATGAGTATAACTGATACCTTTGTTTCCATCCGTGTCTGCTGCTGACCTCTCTGGCCTTTGGCGTATTAGATTATTGTATTTGGTCTCAACTTCCTGCAAGGAAAAATATCTACTGTGAGATAAAGCAATAAAAATATCCACCATGTGTGAGTATAGTGTAACAATGTGTGTTTGAGAGCTCTTGATTGTTAATTACCTTCAGATAGTTGAGATCGGCCTGAAGGTTTCTCAGATGAGAATAGACCTGTCTGCTAAAAGAGGAGAGGCTGCCCGCCTGAGACGCTGAAGAAAACCTCAAGTTGATGCCAGAGTCGGCAGCGCAGCCTTGTGAGGTGCGCAGCTGCTTCCCTGTGGTTGATGCCAAAATGTCATCATCTGTGCTGCTCTCCCCCGGGCCACCGTAACCCTCCAGGACTAAATAGCCTGCTGAGAGAATCAAGAGGAGCGATGTTATTCTCCTAATGTCAGAATCAGAGCGAGACAAAGATGACTGAGCAAGCTGCACTTCAATGTGAATCCTTAAGGGAACATTTGTCTCTAAGTACAGCCTATTTAAACCTACAGTGTAATGTGTAATGATGTGTTAGGACTAATCAATTGTTCGAACTGTCCAAGCTCACCATAATCTTCAGGAGAATCAAAGAAACCTGTGTCCCCGGAGCCCAGGTCCTGAGTCGGGTCCTCTGTCTGCGAGCTGTTCTTCTCTGAGCCGTTGTGGACGATCACCCGTGCGCGGCTGTCCACGGGGGTCCTCAGGGAGGTGGTCCTGAGGAGCCGGGCCCCCGAGGAGCGTTTGGTTTGCTCTGCAGCATCCTGGGACATGAGCTGGGTCACCAACACCTGCTTTAATGCTGCCACTAAGGAGAATGAGGAGGAAGTGTTAATGATTTGTTGGTAAATTATTATCAATATCTTTTTACAGATGATTTATTCACCGCGTGACCCAGTTCTACATGCTTACATGTTTTCAGTGCTTCGTCTGCTCTGGAGGGAAACATGTTGAATGAATCTCTTTCTTTGCCATCTTCAGCCACTTGGAAAGGAAGCTCCGGGTCCACGAAACCTTCCTCCTCCTCTTCTTCCTCTGCCTTTACCCCCTCAAACGGATTATTACCTGCTAGAGAACTCTGAATCTCACTTCTAGAGGCTGGGCTGCTCTCTTTTTCTGAGGGGGTATAATTAGAGGAGATTATCCACACAGTTAAGTAAGACAGAATATTTGGTTTATTAAGGGAGAATAACTAAAGAAATCAGTGGCTCTGGTTACCTGTGGACTGGGTGCTGCCAGTGGATGTGCGGTCTGGGTCTCTACTCAGCCTGGAAACACCTGCCGTGATGATCTCCACGCCGTCTCTCTCCCCGCTAGCACACAAGAGAAATCTTACGTTAGTGACAAGCTCAAAACCCTGAAAGCCGTCTGATATGGTTACAGTATAAAGATGATAAAGCCACATACTCGGTTTGAGGTAATGGTATGACACTGTGAGGTTTGACTTTCATGGCTTCAGCTCTCTGGGTGATTAGACGCTGCCACCTTGTGCAGGAAGAAAAAACATGTTATTACCTTCGCACATTGAACAACTGAAGCTATAAAAATGTAATCAATCAATCAAAAGATATGTGGACTTGCATTCTCTGATCTGAGACTGTGGGCGCCATCAGCTCGTAGATCTGGGCACCGTTTTCTGACATGGACAAGACGAAGAAGGACTTGTTGTCTGGAAGGGAAAGATGGTTCAGGGTGAGATTAATTACAACTGGATTCCACATTCATGAAGCTTGACACTTTATTCTAGGTTGCATACTTGTGTTTTTTATCATGAGGGGTTCTTTGTTTTAATGATTTGATCTTATCCAGGTTTATCAAGTTCCTGCGTTGCCACTTTTGTAAAAATAACAACAGAAAAACAAACTTTTGCTGGGCTGCACCTACAGGGACTAGTTTTTAAACCTAATGAAGTCATGGTTTAGTTTTAATTATGTTGCTTAAAATTAAGATAAAAGTTAAACCTCTCTTTAAACATCAATGATATTTTTTACTCTAAACCTGGACCAAATTTTGTCTGTTGCAACCAAACTTGCAACTCTAAGTTATCCAGTACTAACTTCAATCTTTTTACCTGAGGAGGTTTCCATTTCCTCAAAGAAAAATAAGGGACAGACTCGAACCAATAGAGTTTTATGACGCTGCTGAGTTTTTCTCAAGGTATCGGTTAAGCAGCGACATCATGATGGAGCTGAACAGGAAAATTGGACCAACTGTCAAATAAATACGGCACGGAAAGAAAGCAGCTGTACCATCAGTGTTCCAACTCCTGGTGGCCTGACCATTTTACACCACAGGATGTCTCTTGAGGGTCAATGGGACCCATCTGGCCTTCTCAACACCACTGCTGAATTTTTAACAGAGTGTCTGGGGCAAGAGCAAGTCTAAAGAACCAGTACATCTGGATTTCTCCAAGTAGGAAAACAGCTGCTTTTATTTGGCCATATCACTTCATCAATCCAGTCATGAAGGAGGAGAAATGAGAGCGTCTTTGCTGAGCCACCACCACCTGGCTTACGAACCTTTACATAGATATCCCATAACGTTTGGTTGTTTTTTTTTTAAGATCCCCACCACACATGCAGTAAGGTGTCATAAAAAAATTCTCTATTTGAGTTGGACATGGTTTCTACAGAAAAAAAGAACAAGACCTCTCCTGCTTTACTGTAAAAGTCTCTTCTCCGTGTATGTGCACAGGGGTTCGGGTTTCTGTACCATACTTGTGTATGCCAAGTATAGTCTTTTAAACTATTTGTAATGTCACAAATCTCGCCCATATGGTCACCTCTTAAAATCTCATTTTCAGTGGGCACAGAAAAAAACTTTCCAATTTCATGTAATGAATGTGAAAACAGTCTTCTAGTGTCAAAGTCTGCATAAACATCATTCTGCACAGTGAAGCTCAAACATTCTGTAGGAATAAGAGGAAACACATTTTCAACTTGAGGGACTTTCAGGAATACAGAGCAGCTGAAATATAACCGTTTTCCTCCACTCTTTTTATAACCTACCAGGTCCAGACTGCAGCCAGATTTATTGTTTAATTATGATTATGTATTTATTTATTTTAATTTTAGTAAGCAAGCATCACCATAATGATTAAACACTTTTGATTAAAACAAAATTAAAAACAGTTGGATTTATTAAACAGCATTTAGTTTTTAATTGTGCAACGGAGCTCTGCTCGATTTTAAATCAGTGTTTACTCAACTTAGACCTACGTTTGCTTAAGTTGTATTAGAACTAATCTTACGTTAAATGAATCGTGGTTGGTGCAGTCGAGTCTAAGAGATGATGTGTTGACTGACCTGTAGCCACTGAGCGCACCAGCACCGTGTTGAGCTTGATGATGGGGCTGAAGATATGTTTGGTATCGGCTGAGCCTGCCAGGTTTTTACTGTGACACTTGAGGATCAGACGCTCGTCTTGTTTCTGCAGCAGAACGAGGATGTCCTCCAGGAGGAGCGTGTACAGCTCTGAAAGGAGGCAGAGAGGATATCTGTATTTACTTATCAAACATCAGCGGTGGTCTGCTGGAGTTTTTATAGCAAAACTCCATGAACTTCAATAACAAACTCTTAAAATGTGATAACACAAACCGATAGTTTTGTCCTTGTTCACTTTCCATGACAGCGGTCCCTCGTGCACCATCGTTCTCTTGGTTAGATCCAAGTTCTGATTCAAGCAGAAGAGGGAAATACATTTAAAGCTTGTAAAGTACTTGCTGCCGTTTCATGAAACCATTTCCACATAGCACCACTTTTATACCTAGCAGTTACTTCAAACGGCACATGTGGGTGTAAAACATGAGTGTGCTCTAACATAAGCTAAAAGGGTCGTGTAGATAACTCACCTTTAGCTCCAGGATCATGGGGTTGTCGGTCTGCTTTAGAGAAGAGAGATCCAATCTTCTCTGATAGTCCTCCAACCTCTAGAGGAAGGACGGAAAGAAGCAGAGACAGAAGAGAGGGGATAAGTAAGCACTCTTTAAAAGGAAGCAACTGCCTGGGGAGCAAAGGAGGTAGTGAAAGAAATAAATTGTGGTAGAACAGGCAAAATAAAAAAAAGGGAGGACTTTCGATGAGACTTGAAAGAAAAAGTGAAAGCGTCTCAGGGTTGGCAAAAAATGAAAGCAGCTTTTAAGAAACACACCTGCTTGTCCTCAGATTCTTTTACAGCCTGGTTGACGTGATTGAGGATCTTTCTGCAGCAGTCTGCTGCCTGCTTCACTTTGTCCTTCTCCACTGCGTTGTCTGAAAGATATTATGACATCAACAAAGAAGTAAGACCTCTTTAAGTCTGCAGGGGGCTGTCGCTGAAATTGATATTTCCTCTGTCCATTAACACACCATTGTTCTCAAAAAATTATGATAAAACAGGGGGGCACAATGATCCCATAATAGCTGGTTATATTTTATCGTTAGTGCGTTCTCTCTGTGTGAGACCCAAACCCCAGCCAAGGCTAAAATGATGGACCAAATAATGGGTGAGACAGTTCCCGAAATGTGCACTACCGCTCGAGGACCATTAAAATGATAATATCCCCATTTGTCTCTGTAATTCACTAATGGTTGGCATGTTGCCACACAGAACCTTGCTTAAGACTTCATTTGGTTCATTTTTATACACTTTTCTGCATCTCAAGCGTTGATTTCAGTTGTTATATGTTGTATTATATTATATTTAGATTATAAAATGCAAACTAGGCACTAGTCTTGTGTCATGTGTTTCCATGGTTAACTGCAACATGAATTAATTAATTTTCATACTGAATTAAATCCATCACAGGATCTTAATTAAATTAATTGATTAATATAAGGATCAAAGGAGAGGGAGGCGTAGATAAAACAACTGCACTCTATTAATGGAGGTCACATGCAGGGGCGTTGCACCAAAGCAGTCAAACTTAAAACAGCAATTAATTTCCTGTCTAGATGACAGCGACAACCATTGGAACAGGTTCACACTATTGCTGGTGCAACAAGGCTACACAGTTTTTAAACCAGATTGCAGACAAAAAAAAGAATCACTACAGGAGAGTCTAAGACTATGTGCAATGGTGAAAGGAGTAAGTCAAATTTAGGTTTAAATCTTTTTACTTTTAAAAGTGGATCACAATTTTCTCTCCCTGTCACACGGTCAATGACTGACTAAATGTTTTTGACAGAGTGGAAAAAACTTTGAAGTGACTGAATGAGGCTGCAAGAGGGGGATCACATTTTCTATTAACTATAAATGGTTTGTATAAATGCACAAATTTGTTTTTTCACTCCCTCTGCAGGCATGTTGACATCAGTAAGGCCTCTTATGTGTCTTACAAAGTGGCTGGTAGTTGCCAGTTTAATCACTGCTTCATTGTATGCTCTGACTGCCACCAGTGTCATGCCAGTTCTCTGCAATTATAAAGCTGCAGCAATCAAGTCCCATGGCTGAAAATTAATCAGCCACAATTTTGACAGACGATTAAGTCATTGTTTTTTCAAGAAAAAAAATCCCCAAATCTCTGCTTTGGGACTCTGGGAACTTGTGATAGACATTTTATAAATCCAATGAATAATGGATTAATCAAGAAAAAAATTGGTAGACTAATCAAACTGAAAGAAAACATTTGTCGTCCTGTTTTGAATCATTATTACATGTTAGACCATGCACACAGTTAGTTGGCCTATGTGTAGACTTGTGGGCACTTTAACAATCTTGTGCACATGAGCTGATATCAACATGAACAAATCACTGCAAACTGTTATGAACGAACAGCTACGGCAACACTGCAGCACCTGTGTACTTTGCGATGTTCTCTAGTAGCAGGGGGTACTTGGTGAGCCGCTGCATCTCTACGGGAATGATGTCTTTAAGCTGCAGTCGGCGACACAGTCTGTTACTCTCTGCTTCCTGAAAAGCATTAAAATAAAATGGGTTAGGTGGTACATTTTTTAACAGGTATAAATGGTGACTAAACAACAGTAAATGTAGCCAAAGGGCTTTGATTCAGAGAAGTGACATTTCAAATGAATTCCCAGAATCACCCACATGGACATTTGGCTCGTTTAACTCTTCTGTATGACACATTCTGAGCATTCATTCTGTAATTTTCACTAAATGTTACCTTCATTCAATAACAATTTTCTGCAATATGTGAAGCAAGATGTAATTACCTGGATGAAGGAAGTAAACCGTGAGTCTTTCTTCTGCTTGGTCTTGATGATCTCCAGAGCAAAAGGCTGGTTACTGCAGAATGTGCCCACCGCCTGCTTGATCTTTTCCTCCTCTCCACCGCTGAACTGTAAGCACCCAACCCAAGACAGGACAG
>JAPXVT010000027.1:19363761-19375418 GCA_029823135.1 Acanthurus reversus
TGGATATCTTTCAGTAGTTTGGGGGAGGGGTTCTTGCTGTACTACTCCTTCATTGCCTGTGCAGCAAGAGGGGACGAGGTCAAAACAAGAAATTAGCATCAGCAGGGTCCTGTCATTTCCAGACTATCAGGCAAGAGAAATCAAGGTTTAAGTTTCAGCTTTATTGTCATTAAACAATAGAGGACTGCGCCATTAAAAGCAGCTGCTCCCTTCATGCTGTACACAAACATGCACAGAAAATGTAGAGACAAATATTCGACAAATGAGAAGTGAAATGAAAGGGAGCCAGTGGCTGTTGCGTCTACACAAGCTGTCATCTTGGCCCATAAATGTCGTATCTTTAATCTGGTACTGCAGTGTGAGGCGTTCAGGAAAATATTGCCTCAAAATCACTGCAGCAGCCTTATCATGTGCACACATATTACCTGCCTCCAACCTGAAAGGATGCTCTACGTAAAGCTGGGAAGCTGATCCTTTTATTTTCACCACAGGTGAATAATAACAGAATATTCCTTCACAGGGTGTAAATATGCATAACTGTGCAATCACCTCACTACTGCCACCACCTAACAGGGAAAGACAGTATTAGACAGAGCAGACAATACGTGACAGGGATTGTTATGCTTACCTGCAGCTCCTGCTGCTCTCTGGAGAGCATTTTTTGCAATAAGTCAACCCTCTGGTTAAAGACACTGCTATTCTCATCCTGTGGGGAAAAAAGAGAGAAAGTTGAAAAGCATTTGGAGGAATTGTGAAATAGACTACAGGTGAGATCATTCATGCAAACATGAGATATACATAACACAAACAATTGTACTGATTACTGAAGGATAAAGACAACCCATTAGAGCGCGGATGTAAAAGGAAGAGAAATAGATGACCCCACAGGAAAATCTCCAAGATGTGAAGTATGAATGAGGAAGAACAAAGGCAAGTTTGTGAAGGCAAGAAAAAGAAAAAGAGCAAAGGAAGTAACTGATGTGTTTAGTACCCATGATGGGAGAGTGGAGGAGAAGCGGTCCTGAGGACTGTAGGGGCGTTCTGCTGCTGGGGAGTTTGGAGATGAAATGCTAACGCCCAACATTTCAGACTCTGCTTCAGACAAAGGGATCTGGGCGAGTCCTGGAGGACGCCCCAACACTGTGAGGGCCACATAGGAGCCCGCTAGAGTAAAGAAACAAAGCAAAGAGTCAGTTATACTTAAAGTTTGTTGATAAAATGTGTCATTTTCTAGAACACAGGCAGAGGAACTTACATTTGATAAGCTTCACCACCTCAATGTGATTAGAATGTGTAACAAGGGTCCCGTTAACCTGGAAGAGTGAAGAGTAGCATGGTGAGAATTAATGTGTTGATACACTGGGCTGAGCTTTACAACCTGACATTTCATCTTCAGCTGCATCAGAGTAGAAATACTGACTGACCAGCAGGTGGCAGCCTAAAGCCTCTGTTTTGGCCTTGGACAAGAAAACAGTGACGTTAGCAGTTTAAGGACACATAGGCAGATGAACACAATACCTTGATGATCCTGTCTCCTGTCTGAACACCTGCCCGCATAGCAGCCCCATCTGGCAAAAACAGAGGAGAAAGAGGGTTAGAGTGCCAGAGGAGGTGTGGACACAGAGCAAATAAAAGAGTAAAATGGACTGAGGGGAAATAGGCGGAAAAACACAAAGGACATGCGGTTTCATGGCGCAAATGTTGATATTACTGCACAATTAATACACTGCACAGCCTTGACAGAACAGATGTTGCAAAGTGACTATTTGTGTGCTATTTTGAAAGACCATAACAGTGGTTATATTACGAGAAGGACCTGTTTCACAGCTCCACCCCAAACAAAGGGATTTAGGCCTGAGACTGGTTATTATGAGATCCACGTCTGACTCTATAGTCAGCAGCATACAGCTGAAGGACTTTATGAACCACATACAGTTCTACTAATGAACTACAGTCATGTGTACTTTGACTCTCCAGTGTTGTATTTAGGTTGGAGTTTTAAGGATGTAATCTTGTGTGACAGGTTGGTCTAAAAGTTGACGGACAAGCATGACTGACAACTTGTGACTGAATGATTAGTCAGAATGTGTAATTAGATACTTGCATTTTATAAGTTTCAGAGCAACAAAAACATTTTGCTTTTTGTAAACTTGTGACTGAAAAGAGCTGCAGCAAGTTCTTCAAGAGCTTCTCAGCTCACAATGAAAAAACAAAACAAAACAAGCGGCATAAATTATTCAAATGAAACTAAGTAGATTGCTCTTCTTGTTGAGTCAGTAACAAAAGCACAAATGGGGAGTCATACAGTGACAGCCAGACTGCCAAGCACTGATGACAGTGCAACAAAAGTCCTCCATCGCTTACTTCCTCTTCCGTCTCTTTCCACTAATATTCAGACTCTGTAATGTTTTTTGTGACCTGATAACAGCTCACGTCATCCTCTACAGACAGTGAAAGACTGCAGTGGACCACATAAGTATCCTGTCCAAGTCCCTCTTTAGAAGACAACAAGATAAAGCAGAAGCTGCAGCTACAGTGAAACTACTGAGGAGGAAATACACAGTCAGTGGCTTCCCATAAGTGCCAGAGTGGTGGTAACGGTTGCTGGATCCCAATTACCCCTCATATCTGCAAGTTCAGCACAAAGAACTATGGTAGTTTGATGTCAGTACATGAAATAGGGGCCCGCATCTCCCTCACAACTGCTTAAACCAGAAGTTGTTATAACATCTTTTTTCTTCTTCCTTTTAAGTTGGAGACGCCATCTTACCTTCTTTGACAAGCTGCACAAACACTGGGTTGTCACCACTGACAGTGAGCCCAAAGCCATTTTCATCTTTCTGGATGATTACACATCGCTGGACCAGACCTGCAAGTGAGACAGACAGACAGAGAGACATAACAATGTCTTCAAAAAAAGACCAGGGAGTCATTTAAAGAAAAGCTCTTAACTCTAAGTCAGCACATCAAATACAAACCTTCTGAACATGAAACTAAAGCTCACCCTTGTGCTAACTGTTAAATGGATATTTTATTTAGCTGAAACATGAATTGTGCAGTTGGTACATTCTATGAACATTATTTTGATTTTTTTTTTTGTAAGTCCTGGTATGTGCTGCACAAAATGAAGATTCCATTATAGGATAAGGGAATAGATCCCACATACAAAGGACAGGTTCACAGTTTTTAGAGTCTATCTTAAAATAATACCCCATGCCCGTATTTGCATTAGAGGAATGACAGATCTAAACTTGCTGCCCATGAAGAGAATTTATCCTCCATCACTTACACTAAAATTTGTTTTAACAATAGATCTCTTTGTAGCCAGTAGGTTTGGCCTGTATAAAGTTGTTACTGTACACTAGAATATTTAGAAATCCCTTAGGTATGATTTTCAATGCTGTGAAAAATACAGACGCTCCTCTTATGTGTAGTGCATAGCTGGCATAAGAGGTCAGTCTCTATTAGTTCAACAGGCAACTGAGCTAAGAAAGATGAAGATTACAAGTGGTAAGGATAATATTAAAGGACAAATAAAAAAAGTAAACTATCTCTACACTTTGGGAGGATTTTGGGTTTAGTTACGATGATAAAGGCAAGTAAACCAACAACAACACCACCACCCATACATCATCTATGCTTCAGTATCCCCTGCCGCAACAACTGTCATCAAATCCTCCAGGACTCCAGGAGAGGCGCACTGATTTGCTATCTATTTATTATGCTATAGGCCACACGTATTTAAACCCAGTGGAAAACTTATGTCAGGGGTTTCGAAGCGTCTTAGCCCGTGACCCACAAAATAACAGTGCCAGAGACTGGGGACCCCAACTGACTCTGGAGGTGGCATGTGACATTGTGCAAGGCTGCGCAAATGCACTATTAGGCCTACATGGTCATCGATACAACACAAAAGAACAACAGCTTAAGAACCATAATATTATTTTAAAGTAATTTAAGAAATAATATAATCAAAATTTGTATAATATTGGGTTAAATATGCAATTGTAATTTTTTTTTTTTTTAATTTGTTTTTTTGAAGGCATCTCGCAGTCCCCCTCTTTGCGCCTCACGACCACCCTGGGGGGCCCTGACCCCCACTTTGGGAACCGCTGACTTATGTATTTAGACTTAATGTATTTTGATGCACAAAGCAGTTCCACTAATAGTCATAGATGTTACGATGACAGCTCAGCCTTTCCGTTTTTGTTTTGTTTTGTTCGTTTGCTTGTTGTTCTTACATACAAATACCGTCATATACCTCAAACCCTGCATGTTTATGTATGTATAGGTTTGAAAATACAGATAATGCCCGAGCCCAATAGTAAGTATGGGCAAGAGGAACAATTACAGCACCCAATAATGCTTCCAATGTACAGTACATATGGGCATATGAGTATGTTTTTAAGACATGCTTTAAAAAAAGTGAAACTCTCCTTTAACAGATCAAATAATAACCCATCTTCAGTAGTCCAAGACTCTGTTGTCAACATAACATGACAAAATCCTATAATCTGAGTGTGTACAGTAAAGAAAGCTTGTTTTAAGTTCGGCCAGTAAACTTTTAAACAGCCCAAATTTTTGAGGGATTTAATATATTTTGGACCTAGCAGTTCAGGAGAAGTTTTACATTGTCAACCCACTCAGTTGGTGACTAGACAACACAAAAGAACTACAAAGTCTCTTAAAAATGTGAATAATTTTGATGATCCTTCTGTGCGAGGCGATGTTTGAAACAGATCTGACACCCCAGACATTTTTGGTTATAGTTGCGAAGGACAGAAGGAGGAATGTTACTTTTCAGGTTTTTTTATGTGGCGTTTCATTAGTGTGGCAAGAAGAGATTAAAGCTTATCTAACGTCTGGCCGACACTGACTAGACTGGCAGGGCAGAACAAACAAAAGAAAACACAATGCAGTGAATGCTCAAATAGAAAAAAAAAAGGCCACCTGGATGTTGTCATAAATGAGAAGTAGATTTTCCAATAATGGCAAGCTTTCTTAAATCTCTCAAAGTAACTCAAACTGCGTAAGATGACCCCTAATCTGGTTTGTTGTTGCGTCTGAGATTTCTTGGTCAGTGCAGCATCAACCTGAGATGTGAGTCAATCGATAAGGGCATTGGTGGGGTGGGGGTTGGACAGTGAAAGGAACTGAACCTACAACATGGAGAGAGGTTAGGGAGGGCAGAGGCACCAGGCAGGGGGAGGGGTGTAGAAAGAGGGTTAGGTGGAGCTAAGGGAGCAGGGGGAGGGGAAATGGGGAGAGGACAGGGGTGTCAAGGATACAGATGAGGCCATTTGGGTCTAAGAGCCGGTGTGAATTTGCCTCTTGATGTTGATTCATTGATGTGCTCTATGCTAAAGAGTATTTTAGAGATCTTTGGTTGCTATTTACAAATAATAAGGAAAGAGAGTGCTGACATAATGGCTGATCAGGTTCATCCATCTAAGCTTATGCATTATTCAGAGGTTTAACTATCTGCAATCAGCACCCTTTGCTGAAACACGAGGGAATGCACTCCAAAAAACAAACTGACCTTTATTACTAACAGAGTACCTTGACCCTATAATCACAAAATGAAAAACCAAGTCATTACAATACTGCGTACAAAAGGTCAGAGTAGTTCTCTTAAAACTAGGAGTCTGAGTGTACAGAGCAGCATTTGACGCTTTTCTGTGATAAAAGATTTCCATCTCCAAATTTCTTCCGTTCTAAACTGGTACAAGAGCAAAAACCATGGAGATATCTGATCAAACAGGAAGAGCACACCTATGCTTTGTTGAATATGATAATAGAGGATTATCTTGATAAACTCTGACCTAGACAGAGACCAGACATCAGCAGAAACCAGCATTTGTCACAGCTGTCTTGTCAATTCACTGCATGTAAGGTCATGCACCTACTGAAAGTCATTTTGTTGGAACTCTCAAATTACTTGAAACTTTTTATCACTATCATAAGACAAAAAAAAAGTCATAGATGATGTAAGAAGCAAGAGATAGCAGTTGATTGACATTTTAATAATACTCTCACGGGGGCAGTTTGTCTCCTTAGTGATCTTACTAACATAGATTTTAAAAAACAATGAATTAAACTCTTCATTCAGCTGGCACTTGACTTTATTTTAAGCAAAAATCAGTCTTTGCAGCATATAAACATTATTTTCAGCTTGGCTTAATTTTTTAATCACAATTAAATGATCAGTAAATTGGAAATTTACATCAATATTAGGACCTGACTCAAACGTGTGTTAAGTAAACTCTGTAACTAAATTTTGTTAATTCAAAATCTTTTTTTTTTTTTAAAGAAGTAGTGAACACAGCTGCTAAGATCTTGTGGAGTGGATTCCAACAAAGACCATTTTCACAACTGGAAGAAGTTCTGAACAAAACATTTGTGGAATAAGATGGAAGTTGTGTATTTAGTTGTGTTTTGGCAAGAAAATGACTTACAAAGCATACTCTTGGACAACAGAAAAGAAATAAATGGAATAGTTTGAATGGTTTGAGAATTATACTGTATGTAGATAAATAAATACATATGTATTATGTTTATAGAAGCCAAAAAGCTGACAACCTGGCAAAGTTAAGACTGAGCCAGTGATTGGAAACATACAGGCAGACTGCGCACATTTATGGGAACGTACACTTCCTATCCATTATACCCCGAAAATGACAGTGCCAAACCTTGTAACAGTGCACTGCTGGGGTTTTACTTTTCTGCTGCACTAAAAGATGTTATTACTCCGTATTTGAAAAACAGTATCATTTACCACTAATGATTATTTTCATTATTAATAAGTCTGGTTGTTATTTGGTCCGTAAAATATCACAGATAGTTAACTGGGTCCACCATGCTTTTGCAAAGCCAATAAATGTTCAGTTCACTATCATTTAAGATCAAGAAAAGCTATAAAAACCTAAAAAATGAGAAATTACACCAAGGCAATGTTTGATGTCTTTGCTTGAAATATGTTAACTGATAAATCATTTAAGCCTGACTTTGAAATGTAGCTGCAGTCTTATATGAAAGCAAGTCCAGTCAGGTTTTCTAGGCTTGAGAAGTTCAGCCATGCAGGAAATGTTCCGTATGAATTCCAGGTTTTGATTTTAGGTGCTACGTCACCTGCACTTCTCTTAGGCTAAACTTTTGAGAATGTTAATAAACTAAATCCACTCTGTGAGAGGTGCAAGTAGACCCTCCTGTGACCATTAGGTTTTGTTTAAAACTTGACACTTTCTCATCATTCTTATTTTAAACCATTTCAAAGATATATAACTGTAATATCATGCCTTGATATGAATATAGTAATGATATATTGCTCAGCCCTTCTTTCCAGTATTCCTTATCTTTTTGTACGAATAGCTTATGTTAATGTCTTGTCTGATAAATGAGGAAAATCCCTACAAATAAAGCATATAAAAAAAACCAGCAACCCATTTTTGCCAGCCTTCTGCTTAAAACAAACATCTAGTGGCAATTTCACACCAGGATCAGTAGTAGCATGTATAGATGCAGCTGTCACACCATCCATCCCAGCAGGAGCATCTTACCACAGGACTCAGGCTTCCCTTCTGCTAGCACACTGCTGCTGCCACTCTTCTGCACCACCAGAGCTTCTGCCCACCGCCCCCACCACGCAGACCACAGCACAGACAGCAGCAAACACACGTACAAATGCACGCACGCACACACAAACAAAACAAGATTCAACACAAGGAAAGGAAACACAAAACAGGAAAGAGAAAATCATGAGGGAGAAAAAATCATGGGAGAAGAAAAATTAAATGAACAAACAGGTAGTTTAATAAAACATGATGGTTTGGATGGGCAGTGCAGTCACTAAAAATGAACTAGCTTGGTTTTTGTAAAGAGTACTTCACTCCTGTAGGTGTCACTCACTCTACCATTGGGACTTAAATGACAAGGGCCCCATTTTTCCAAACTTCGCATCCTGCATTAAAATAATAACCTGTTATTTGCAATTAAAACAAAATACATTTTAAATGTCACCAGAATCATAATGAAATAAACTATTTTACATGCCATCAATAGTAGCATAATGATGAAGACAGTGCTGTTGAAATTACACTTAAACTCAATGCATATTAAGATCTGTCTGTCAACACCAGATGGTGGTTTTACAAGTTGTGGCAAAGCAGTAGATGATAAAAATAAATCCAAAGTTGCAGCCAAAAACAAGTGGAACCGGTCTTGGTTCAAAAAGTCAAAACAATTAACCTTTTTCTAATGTGTATGGATATTTTAAGTCTTTGAATGTATTAAATAACTTGGTATAATTCTTTTGAAAATGTAAATTTCATGAGCCAGTGTCACCATCTATTTCTACAGTGTCTGACTATTTCTGCCCATCCCTAATAAACCCAAACCACTTTGAATTTATGACAGAAAAGGTGCAAGTAGAAGGAAATCTGACAGGAGATTGTTAAAGAGTCCATGCAACTTTCAAATAACACAAGAGATAAACAAAAATTCAGACTTACAACATGCAGGCATGCAAAAGGTCAGGACATTAAATTCATACATGAATCATGCAAAGAAATAAGAATCCAAGGATGGTTTCAATCAAATGAAGAAACATGTGCTTTTCTGTGACTACTTTGATCACGGCATCATTCCAATCTGGGAGAAAACCAGGAAAATGGATGGAAGAGATCTTAGCAGGTCGTTACACACAGACAGGCAGGAGTGCATGTCTTGTGTAACCATTGAGAGAACACGTCGTGTCTAAATTTTGTTGCATCATAAAGAGATAAGCCACCATGTGGTGCAGAGGATTTTCTGTTTTGTTTTGAATACAGAGGCTTCATTCATATCTCAGATCATACTGCCCTGACTGTTGACAAATACCACAGGGAGTGCCACCATATCAAAATAGTCTGTTTCTGAACCCTAACAGTCACAACCTGCTATAAATTTTAAACTCCAGTGCATAACAGGCTTAGTGGCTTTTGTGCCCTTCAAGTATGCATAAAGACCACCCAAACGCTTTGGGCATAGAAAACCCACAGTGCACTGATCAATGTAAAGCTACAAGAACCACGCGGACAATAAACCTGCAGCTGCAGATTTTAAGGTCCTCTTATCAAACGCTTTTGTGCTTATCGTCTTAAAACCTGCAGCATTTAATGCAACAGAATCTTCTGCAAAACAGTTGTTCATAATGTGGTGTGATGCAGATGTGGCAATAAAGACAAACTATATACTGTCAGTTAGTTGATTAACTCAAATAGGAAAGACAGTTTAAACCGTCACTCAAAATAAGTTGTTATTAAAAACGATTGTCTCACATCAGACCACACAAGTAAAATGAATGTAAAGTTTTCAAAGAGAGCACAAAGCAAAGAGCAAGACACACACACACACACCAACTTTCATCGTCCCAGCATGCCTTGTTCACCAAGCAAACCATTATCAGCACAATTGTTTTATGAGATTGACTGTGTGTGTGTTAGAGAGAGAGAGAGAGAAAGAGAGAGAGAGAAAGTCAGATGAAGTTATGCTTAGAGAGAGAGAGAGACTTGATGGAAAATGGAAAAGGGTAGACCATGTGACAGAGTAAAAAAAATTAAAAATCAAAAATAAAAGAGTGAATAAAAAGAAAAGAGCTTGAGTAGAAGTCTGAAACTGAGTGTGGGACACTACCTGTAGGGTCAAACTCATTGGAGGGAAGTGAGGTTTTTTCACTTTTGGGCTTCTTGTCCGGGGGGTGGTCTTTACTGAGAATGCTGCTGGTTCTAGAGG
Organism: Acanthurus reversus; assembly: GCA_029823135.1. Classification (NCBI taxonomy): domain Eukaryota; kingdom Metazoa; phylum Chordata; class Actinopteri; order Acanthuriformes; family Acanthuridae; genus Acanthurus; species Acanthurus reversus. Next base: position 19,373,530 of record JAPXVT010000027.1, read on the forward strand.
AACAGAAACACCCGTTAGAAACAAGTTTTCTCACCGTAAACAAGTAGTTGAAAAGTGCAAAATGATGGCATTTACTCAACACTGTACTCTTTTATAAGCAGCATATTTCACAGACAGTGTCATTGCGTCTTTTTGTGCCAATATCCTGTATATGCACAACCAGGCAAGTAAATGTTCAGGAGTAATTAGACCAACAACAGAACCAACCATTGTTCACTTCAGCATTGAAAATAATGTGGCAAGAGGACCTCCTAGTGTATGAATTCTGCTGAGTGTGTCTACTGTATAATGTGACAGCCAGAGAGGATGTGGAGTCGCTCTGCTGAGTGCCCAGGGAGCAAAGCCAGAGAAAGGACGCTCCTAAGAGGAGGCGATACAAGGCCGGACTCCGGCATGAACCTCGGGAGGCTATGTATGGCTGCCTCTGCCTATACCGGCCCCAACTGTGAAAGGCCACTGTTCTGTTCACAGTGAAAGGCAGTGATGGGCCGCCCTCAGAAGAGGGACCCCTTTGTCCCTCAGTCTGTGTGTGTGTATGTGTGTGTGTACATGAGTGAAATGAGGGGAGAGAGAGGGTATGTTTGGTTGAAACTCTGAAGACTTCTGTGTTGCAGCACACCAGGCCTAGTAAAATTTGCCTCCTTCCCCTCATCTGGAGCTCCATGTATGTGTAGCATTTGAGTGTATGTGGCCATAGAATTGTCTATCTATAAGCATGCAAATATATTTGCAACAAAATATGGGAAAATAAGAATTCCTACCTGTTTGCTTTCTTGGGAAACCTGCAATAAAACAGAATGACCATTAATATCTAAAAGAAATGATCTGACAGACGACAAAATACAGTAAACAAAAGCTGAGCTGTTTTTCTTGCTTATATTAACGCTGAAAAACAAGATGACAAGCTGATGGCTGCTCTTGAGACCCATATAGTGGTAAACATGATAATCCTGATCAAACATCAGAGTTCTTCAGCTGCAGATTAAAGCCTTTTCCAGGTCAAATGTCCTTTGCCTCTCAGATCTCAGCTGTGTGTATGTGTCTGTGTGTGTTAATGTGTCTGTGTGTGTGCGTGCCGCAATTTAGTTCCTCACAGGCACCACGACTTGACTGTAATAATCATATCCGAATCACATCCATGGCCTGTTTCCTCGAGGCAGGCTGCCCTGAGACTGATTACTACCACAGAGTGATGTTGTGAAGAAATGATTTCTGGGTACTGACAGCATAATATTGGAAAAGGTGATGTTTTCCAGGAACTTAGAGATTTGTGAATTGACTTGCTATTTGGCAAACACACAATGCATAAAACCTAGACAGATCACAAGTTTTGGGATATAATCTGAATGTCTGATTCCTCATTTTGAAACTGCAATGCAGTGAGAAGAGTGAAAATTAGTATCTGTGGGAGTGGGCTTCACACAAAACCTGATCCCGCTGGACCTGGAGATTCCAACACCAAGTATAAATTCAAACTCCAGTATTTCTTAAATGATAAATAAAGAAATAAGACACACTCTTGGGTAAAATTCCCCATATATTCTAGGTTTTCAGTTAGTCATTGAGAGACCCTAGGGGAATTTATTCCTGAGCTACTTATATTAATCGTATAATTAATCAGTAATACACTTAAAGACTGAAAAATCTTCTGGGCACTCCTGATGTTAGTGCCAATTATCTGCATGACTCCTCAGCTTATATATGTCTGCTTACAGACAGAATGAGCCACATTTTGCCTCTCTTTTTTATGTTGTTTGAAAAAAACTCTTAACTGGGATTAAAGTTATACTGTTGTATAGCTACCATTAAGCCCAATTTAGATTCATACTATTTTTCTGCTGAGATGAAGTGGAAACCATGGAAAAACAATGAAAGATGTCTGATCTAGG
>JAPXVT010000027.1:19527687-19537987 GCA_029823135.1 Acanthurus reversus
TGTCCACCTGGTCAATACTGCCCCTCAGGTAACTGAGAGGCTTGTCCTCCCTTAATAAGCAGTCAGTCGCCAGCAGCTGCTTCAGTGTTGTCAAACTGTTAATACCTGAAATCTATCAAGTTTTTAAGGTGCCCGCATTTACAAAATAATTGTTTTCTGTAATCCAGTGCTGATGCAGCTTTTTCTATATGCTAATGTAACCAAATTTATACAGTGTCAGGATATTAACATTCTACCATATTATGTTCAAGGGCCTCAATGTTTTATTCATGCTAATTACCATTTGGCCTACAGGAAGTTCTGACAACATTTATCTTGTAACTTTTGATTCAGTTTTCTTGAAGTTATTTTGTGTACTGTTTTTTTTTCCGACTTGAGGCACTGACCCATGCTTTGAAAAAAGCTGCTGGAGGGTAAACTCTGTCTCCTCCTAAGTTGCTCAATGCTGCATGCAGCGCTGGGTGCTTTTTAAGAGTGTCTCGCAAATTTGTTGCACTTAATTTCTGCTTACAGTGTGTAAAACGTTGTCACAGTGTGTTGTAATGCCAAACAAAAAAAACTGCATTAGTCTCGTCATCTTTTAACAGTCTTGGAGAAGTTTCCCACGTGCTCCTCTGCTTGCTGGAGTTGAAATTTGAGCGAATAGTTGTGTCATTTTCACAGGCACCACAGCTCCTGTGGCGTGCCCTGAGGGAAGCTGGTCCAACAGCTCAGGCCTGCGTTTCCAGGAGGACTGCAAACCCTGTCTGGGAGGATTTTACTGCGACTCTGCTGGCCTCACTGAACCTACTGGACTTTGCAACAAGGGGTACACCTAACTCTGATGGACTTAGGAAATACATTGTACTTGTATCCTTATCATTATTTTGTACAAACTCATGAAAAAATTCTTTTATCTTGTCATCAAATGTTTCCAAACTAGCCGTCACTGGCCTTTGTGCACATAAAATGAACAGAATTTGTGCTGTTTTTGTTCATGTCTCTAATGCAGATATTACTGCACAAAGGGAGCCATTACACCCACCCCTACTGATGGAATTACAGGAGGACCTTGTCCCGAGGGTTTCTACTGCCCAGAGGGAACTGTTCAACCTGTGCCCTGCCATCCAGGGACATATGTCACTGTCACACACGCTACCCAGTGTGAGCCCTGTGTGCCAGGCTGGTACTGTGTGTCTGGTTCTCTGGACTTGTGTCCTGCAGGTTTGTGGTTTGTCATTTGTGTGCCCTTTAAAATTACACTGAAAATATGTTCTCATTTGTATGCAAGTATTAGGAAATTAGCAGAAAGAATATGTAAGAAAAACTAAAACTATTCATAATTATTAGGAAAAAAAGGGATGCAGTTTACAACAATTTGTTTTAGCTCATATTTTTGCATATTTTATTTGGTCTCCAGGCTTTTACTGTCCAGAGGGAACTGGATTTGACTTGAAAGGCTGTCCAGAGGGAACTTACGGTCCTGACCCAGGATACTGGTCTGTCTCTCAGTGCAGACAGTGTGATGGCGGCCATTACTGCTCTTCCAGAAATGGCACAGCTGTCACTGGACCATGTCAGGAAGGATATTACTGCTCTCATGGAAACACCTCTCCACAACCCATCTCACAGGCTACAGGTACACAAACATGTTTACTAGAAACATACTGCAGGTTCACACATTTCGGGAGCTCTGATGGTAGCACATTTCTTACTAATATGTGAGAAAGCTGCACTGTCGGCTGTATGATTCTCTGTGGAAGTGGTTCTCCATCAGAATTTCTATTTTGAGATGGTTGATGAATGGCAGCTGTTCTCTGTGTCTCATCAGGAGAGGGAGGACCATGTCCTGCCGGTCATTACTGCCCCCAGGCTGCCGTCCATCCTCTGCCCTGTCCACGAGGAACATTCTCTAACCTCACCAAATTAGTCTCCCAGGTCGCTGTGGCTCAATATCACACTCATATGTCTACTTGACAATGACTGAGAGAGAAGTTTGAAAAAAATTAATTGGATTTTTTTCTGGTCATATATTTTGTCTGTATTTATATTATTGAACTGTTATTTATTTCATGCTATGTCTTATTTGTATTGCACTATTATTCCTTTAATATAAACACTCTGGTTCCAGCAGCATCACATAGATGCCTAACACACTGTTCTTTGAAACATACAGGCCTGCCATACCAGCCCTATACAGTACATACAGTAACTAATAGTGCTTTCTATGTCTTTCCTTGTGACAGCTAGTCAATACCAAATCCCCAATCAATATTTCAAGGAGGCACTCTCCCCCTTTTTTTCCATTCCCCCCTCCCCTTTCTCTCTCTCTCACTTTCTCTTCCTCTCTCATCGTCTGTTTTATTTCCCCTCTCAGGAGGATTGCCAGCCGTGTCTCCCTGGTTACTATTGCGATGCTGTGGGTCTCTTAGCGCCTTCGGGAGAATGCTGGGAAGGTTTCTTCTGTCTGAGGGGTGCAGATCGTCCTGACCCACCTTTGAGAGACAGCCGGGGAGGACCGTGCCCAAAAGGTGATCGGATCCCTCAGTGCAGGCATCCGTTTCTCGTTTTTCCAAGAAATGAGGGAGAAAACTGTCAAAGGAACACACATGAAAGCAGTCAAAACAAACAAACAAAAAAAAACATGGGTATAATGCAATCAGGTGGCTATTGTTCAAACAGGAAATGATAGCAAGAAGACATACTTTACATCAACATGTAGGAAATACACACGAAAATGGGAATTTTGAAGAACGTGATTAGGCTTAAAATGCACATAATCCCAAAGCCAGCTTAGTGAACAGGTAAACAAACCACTCTTTCAACTTAATAGGGCCAAACATAAGCAGCTGCTCTGTTGACACTGGAAATTTAACACCTTCCCTCGTGGATTATGTCTGTCTTTGTGTGTGTGTGTGTGTGTGTGCACGTGCGTGTGTGTGAGTGTGTGCTTGAGTGTGCATCTCTTTCATGACTCTTGTCCTCACGCAACCAGGTTATTACTGTTCTAAGGGCTCGGCGGCTCCTCAGCAGTGCCCCAAGGGAACCATCAGCACAGAAGACGGCCAAGCCAGCTGCAGCAGCTGTCCCCAGGGGTGAACTTTCTTATCAGTCACACCTTGTCATTCTGCACCATAATCATATACACATTTTCACCTATTAGAATACACTGAAACTATATATACAGTACATGTTTTGATGCTTTTTGCTTAGTGTACTTGCTTTGTTTGTATAGGTTTTATTGTTCTCGGAGATATAATGACTCTCTGTTGATGAGTTATGACTGTCCAGTGGGTCATTACTGTCCGTCTGGGACCTGGTCCAAACACCAGCACCCATGCCCAGCTGGATCCATAAATCCCTACACTCGTATGGCAAAACCCCTGGACTGCTTGCCCTGCCCCCCAGGTCACACACTCACCATTTACGATAATGATAATGAGTTGCTTTAAGGTGAAGTAGTTGAAAAAAGGATTTCAGACAACCTTAAAGGTTAATGACACTATAATCAGATAAATTCTGTATCTTAAGAGTAGATTAATACATAAATTCAGGGTAACTTTCCCTTCCACTTATTTTTTTTATCTTTTCCTATCAAACCACAGGCTACTTCTGTGCATCCTCTGGGAAGGGTGCTGCGTCAGGCCAGTGTGCTGGTGGGTACTACTGCCTTTCTGGAGCCTGGTCACCCACACCTGAGGATGGAGGAACAGGTGACAGATGTCCTGAAGGTCATTACTGCCCCCAGGGCTCCTCTGCACCACTACCCTGTCCCATAGGACATTACAGCAACCAAACCAGAAACAGTAATCTCTCCGACTGCCTGCCTTGTCTTCCAGGTTAGAACTAATTTAGCACCTGTTGCACACTGGCTGTTTATCTGCCAAAAGATAAAGCTTCCATTACATAACTTTATTTATCAGGGGATAATCCATTCACACTGTGTCTGTGGCTTCTCACCAATGTTCCTTTTGATTTGCAGGTTTCCTGTGTGTCACCAGAGGGCTCTCTTTCCCTTCTCATCTCTGTCCAGCTGGATCTTACTGTCAAGGCAGAGAGAACAACAGCCAACAGGCCTCAATTCCCTGCTCACCTGGAAACAGGTGTCCACCTGGATCTGATAAACAGGTACCCTGCTTACCAGGGACCTACCAGGATTTACCTGGACAGGTGAGGAAAATGAGGATACAGAGACTGCTAATAATCTGATATATCCTTTAGTCCCAAAACCAGGGTATGGCTGTTTTATACAATTAAAGTAACCTACAGTAACAGTTCTACAGTTGTTACATGGTATGCGGCTTTTGTTACTCTGCTACTCTAAAAATGGATCTAATATTGAAGTATTGATCAAACTGCATATGAGCTAAAAAGACGGGTTTTTAATGTATCTTGAGGTCATGTTATCTGCACATTTTGGGTTAACAGATAGTGGGCTCTCCTGAAAGCGAAGTAATCAGAGCATCTGTGTGTTCTTTATACAGTTTAGCTTGTATAGTCTCACAAACAAGGATCTCAAGTGTTCATGTCTGTTGATATTAGTAAACATCTGCAGTTAAAATTTCTGTTTGTACTGTGGAGAAACAACAATGGGCATAATTTTTTCCCTCCACAGGCAGAGTGTGTTGAATGTCCAGCAGGATATTACTGTGCTGGCTCAGTGGATGCTGACACTGGGCATGTGTCTGGGACTCACACCCCCATGCTGTGTCCTAAAGGACACTACTGCCCGCCAGGTAGAATGCAATCGTGCAGCTATTCCAACACATTCATGATGAACGTGCAATGTTACAGATCATGTTATCAGATATAAATATATATGGGCACATGTGATGCTGCAGGCTCAGTGAGGTGGATTAATTATAATAATGCGTCGTACTGCGTGCAAAGTGTTGATGAATTTTGTCCTTGTTTTGGGTGAACTCCTGAACAAGTGGCTGTAACAGTAAATGGCTTTCTAATTATGCAAATGGCCATTATATGCATTATTCAAGATAAGGGTTGTCCTCACACACTGTTCTGTGATGTTTAGTCCTAGACCATCTGTAGATATTATGTGCTATTTATCTACAGGAACACAGTCTGGTGTAGCATTCCCATGCCCAGCTGGTGCCTTCAGCAGGCAGATGGGGTTGGCCAATAAGTCGGGCTGTGAGCTCTGCCCTCCAGGGACATATTGCGGTTCCTCTGGACTGGCTGCTCCCACTGGAGTCTGCTCTCCTGGGTAAACACAGGCAGGCTGAACACACTTTCCATCATTTTCACCAATAGACTATGGAGATATGACATCCTGTTTCTGTTTAATTCCGTCTCCCCTGTCGTAATTAAAAACTCCCTTAAGTTCTGTCCTTGCACTTGTCTGTCTCATCCAGCACTTTCTATATCCCATATCCCCCTCCTCATCGTCTCTGTCCTCATCTTCTTTCTGGTCTTAGTTACCTGTGTGGCCAAGGATCCACTTCTGCCAAGCCAAAGGAGGGCCCAGCAGGAGGTCGCTGCTCTGCAGGGTCCTACTGCCCCCAGGGTACCATCTTTATGGTTCCTTGCCCAGCAGGCTCCTTCAGCTCCATAAACGGTGACATAAAACACTGAACAATTACACAGATGCGCTGTCAATGACATTTGAACATAATTTGCTGACTTAATTGAAGTAAATGGCAGTTTTAAGTGTGATTTTTTTTCCCCAAAAGAATTTCCCACTCTTAACAATTACTAAAAACAAATGAAATGGATGTTTTTCTTTTGACCTTAATTCATGGTATATTTTATTATTTAGGTCAATCATATCTTGTATCTTTTGTGTTCCAGGGGCAGTTTCTATAGAGGTATGTCAGCCCTGTTTACCGGGCCATTACTGTGCTGAGGTTGGCCTTTCATCCCCATCTGGGCCTTGCAACCCAGGCTTCTACTGCACAGAGGGATCCAGAACAGCCACACCTCAGGGTAATACCACAGGTAACATGCTGATTCTTTTTGCATCTTACATAATGTGTTGATAAATATGTGACATCATGTACAACTTGTCTTAGTAATTGTATTGTTGTAATCCACGATATAAAATAAACAGGGTAATCTGATGAGAGCCTGCAAAATACTGGGCTGTGCAACATTTAATCTCAGTGCTCTCCTGTTTTTATTTAACATTGTCATGGGCCTTTGACTTCACAGTGCTCGAGAGGTCTCCACAGAACATTTACAAGTCCCCACTGCTTTCTCTTTGTGGTATTTTTCTCCCTGGGATTGCAGAAAATGGCTTTGGCATTTTAGTTCACTCGTTAGCCTGATGAGTAATGACATCCAATAAAGGTCTATTGTCGCAATTACAGAAGATACCATGTCTCCACCCTCACTTCCTGGTAATTCAACTCGGGGTCAGTTCCATGGTGATGTGTGTCCTGCAGGCAACTATTGTCCTAAAGGAAGTGCAAAGCCAAGCCCCTGTCCACCAGGTAAAAAAGCATCACATCCAGCCAAAACTCGATGTGTGAAAATTGTTCATTCATTGTAAACATATTGCTACATAAGTCCCCATTCATTTTGCTGAATGGGGTTGATGTGTCTGACCTATTATATTTTATTACACTTCCTCCAGAGGTAGTATTCAGTGCCATAAAGCCCCTTGAGGTATAATATAATGGCTTTATGTATCTAGAACTTTAGAGGGGGTTGTAAAACCTAATGAGAGTCCAATAAAACTGTCATAATGGTCAGTTTGCTTCTTAACCAAGTGAATAAATGGCACGATCTTTGCTGGGCATGCATGCTATTTTTCTTTATTGTGTGTGTGTGTGTGTGTGTGTGTGTGTGTGTGTGTGTGTGTGTGTGTGTGTGTGTGTGTGTGTGTGTGTGTGTGTGCGCGCACGTGTGTGTGTGTGTGTGTGAAAGAGAAAGGAAGACAAAGAAGTAGAGTGGAAGTTATTTTTACTCGCATGATAATTTGTCTCCATATAGGCACTTTCTTGGGGAGGTCTGCAGCTGAGTCTGAGGCTGACTGTGAAGCTTGTTACCCTGGTTCTTATTGCCCCCTGTGGGCTCAGACCTCTGTCAAACTCCTCTGCCCCCCTGGCTGGTTCTGTCCAAGGGGATCAGTGTCTGGACATCAGCCAGGTACAGTACACATCATCAGGGGTCAGCTCAGGTTGAAGTATGGTAGTCTTTGCACTTCATCATTTTCTTTTTCTGTTTTGAACGTAATGTCTGATCATGTGCAGCATATCTGGTGTTTCCCAATAGTTACATACTTACATGATCAAGTTTGTTGGTTGGAGGACAACAAATTACTTAAATTACTCACCACAAAGGAAATATAGTGCAGTGCAATAAAGCGAATTTTATATTTTATGCTGCACATTTTTACTTATAAGGGATGGACAAATAACCTCGTAGAAATGACTGCACGTTACAGTAAAAAATGAAGCAAATTTTTAGATTGCATGGCAACTAGCATTTGTTAGCGTTGTGAAAAACATGTACCTCCAAAATATCAGCTTCTCGAAGAAGAATCTTTGCAAAACAACAAAGTATGGGATTTGTCTGATAATCTAACCCATTATCATTCAGCTTAAGTTAATCTAAAAAACAAAAAACAAATAAGCATTGGAGATATGTAAGGTTTTCACTGGACACAGCATATCTAAGTTCTTCTTTTTATTGATGGTTTTTGTTTGAAATTTGTAATCAGAACTTGTAAGAACGGCTTATTTGGCATATTTGATATTTTTGCAGTTTAACTATCAGCATGTAAAACTTTTTTTCAAAAGGTGTTTGCTTTATTTTTGTCTTCCCTCTGAAAACTGTTGGTGTAGTAACTGGTTAAGTGGATGTATAGTGGAACTAATCAGTTATTTTACAAACCATACGCCACATGTACCATGGAGGTGGTTCCATGCCTCAGATGAGCTCTTCTCCCCCTCTTACATGACATGCACACCTAAAGAATCTCTGAAAGGCATCCTCGCCCCCTTTACCTTTTCTCCAGAAGACGTGTTGCTAATTTGAGCATGAAATGGCCCAGAACGTATAAAGAGTCTCCAGCTCGTTGCTGTCAGAGTCAGGGTCCCTGCTGCTGAACCTGCGTTCTCTCCTCCCTGCCTCCCACAGGATTTTCAAACAGGATGGATGCTGCTCAGAGTCATTCTCCTTCTCATTGCTTTGTTGCCATGGTACCACATTGGGCATGGTGAAATACAGCAGAGATGCTTTCGTTCATGGCTCATTGCCTCATAAATGCATTGAAAAGGATATATTGCATTAGTGTTGTATTTCATATGCACATTAATCATGTTTTCATTGTCCATAAGGAGGCACCAGATGAGAGTTTGAACTTTTTCTGTCTGTGTCACAGGATATCAGTGCCCGCCTGGCCATGCTTGCCCACATGGTAGTGCTGAGCCAGCCATCTGTAGCCCTGGCTCTTTTCAATCTTCATTTGGACAGTCCACTTGTAGCACCTGCCCACCAGGTAATTAAAAAAACACCTGGGCACTGGCTTTTATGCTATAAATTCTACACAAAGAAACAAAGGTTAATTGAAGGGTTTATGGCCAGGTTTCTACTGCATGGAGGGTTCATCTGCTCCATCTCCATGTCCGATGGGCAGTGTCAGTGCATTAGCTGGCAGGACATCCCTGAATGACTGCTCCCCCTGCCCCCCTGGCTCCTTCTGCAAAAGCAGTGCACTGACTGAGCCGACTGGACCCTGCAGCCCAGGTCTGACAGTCCTGCATCACCATGGGAAATAATATCAGAGACTGAGCTCAAAGTGTCTTTTCCTCGCCTTTATTTCAGTACTGAATCAACCCCCTGAAATAACATGGTTTACTTACCCTACACTGTAAATGCTGAAGTGTTTTCAGTGAGATGTCTAACCAGATTATATACCACAGGTTATTTCTGTTCCCTGGGGTCCACCGAGCCTTCTCCTGTCTCCAGGCCTTATGGAGATGTTTGTCCCATGGGTCACTTCTGTCCTCAGGGTAGCGGGTCACCCAAACCCTGTCCAGTCGGCAGCTTCCTTCCAGAACCTGGAGCTTCCTCTCCTTCGCACTGCCCCCTGTGCCCCCCAGGGAAATACTGCCTTAGTCCTGGAGGCTCACAGCCCACAGGTAGGAGGGCTTCACCAGGATTCCTGTTAGTCGAGGACAAGGCTCCTCTACAGAGCCAACTGTGCAAAATCTACAGCTTTTCATGTTTCAGCTGTACACCAACTAAGCGCACATCACATTAGCCTGGTTCAAGACCCCAAATGCTCACACTGACAAGTTTTTCTGGGGATTTATTTAATAAGTAATGAAGGGAAACTAAATAACAATAACAAGCCAAGATCACATGTGCGGCTGTTTTCTCATACCTCCCTGTGTTAGGTCTGTGTTCTGCAGGTTTCTTCTGTTCTGGAGGTGCTGATAGTCCCAAACCTCGAGTTAGCTCCTCTCTGTCCAGCTGTCTTTGTGAGATACTGGAGGCTTATGCCACAAAGACAGGAACCTCCCACTGGATGCACAATCTTTCCTGCTTCAATAACTCCAGCAATTCTGGTAAAATATGCCTTTCTTCAGTTTGTCATAACACAATAAATGCTTCTTGTGAAAAAGTAGCACAGCAGTTTCATCAGACAGTTCAAGCAGAGTGCAAAGCCGCACATCATGATAAATGTCCCACAGAGCAGCAGCGTTTCAGATTGACCTATCCCAACAGTTTTTTGGCAATTACTCATTGTGTTGCAGTGTTACTGCACATAGTAAAGATAAGTTGTTCCCTCGGCAGTCAAATGTGTTAAATCAGCACGTAGAAAGACAAGATGAGTTCCTCTTTGGTTTCCTGTCTGCGAGACAAAGATATTAGCTCAGACATGTCTCATGCTTTATCTGCCATGTTCTATTATAGGGAGAGGCGCTAGCTGGATCGAAGTGGGAGCGGCGCCGAGGGCAGATTCAGACCATACTGTGACTCACCCGCTGCCATGTCTTAAGAGTCCACATTATGCATGTTCCACCTACAGAGGAGATATTTGCCCCCGGGGTGGGTAAATCCTGACAGTGAACTTGCACTCTCAGTGTGATGCTTTGATCGTTCTCTCAGGCTCACGTTATCTTCCCCGCTCATGACGTGGTAGTCCCACTTACTGTAATTGCTTTGACATATGACTGATTTCATCTGCTCTGTGCAGTGTGTGCAACTTTTTTCAGCTTTAATACCACTTCATCTTTTAAAACAGTCTTTTAAAAAATTAAGGATGAAACAGGACAAAAATAAATGCTCTTTTTTTTTTCTTCATGATTAGTTTTGTCAGTAACTTTTGCCATTCACAAAACTGGGGTAGGCA
>JAPXVT010000027.1:19553325-19564935 GCA_029823135.1 Acanthurus reversus
TCTAAAGAAAAGGAGAGATGCAGAATTGTAGTGTTCTCTTAGACCACCTGAATAACAGTATGCTTAAAAGTGTTCATGGAATTTTTGCCACATGACACCAAAAATAAACTGCCTACACCAGCTTTAAATTGTAGGAACTCTAAGTCCAAGTGAGAAGGCATTTTAAAGTTTATATTATAATGTGCATAATGTGATAGTGCTTAATATGAATAAAGACTCCATGTATTATGAAACTGTTGCTTCTGACTCTGTGTATCCTGGTCTGGTTAAAACCATCCTGATTATCTGTACTCAACATTTCTATTGTGTTCTGCAGATCAGTCGAGACAGACTCAAAGTTAGGGGTCTCAGCAAGTCACTAAGAGTGGAGCGAGCCAGTCAGCGTCCTCTAGGTGTGCCGACAACGAGAAGGGTCCGTGGAAGCGATTCAAACAATGGCAGCAGTTCCTGAACAGGTAAATGTAGATGCAGCTACAGTACAGCTCATTCAGAACTGGAGAGTATTTCTTCATAAAAAAAAAAGAAAAGCAAAGAACACTGAAGGCTTTTCTCAATGGAAAAAAAAAGTTTTCACTTTTCTTCTGAGTGAGTTTGATTTACCAGTTGGCTCCACTGGTGATAGGGTTTATTGATCTGATTGGTCGAAATCAGTCCGTGATAGACGCTGACAGACAGATAGTTTATCCAATCACGTTTTTTTTTTTTTTTTTTAAACTGCCATCCCTTTTCCAAACAGTTTCCAATAGAGCCTTCCCAGATGGTTGTATGTAACAAACCATCAGGCGCAGTCATGTTAAGTACATTCTCCAGTAGAATAAAAACAGTGATAATGTGGCAGTGAAGCCCCCAAAGTGTTCAATTTTTTATTAACTTCAACCATTTCTTTGTTTAGATCAGTGCATTGTACTCCACATGCACTATACAAGATCTCATCCAAAATTCATTTTAACAAATCAAAGCAACATTCTATATCATCCTCCTTTCTTGAGAATGCATGTTGAAATACTTTCTCACAGATTCTGAAGCATAAATATAAGTATAACCATAACAGTGTTTTAAAAGTATCACTTGACAGTGTCAGAAAAGCATTGCAGATGTGCGTCTGTGTCAACTCCTTCTGTCTGGGGAGGGAAAACATTATAGAAATGCCTTCATGAATTTGTGACCCTTTGTTTTGAATGTGGTCTTTTGCTGTGTCTCCTTTCCCACAGATCTTCTTAAACTAATAAACGTCTGGTTTACATTGAAGAGCGCTGCACACGAGTAAAAAAGGGGGCATATTCTGTGTGACTTGCAAAAAAAAAAGAAAGAAAGATCCTCTGATGCTTCCAAAGTGTTTAAGTCTGGTTATTTTATCTGGTTTTATGGATAAGTGGAGGAGATACAAAACAAGTGGAATGTTTTAAAAGTGCCAAGAGGTAATAAAAGAAAATGTCTCGGTCTTAAACAGAGCTTATCCTGAAGATGATGATAATGTTTGTCTGTCATCAGCTCCAGTGGAGTTGTGGTTCTGAGTGTCTATTAGCAGTGAGGCTGCATTCATTCCTTTGACAGCAGAGGGGGCAGTTCAGAGGTGACGGGTGTGTTCAGAAGGTTGCTGGTTCAAACACCCAGAAGAAAAACAAACAAACTAATAAGTGACCGCGGTGATGCAGGAACTACTACTACAATAACATACACAATAAGTTTTCATTGGCTGGTTGTGGCCTTCTTGAGCAAAACAAAACATCTGTTTTTTTTTAATGCTTTTTTTGTCCCTAATCAGTCCATCTGGGAATTTATGTTTTTCACAGAACAAGAACACAAGTTCATGAGAGTTCAGATTAAATGCATAGAGTTTTTGAAATTCCCCTCAAATTTCTGCAGTTATATTTAAATTTTAAAAAATGATAGGACTTAGGGCAAACTTACACAAAACTGCAATTAGGCCAGGAAGTTGCAAGATAAGATAAGATAAGTTTATTTGCCATTTGTACACTTGTTAAGGTACATAGGAATTCTTGTGCGGAGGATGCTCAGGGTTCAAACATACAAGAGTGAAGATAATATTTACACACAATTATAAAAAGATATAAACAGTAAAAGTACAGAAAGAAAGTAAACAGTGAAAAAAAACATTACACTGCACCTAAGGATATTGCACATTTCCCATTGTTATTGTCCGTGAACAGAGGCAGAGGGGTCAGGGCTAATTGTATTTTACATTTGCCATCAGTCTCACCGTAGCAGGGAAGAAACTGTTGTAAAAGCGTGTTTTGCGTGTGATGATGCCGTTCGCTCTGCTTTGTCTGAGGTTGTATGCAGAGTGTTTGTGCTTAAGGAGGGTGTGTGCTGGGTGATGTGTGTCTTTGATGATGTTATGTGCCTTCTTCTTGCATCGTTGTGTGTAAATACTGTCCATAGAGGGAAGTTTTGTTTTGATGATCCTCTCTGCAGTCTTTATGACCCTCTGAAGAGCCTTCCTCTCTGCGTGGCATTACCATACCAGACGGTAATGCCGGTTGTGAGGATGCTCTCCACCAGGCCTTTGTATGCCTGAGTGAGGGGACGGGGGCTCAGGCCAGCCTTCCTGAGCAGCCTAATGAAGTGCAGCCGCTGTTGGGCCTTTTTCACCATTGCAGTGGTGTTGTCAGACCAGCTTAGGTTCGCTGCCATCTGAAGGCCAAGGAACCTGTAGCTGTCCACTCTCTCCACCTCAGTCCCCTTGATGTTAATAGGCTGCAGAGGGAGGGCTTTCTTCCTAAAGTCCATTATGAGTTCTTTTGTTTTGCCTTAGTTAAGGATGAGGTTGTTCTCACCGTAAGCAAGAATGTCCTTAATCAGTCCCCTGTACCCCGACTCGTCCCCACCTTGGATCAGACCCAGGATGGTTGTGTCATCTGCGTTCTTGATGATGACGGTGTCGTCACGGGTGGAGATGCAGTCACTGGTGTACAGGGGGAAGAGTTTAGGGCTCAGGCAACAGCCCTGTGGAGACCCTGTGCTGACTGTGATCTCAGCTGAAACCCTGCCTCCCATCCTCACCACCTGCGGTCTGTCCATGAGGAAATCTAGAATCCAGTTGCAGGTGGTGGGCGGGACCCCCAAGTCAGTCAGCTTCACTATCAGCTTGCCTGGCCGAATGGTATTGAAGGCTGAGTCAAGGAAGAGCATCCTTACATATGTCCTGCTACAGTCCAGGTGTTGTAGTGCATGATGAAGGGCCATGGCTACTGCATCGTCCACTGATCTGTTAGGACGGTACGCAAACTGTAGGGGATCAACCGTAGCAGGTACCGGGGAGTCAATGTTTGTACAGACCAGCTTTTCTAGGCACTTCATGGCCACTGGTGTGAGTGCCACCGGTCTGTAGTCATTTAGAGTGGATAAATCTGATTTTTTTGGGACTGGTATAATGATAGAGGACTTAAATATACGTGGCACTACTGCTTGTTGTAGGGACAGGCTGAAAATGTCTGTGTACACCTCTGCTAGCTGTTCAGCACAGGCCCTGAGCACTCTTTGTGACACACCATCCGGTCCTGCCACCTTTCGGGGGTTTACCTGCTTCAGAGCCCTCAGGACCTGTGTGTTTGTAACCAGAGGAGAGGTCCTTGGAGTCACAGGGAAGTTTTGAGGGGGTGTCTGTGTTTATTCTGTCAAATCTGGCATAAAACCTGTTAAGACAGTCAGGCAGATCCAAGTCCTTAACCTCTGTGCTGTTGATGCTACTCTTATAATTTGTGATTGATTTGATGCCCTGCCACATACTGTGGGTGTTATTTTGTAGGTAGTAACTTTCAAGCTTTTGAGAGTGCACCGTCTTTGCAGCTTTGATGGACCTTCGCACTTTATATCGAGTCCGCTTATACTCCTCACTGTCCCTCGCCTTGAAAGCCTCCTGCCTTTTTCTGATTTTAGTGCGTATGTCTGCATTAAACCAGGGCTTCTGATTTGGGAAGATACAAACAGTTTTGGAGGGGACACAGATTGAGGTGCACCATCTGATATAGTCACTGACAGCTTCTGTATAATCATGTATATTGCTTGTAGCCTCCTTAAAGATATTCATATCTGTAAGCTCAAGGCAGCCTTGCAATGTAGTTGTTGCATTGTCAGTCCAGGCATTAATAGTTCTGGCAGTGACTGGGTTAGCTTTCAACTGTTTGATGTAAGTAGGCTTGAGCAGAATTGCTAAGTGATCTGATTTTCTGAAATGGGGTTTGGGCTCAGCTAAGTAAGCATTTCTTAAATTACTATAACAATGATCTAGCGTATTATTGCCTCTGGTGGGGAAGGTCACATACTGATGATATTTTGGCAGATTTTTCCAAAGGTTGCAGTGATTAAAATTGCCAACATCAATAAAAGCACTGTCGGGGTATCTGCTCTCATGTTTACTGATCATGTTGTGCAGATTGTCCAGCGCACCCTCCTCCTTGGCAGAGGGAGGACACAGGCACACAACAGTCACAATAATACTTTGCAGAGCAAAAGCGTGAAATAATCTTACAGTCTGTGCACCATGACTGCTTGACAAGAATGGCCGTACCTCCTCCGCGAGTCTTGCCGCTCCTCTCTGCGTCTCGGTCTGCCCTGAAGATCGTGTATCCTCCCGGTGTTAAAGCCTTGTCAGGTGTTTCTCCATTCAGCCATGTTTCACAAAAAGACAGCATCGAGCAGTCCTGCACGTACCGCTGTGTGGCTATCCTTGCTTGAAGCTCGTCCATTTTATTATCCAGAGACTGGACATTAGCGAACAGTATTGCTGGGAGGGCTAGCCTTCCTGAGTGGGCCAGACGCCGGAGCCTCCGCTGTACTCCTCCCAGCCTGCCGCGTTTGCACTTCGGCCTGTTGCGAGCAGGAAGTCCCCCTGCTGGAACACAGCCTGGGGTCGCGAGTATCTCAGGGAAAGAGTCCAATACACTCAAGTCAAAAAATGATACATGACTCTGCTGTCCCAGTTGTAATAGGGCTGCCCGGTCGTAAGTGATAGTTGCTCGGACTGTTGCCCTTCCATGGCGTAGAAAGGCGAGGGAAAACAATAGAAAAAACACCAGTTTGACTCTGAGAACTCCGCAACGTCGCCCACAGGGGAGTGCCATTTTTCCCATTTTTTAAAGTAATTTGCTTAATTAATTTTGTATCAAATCAAGAAAAAATCAGTCAAACACAGAATGTTCCCTATTAAAATTTTTGCTTAAATGAAGTACTTTTTTGGGTTCATCCTTAAAGTTGTAAAACTAATTACTGTAATAACTTTAATTATAAATCTGAGGTGGCCTTAATTAACATTTCTTGACAAGAAATCCTCTGCAAAGTTCTTCTAAAACTTCTCCAATACTTTCTCTTTAATAGGCTATTCGGCCTCTCTAACAGCAGCTTGTGGCGATATTTGTGATATGAATTTTGTTTTCACTGTTTGTGCCCGCAGATATGTGTGTTTGGTTGGCAGCTCCAGCCCCACCCCGTCCGACGGTTCCCATGGCTACCTCTGTCCCGCTGGCCATAGCTGTCCTGTTGGCTCAGCGAGTGAGGTGCCTTGTAAGCCTGGCACTTACAGTCCGGCCCCTGGCTCAGAGCACTGCACAATTTGCCCCAAAGGGACCACGTGTTCCTCTTCAGCCACTCAAGAGCCCTCTGCCTGCCCAGCTGGTGAGGATGGAGAAAATACATTTTGAATCTGCCGGACAAATCAGATGATTTACCCTTTTGCATGCAGTAGCAGCACTGTGCATTGGTAATTTTGCTTCAATAATAAACCAATATTTGGAACATACTGATTTTTACATGCTCTCTTCCAAGGTCATTTCTGCCCTGCTGGGACATCCCTGCCTGAGCCGTGCCCTTTAGGGACTTTCAGCAACCAGACAGGAGCCCACTCCCTCTCTGTCTGCACACCCTGTCCCTCTGGAGTGTACTGTGGCTCACATGGAGCCTCAACACCTCAAGGTGACGAAATGCAAAATGAGCACACTCTCACAACAGTTGAGCAATTCAGTAACAGATTGATAGTGTTCGTGTTTTTGTCAAGGTTCTTGTTTGCAGGGTTATTTCTGCCAAGGCGGAGCTGTGGAGCCGACACCGCAGAGCTCCGCCAACTTCCCCAGGAATGGCCCTTGCCCTGTGGGTCACTACTGTCCCGCAGGATGCTTCTTCCCAATTCCATGCCCTCTTGGCAGCATACGCAACTCTAGCGGTACACATTCTAACTATGTATATCATGACATGGCATATTTTTCTGTCATGTTACTGTGCGTTATGCAAATCATACTTAATTAGTTAATAACTTGCTTTTGGATTTGAAGAGCACATATTTGGGTTTTTGAGCTCTACTCGTCTGATTTGTAACTTTATATGCTCTCCCTTATCCTCCTGTCATAGGAGGTGTGTCCATGGAGAGCTGCTCTGCCTGTCCTGCAGGTCACTACTGCTCCACTGAGGGTCTTGCAAACCCTATCGGCCCCTGTGCTGCTGGTTTCTACTGCCCTTTTGACTTCTCTTCGACCACTCCATATGCCTTCTTATGTCCCAAGGTAAGAGTTAATAGCACATTCTTAAATTTGTCCTGTCTCTTTCACTGAATTCTCTTTCCTGTCCTTCCCTTTTCCATCATTCTTATTGTTTTCCAAACAGTCTCTGTCCTAGGGAGGCTTGTGCCATGTTGTTTATTATTAATGTCCTGCTGCTCTGAATGCCACCACCAGATGTGTCTTTGTCTTTTACATTCTCTCTTAGGGCCACTACTGTCCAGAAGGCTCTGCCCTGGCCCTGCCTTGTCCCACAGGAGAGTACCAGCCGAATCAAGGCTCAGAAAGCTGCATCCCATGCCGACCTGGATTCTTCTGTGAGGAGGCTATAGTGGGGGAGCCATGGCCCTGCCCACCACACTCATTCTGCCCTGCAGGTATTCTAAAGGGACAGTTCTGATTACATATGATGGCAACTTCAATTTGATTTTTGTATTTACCATCCCAAAGCACGCAAAAAAGACTAAAAACTCCCTTTACATTTTCCTTTGTAGTAATCACTGTGTAATAAATCATGAAGACAGTTTTTGTTTTAATATTTTTATTCCTTTTTTTTTTCTAGGCACCATGGTGCCTCAGCCCTGTCCTAATGGGACATACACTCATTCAAACCAGAGAGGGCTACAAGAAAAGAGAGAATGTTTACCCTGTCCTCCAGGGAAGTTCTGCAGGTACGCCAGATGCATTCCATCCCATGTAAACACTTAAACAAGCTCTCAAATGTGCACTCGTCTCACACTCACATATATCCAGAAACACATGAACATAAACAGACACATAATTAGGCGCATGCACGTCCTGCTCTCATGCATACACATACAGACACATTCTTGGAGGCAAACACTCCTCTCTGCATTAATTATGCTCACAATTAGCAGAATGCAGAAGTGTATCATGTTCATGAGTCACGGTTCACCGCACAGCCAAATTAACACCTTAATATGCATGAATATAATGAATGTAGAAATCAGTATGGGAGATGAAAATGTCAGACATTATGTAATTGTCATTCTATTTAACTAATGAAGCATACATTTTAGAGTCTCCTCCATTGTCTTGTGTGTATGTGTTTCTGTGTGTACACAGTGAATCCTGTGTTTTGTAGATTCACTAACCCGTGTGTATTTTGCTCAGGGCTGGTAGGATTCAGGGTGTGTGTGCTGCGGGCTATATTTGTGTTTCTGGGAGTGCAGATTACATCCCTCAGGGGCCTATGACTAACGTGACCCAATGCCAGTGGGGCATGCAGTGTGCCGGACCATGTCCACCAGGTAAAATGTGTCAGTTCTTTAAAAAAACTAAATGTGACCTACAAATTGTATTAATTATTCTTTGACTATTAAATGTGACCTATAAATTGTATTATTTATTCTTTCATTATTAGACTTTGAGATTTAAGATTTAATTATCTTATCTTTTACATGGCTGTAAGTGCTTTTTTTTAAATTCCAGGTTTCTACTGTCCTGAGGGCACAGAGGTTGCTGAGTCGTGTCCACCAAACACTTTCAGAAGTTCCCCAGGTGGTGCCAGCCTATGGGACTGCTCACCCTGCCCACCTCAGCACTGGTGTAAACCTGGTATGAGCTAACAATTATCTATATATTTGAGTGGTTGGCATGTTTTCTTGGAGCTACTGTAATCAGATTTTAGGATAAAGTTTAAATTATATAAACACCTTATTCAAATAGGGTTTGAAAAGTGATTACTAGCAATGGTTGTGTTTGAGACATTGATCAAAGCAGGAAGAACAGTGTGTAGTTTGAGTTCTGACAGTAAAAAAATCAGGTTTTGATGCGCAGTTGATGTTTTGGAAGCAGCACGCTGCATGCTTGTTATCCTACCGGGTAGTTATTTGCAGTCATTGTGTCACATGAGTTTAAATAGATAGCAGCGGGATTCTGGGACAGGGACTGCAGTTAAAACCACAGACTGAGAACAGTCAGGAGAGCCCTGCGTTGAGAGTAATGACTAAGCCTGCAAGGTTAATAGGTCAGTCATGTAGCCAAGGGCAAGAGCTTGATGAGCCTTAAAAGTGATCAATACAGTGTTAAAATAAATTCCTCAGCCTGAAGTCAAGAGCGTGACAAATGTGGAATAAAACTACTTCAACATCAAAACATCTAAGACTCCTTTTCTTCTAAAATGTTAAAAATGTGATTGTTTGCAGGAGAGCCAGTCCTTCATCTGTGCCCTGCTGGTCATTACTGTGATGGACTTCCTGGCAGTGACTTCAGTGGCGCGACGGGACCCAGACCGTGTCCTGTGTCCACCTATCGAGCTTCCCCTGGAGCGGGCAGCAAGGGTGAATGCACACCCTGCCCTCCTGGTTCACACTGCAACAGCACAGGTCTGAAACACAATGCACACATCAGACCACAGCACACTAATTACAAAGACAAACTGAAAATAAACCTACGACTGTAACCAGTTCCTTTCCTCACCAATAAAGATGATTTCTCCCCTTTTTAATTCTACTATGTTTTGTTCCTATAATGAAGTGTAATATAAACTTTAATACTCCTCTGTGTAGTGGGTTTCAATTTACATTTAGAAGGGCAGTCAAAAGAAAATTGTCATCCAAGTTATATTCGCTTCAGTATTTACGCTAATTTTATGACAGTACTGGAATCTCTCCCTTGAAAAAGAGTGGAGTGTAATAATGTGGTTTAGGACACTGATTTTAAAACTTATTACATCTGAAGTTTCAGGGATGTCTGACATTTTCTAATCTTCCTGAAAAAGGCTTATAATGATTTTTAAATTGAAACTCTAGTGATTGATGCTGAGCAGATTGTCTCCCTACCTCTGGTTCTTTGTAAGGCTTCTTAGATATTATTATGAAAGAATCATTTTGATAAATTTAACGGTTCAGGTGGGTTCTTAATATTAAAGGGCCCACTCAATATGTGTGGACTATGATGCAGCAAATTTATTGTACTTTGGTTGGAGTGTGTGAATAGATGAATGGGTTTTCAAGAAATCTGTTGCTTTACAGGGCTTACAGCCTTCTCCAACAGTCCATGTCCTCCTGGTTTCTGGTGCAGTGGGTCTGGACCCCCCATCTTCTGCCCAGCAGGCACTAAAAGAGCCCTTCCTGGAGCTGCTGTACCCAGCGAGTGTGAACTTTGCACAGGGGGAACCTTCTGTCCAGATCCTCGAGCTACAGGAAGGCCCAATGTGGAGGGAATCCCCTGCAGGGCCTCTTATCAGTGTCCTACTGGTAGATTTAAAAGTCTTGGCATAATATATTAAACATTCTCTCTGTGATGACTTTGAATCTTTCTGTTTTTATTAATGCATGTCTTCCTAAAGACAGTGAAAAGGTTCTGCAGTAATTAGTTTTTTGCTCGTTACCCAGGTGCAGTCTCAGAGAGACCCTGCCGAGCAGGTTCATACTGCGGACCCCAGACTGCTGAACCCCAAATTTGTCCTAAAGGTTATTTTTGTCCTGAGGGATCCCAAACCTACCACAACCCCAAACAACTGTGAGTGCCCGAAAGATCTTGTATCCTCAAAGCTGGTGTGAAAGACTCACTTGTGATATTGACATGGAAATTAGAGGCTTTATCTCTGAAACAGTAGAAGCATTGTTGATTCTATGCAGCTTTATTTATAAATAACCTTGTAACTATGGCCCACAGCTGCCTGTTTCCCTACTACTGCCCAGCCAACAGCTCTGCCATGAAGTCCTGTGCAGGGGGTTCCATGCCTGTCAACACCAGTGGGCTCAGAGGATCCAAAAGCAGCTGCTGTAGTGCATGTGAGGGGGGCACCTATCGCCCATACCTCTCCCCCATCTCACAATGCCTTTCATGTCCACCAGGATACTTTTGCCCCCCTGGTACTTTACTCACCACCACAAATCCTTCCAGATCGTAATTTATTTTTAAAATATTTATTATTACATTCCTAACTCCATATAAGGTGTGAATGTATTTGATTCAACAGGTACAGACCAGTACAAGAGTAACCCTTGCCCTCTTGGATATGTCTGTCCAATGGGATCCAGCCAACCAATACCTTGCCCTCCTGGCTCGTTTGGTAACCTCACTCATGCTGGGACAATGGGTGACTGTCACCCATGTCCAGCTGGCACCTTCAACCACCTGCCTGCTCAGAAGGCCTGCTTTCCCTGCGGCAGCTCCTCCACCTCACCAGCAGGTTAGATCTTACCAGATAACGCAGATCAGATTAAATGTTTTTAACGAATAATATGTTTATTACAACATTTTTGAGTTAAATTACAGTTTCAAAAGGGTTGTTTGTCTGTGTCACACCTGTTTCCTCAGGGTCTTCTTCTTGTACCTGTATTGGTAAGAATCGTGCATTTCAGCACTCAGATGGTTCGTGTTTGTGCAGAACCGGTTTCATCTTCTACAATGAGTTGGACTTTAAAATGTCGACTTCTGACAGTGAATTGGACTGCCAGCCTGAGGTCAGTGACAGATATGAAATAAAAAATAATTTTCTTTTTGCTGTCGACAAGTGCATCGCGTTGCTACAGTGTTTCCCATCTTAGGACAGTTCTCATAAATGTATTCCCTTTTTTACGATCGCGTTTGCAGCCTATTTCTTTTAAAAGTTTTCATTGAAATGCAGAGGAAGGTGTGGATCGACTGAAAGTCTGCCAGACAGTACAATGTGTCCTTGTGCAAGTCAGTGGAATGGAAAAATCCCTTCCATTCAAATATAAATCGTGAAATGAGATGTGTTTAGTAAAAGGTGAGACGTGTTCAGTGAAGTGCTCGATGCTGAAGTTTTTCAGAAGCGTATCAACAACCCCTACCCCCTTTCATGTTGACAACCATCAATAAATAATCAGACATGTGGAAAACAAGGGATCAATGTGATTTTATTGAAATTATTTTACTTTATAACATCTTTTTAATCAATAAAACAACTGTGAGATGGGGAAATACTGCTGTACAGGTTTTTATCATGAATGATGTAATGACCAGCAATGTTTGTGTGTTTGAAGTTCTTTCAGATGTAAGTAAGTGTTTGTGTGTGTGTGTGTGTGTGTGTGTGTGTGTGTGTGTGTGTGTGTGTGTGTGTGAGTGTGTGTGTGTGTGTTTCCGTCAGTAACAGAGCTGCAGTCTG
>JAPXVT010000027.1:19579442-19591362 GCA_029823135.1 Acanthurus reversus
CGTCTCTGACATTTTAAACTTTTTTTTTTAAAATTGAAAAAGCTTTAAGTGATTTGTCTAATCTCTTATAACGTGTCTGGCAATAAATCATAAAAACCATCTTTATTATAAAGGAGTGGAGAGAAAAAGGCAAAAAGTCTCACTGAGGAAAAAAAGCTACTGGGTAGTCTGTTGGTAAGGTGGTGGATACTTCTGTATCTCTTGTCAGATTTCAGCAGGTTAAACAGGCTGTAGCATCAGTGGGTATTGTCTTTTAGTTTGGGCCTTACCATGCAAACTCCTGATGCTCATTCGATGTTTACCAGTTATGTTCTTGGTGGTTTTTATCACCTTCAGTCAATGGCTGTGCACATCCCTGTCCAGATAGAGGTGGACCGAGAATGTGCATTAAAAATAGATGTTTAGAGATGTAAGTACAGTCCATCTTACGCTGTCAAAATTCCAGCATTAAGAGGTTTTTCTCACAAGCTGCACATGAGCTTTACATCTCGGTTTCCAGCATGTTTCATCCATGGCTGTCTGCTGTAATCATGTTATAATCTTGAAATCCTTCCAAATCCCTAGAAATCTGCTCTCTGCTGTACATCCTCGAGGGGCCCAGCACACACCGAGATATATACAGTACATACATGAGCAAAACACACACTCTCTCTAACCCACTTATTTGCACACACAGTCACTTTCTTATGTAAAGTGATGATTAACATCATGTGGGACTGACAATCGACAAACAAAACTGTCCTAATGTTCTCCTGTTTTGGAGCTGGTGCTCTCTTTAGAATAGTTTAACCCCAAATGTGCCGTCTTTGTCACACATATGCACCCTGTCGTGAAAGCCCTCAGACGTCAGCACAGAGCAACCCTTGAAGACTGAAAACAGTATTTTTTCACCTCTTTTTGCAGAAAGTTAGTCAAACACCAAAGATGCCTTCAAGAACAGAGAGCTGGGTTTGAGGCTTCCTGTTGTTTTTCTGAGTCCGCTGGCTGTCGCTAAGCAGGCCTCCTGTCGTCACCATGGCACTGCATTACTGTTGCTATGGTTTCCTTATCTGCAGGATGTGGTTCAACCAGGCCTGCCATATTTAGTCTGCTCCTCCAGAGTGCCAGCCTCCTGCTGATGCTGACAGCAACACAAGAGTGCACTGAGCTGCCTCTTTGCTGTTCTTTTTTCATTGAAATCTGCACCAACAACCAAGAATCACTGCAAAAACCTGTAGGGTCACTCTTTTAAAGAGTTTTTTTTAGCATTTTACAGCTCTACCATAGCGTGTCCTCAAAGCATAGTATTTTTACAAACTAGTCCAGAAAAAAAAAATGCTGAAAATCCAAAAACTCTCGATTCCTTTTCTCCTAGAGATTAATCCTCGTGTTACTTCAGATACAATGCTTGCAAGATTAAATACTGTGATGTCAAAGTGAGATTATGTGGCTCTGTCAGTCATGAGGATAGCGTGTCACAGATTCACCTCAACCTGTTTTTTCTTTGTCCTGTCACAGAGCTGGCAGAAAGCAGCATTAAACATCACAATAGCTCTGATTTCTGGTTGGGTTTCTCTGATATTAAGTGAAAAATTAACATGCAACACTTGAAATAAAAGAAAAGATTTTATTGGTGTCATGCAAAGCAAAACATCACATCATAGTATGCATACATAGGTACTGGGACTGATTAAAATGAAATATTGGGGATAATGACATTATATTTTGGACTAAAACAAACCTGTGAAGCTATGTAAGTGGTTATATTGGATGTTCTGATGGCAAAGAAAGACAGGAAAAGAACAAAATGTTTCCTCTAGGCCATTTTATTCCATTTTCCTCACATCTCTTAGCTTTTATAATAGAGTAAAATCACTGCAGCTTTTAGTGGGAGAAAAAAATATATAATTACAGTGTTCAGCAGTCACTTCAGCCCTCTCTGCTGCAGCTTGTGTTGGTGTGATGGACAGAAAAAGGTTTTAACCTTTTTCTACCTCAGTCAGTGAATCACTGCAACTGAATTAGTTAAAAGAATTCTTCTTACCCTACATATCTGGCAAACCTTTAGTTTATCATTCGACTGATTAAAGAAAAGAAAATCAAAGAGGAGAAGATAAGAGAGTCCAATCGTTGCAGGACCGCAGTCATGCATCATTAAGGAGTTTGTACCCAAATATGGACAGAATGTCATAGGAAAGGTCACTCCCTTCTGAAGCTAAACTCTAGAGGATAAAAGATCATTAGATTAGCAGGCTGTGTCCTGCACAGTCTTTTTTATCAGCTTCATTGCTACAGTAAACCAAAGATATGGATAAGTTTATGTGTTTTTTACACTCATAGGATTTTAAAGTACAAATCCAGGCCTGTTCAATTCTGTTTTATACTTTTGTGCATGCTTAAAAGAACATGCATGCATATTTTGTAATAGTGCATGCCTCCACTGTTGTCTGAAACTGAACTACCATACCCTGAACACTGGTTCTATGGTTGTCTTTGGACTACAATCTGTGGAATAGGAACAATGCAAGTACTGATGTGTGACAAATGAACTGAAAAACCTCTGCTTGCAGCTGCTTAACAAGATTATATAACAAATGACCGACAGTGGTGTTTGTTGTACTTCTTTGGCTTTAATAAAAGTGATTTGCATTTGGTTTCTATATGTGGGCCTACACATGGGAAGCCGCGTTGTGTTTGTTTAGCTGCAAATGCAAACAGACTCTCATGATGAGTTGGCTAGACCTTCCCAAATGACAATAATATGGTCATGCTCATTGTAGTGTAGGAGGGAGTGACTCACGCATGCGTATCAAAGCCTCCGCTCTGGCAGCGCTAAGTGACTGCTGGAAAACAAAGGCAGTGAGCCGCAGCTGGGAAATGTCATCACTCATCTTTAATGGGGAAAACAGACTTCAAACAGGCAGCAGTGTTATTATTTGAGGGGTGAAACAAGAGGGCTGTCATCGCTATTTTTGCTGTTTGTGTGTGCACGAGACTCCCGCAACAGTGAGTGACGAAATCGGCTCGTGAGACTCCACAGGTTCCTCCTCTTCGCTTCATTTCTTCTTCTTCTTCTTCCTGCACTTTCCGGATGGATTTGGAGTGAATGACGGCAGCTGTCGACGAAAGACCGCTGTCTCCAACCCGCAGACTTTGTGTTTTGTGTTTCACCGAGTGGAGCGAATAATGAAGTTAGTTCATTCCACGTAGATGCTGAATGGCGAGTTGGGGGGCTGACTGGAAGACTCAGATTTATAGTTGAGCACGTGAAGACTTCGCAGCCGAGTTTCTGCAACTCTTCACGCCTTTTGTAGATTGAAATCCTGCAGTCAGTTTGGATTTTTAAGTCGAGGACAGCGAAGTTTACCTGCGCGCTCATCTGCCGGGGAGAGGCGCTGTCCGTGGTCCTGAAGTCGTCTCAACAACTCCTGTTATCTCCCTGTGGGCCTCCTGTGAAGACAACTTAAGCAACAGTAAGAGGGGAACTGTCCACCAGGAGCTCCACAAAGAGCCTAATATGGTAACTCAAACCAGAGTTCATCTGCAAACTTTGGTACTCTTGCTGTTTGTTGGTAAGTATAACTCAGATGTGCTCAGATATGTTGTTTTGCTGTGATAAGTGCATGTTTTCCTGTATCAGGCTACTTGGATGTGTGCAGCAGGCTGTGAGCTCGAAACCCAGTTTCAGGGCAGTCCCACTGACGCCTGCTCACTGCTCAATGTTGTCAGCATTTAAGCGAAACAATTTGATCCACTGAACAGAAGACACCGGGATAAGCCTCCCCTTTATCCCCCTTTCCTCCCCAACTCTCTCCCTCTGTCTTTCCCTGTTTCCCTGCCCTATTTCCATGTGCTTGTATGAGCCCTGAGAAAAAAAAAAAAAAGATGAGATGGAATCGATGTTGTCACTGTATGCCCAGAGGGGGCTGTGGGTTATATAAGAGCACTGGACCCAACACAGCAACAATCACACAAAGACATCCATGTGGCGAGCTCACTGAGATTACTGCCTGGCTTCATTTCACAAGACATCCCATCTTTGTGCTTATAATCCCTTTAATTCTCCCCCTCAATGCTGTCATCCACTCCCTGCCTTCATCTGATTATTCTATCTCTTCATTGGCATCAATCACTTATTCCTTCTCTTCCTGCTTGCCCACAATATGTTGCTGTCCTCCTCCTACACTCTCCACCGCTCCCTCATTTATTCCTCCCTCTGCCAGCTAATTCTAATGGGCAGAGGCTGTCATTAGTGCTCACTGGCCCAGATGATCCTGGATTTGCTTTCCATATTGTGACCCATGTCTATCCAGTGCTCACGGAGCTGTATAATTTAATTTATGTCTGTTTAACGCTTACTGAGTTTGCGTCTGGCTCAGCTACGTAAGCGCACAGTGCAAGAGTTGATGACCTCAATGAGAACGACTGGGCCAAGTGTTCATTAGTTCTGATAAAACTGTGCTTTTCACAGGAGTGTGTGGAGAATTTATTCGCTCTGCTATTGAATAAAGGCGTAAAATGTCACAGACTGTGGCAGTTTGTTGTACACCAAAAAAGGAAAAAGATCTAATCCTCCTCATGATGAGTAGTTGTGTCTTTGAGTCCTTTTACTTTGAAGTGCTTCTGAAGAACTCTGTCTAAAACTCAAAGCAAAACTACTGCTATGCATTGTTTTAAACTTTTACTCTTTTCAGTGATTCCTAATAGACTAAACATAACAGCTAAAGCTTCACTTTAAATGTTTGTAAGTTCGTATATATTTGCCTAATAATTCCTTTATTCCAAAAAATTCAGAATATTTGAGTCTGAAAATATCGTTTTTATTTTTTAAGTAAAACGTGATTGTCTGAAATGTCTAGTCTCAGTGTAAATTTACTGGAGGTTTTTAGATCACACTTGTTCACCTCACGCTGTCGCAGAACTGACCATTCACTAAGCCACGCCCCCCTTAGTTACTGCTGCTGCATCCGACAAGCTTTCGAAGCTAGCATGGAGGTCACACTGTCACTAATTGCAGTTCCTGGAGAAATACTGTCTAATTTTTGGAAAAACGGAAAAAGGTTTTTTTAGACAGAAGCAGACAGAAGGTCTGCAATATGTCTTTGAATAATATATAGGCCTGCATGATGTCAAAATGACTCAGCAGTGAAAACAGGGAATGAGGTTGAGGACGTCTGAACAGTTTTGCCCAGAGCATAACGTTACAATTTTCAGTGTTTGGTTTTGAAAAGGTAAAGAAAGTATATCTCCTTCGAACCTCTTGGTATAATGAGCGTCACTTTTAAAAATGCTTTAAAAGTGTTTAACCACGACTAGCTCGAAATCCACACATCATGAGTTCAGTGGATCACAGCTGTTGTCAAACCTTGGGTGGAGCTGGCTATCCTCTGATTGGCCTGTTTGCGTTCGAGGGCGGAGTTTAGCGAGGTGTCAGTTGGTCTCCAAATATGACGCAACAAAATCTTTTTGTCATGCTAACTTAATCTCAGATTTAAGTGGAGTACAGTTAACCTTTCTTTCTTTAGCCCATAAATATAAAGAAAATGTGGACAAACATAATTTTGCAGCAAATGCCAAACATACTGGCGAAGAAAAGCACATTTTTGACTGAGTTTCCATCACGTTAGCTGCTGAGCTAAGCTCGTGCAACATTTCCTTGCTCTTCCAGTTCACCTGAGCCAGCCAGTATGTGTGGAAGTCCCGTCAGCGACAGAAGCAGTCCTGGGAACATCCATGAAGCTGACCTGCATCGCCTGCATGAGGAGGGAGGAGATCAAAGCAAAGACGCGTGTGGATTGGTACTACATGCCAACCAAAGAAAAAAACACCACACCAGACAAAACTCATGTAGGTTACTATTACATTGCTGCACCTGCTGACATGCTATATAAGTGTTGATACTTGTGTAGATATTCTATACATGTCTACTTGCTTTTCCTCTCTTTTAGATATACATGTATGAGAACGATAGTCCGGTTGAATTGGACGGACCATTTAAGGGCCGCCTGACCTGGAATGGCAGCCAGGACTTGCAGGATGTCTCCATTCAAATCATCAATGTCACCTACAACGACAGCGGCGTCTATGAGTGCCATGTACATCGCGAGTTTGAGTTTGACTTCTTCACTCCCTCCGTCTCCATCGACAAGGACATCAAGCTGAGGGTGATAGAGAAAGGTGCGGCCGATAGCTTTCCACTTTAACCCATGTGATCCCACCTCATTCTGAGCTAAGCTTTAGCCAAATGACACGCTTTAAGCTGCTTTATTTCTGTCCTGATATTAGTTAGCTCAGCATTGTTGTTCCAGAGCCACAAATGAGGTGTCAAGACTTCAGACGGACAGACTTGAGTTTTTCTCAAGATATACGCAACATAAAACTGACACTTGACCTATTGTTTCAAACTTTTCTTTACTAGTCTATCTAATGTGCAAGAGCAGGAGTCAGCAACCTTTACAATCAACAGAGCCATTGGCTCCCTCTTACTTGCCATAAAAATCTGTCTGAAGCCACAAAACATATTTGAGCCTCATACTGAAGGCACATAATGTTAAACGTTTATATTAGCTGATAATAATTTTTAATAGGCTTAAGGCTTTTGACCATTTATCAGTTTTTGCACAGGGGGCTGTTTATGTTTAGTGGAACTTTGAACAAACTCATTTTAGTCTTCCTTGTGTTTGTAAAAAATTAATCAAATAAAAAGTAGCCTTCTTTGATAATAAATCCGACATTTCGCAGCAGCGCAGCATTGAAACAGTAAAAGTAAAAAATGTGTGAACTACTTTCAATTCAGTTTTGACTAAATTCAGTTTAAGTTTGAGTTAATTCTCAGCCATGTAGCAATCAGGCCTCGGGCCTGATCGTAAAACACAACATCACTTCAAGCTCATTCAGTTCATCACAAAATCACAAGTGGAGATCACAGACACTATCCCACGTGACGATGCATTTTTACAGTCAGAAAATGAAAAAAAGAGATTCTGGGACAGTATTTCCATCCTGTTTCTTGGGACTGCCTGCCTGTTTTTGATGTGTTCCTGATTCAAATGATCAGCTCGCTATCACGCTCTGCTGAAGGTGTGTTGGAGCAGACACACATCTGAAACATGCAAGTTGAAAAACACTGCTCTAGCCTTACAACCACGAAAATGTTAAAAAATATAACCGTAATTCATTTGACCACTCCAGGGGGTCAAAAGAGCCGCAGGCTGCAGAGAGTATACATTTGTCTCCACATTTTGAAATATTCTGAGGACTGTGGTGAATTAGTTTGCCTTGCAGATACAGGGCAGCAGAAATCCTAATTTTAGTGCAGGATGGCACATTTTAACACAGAGTGGCCCAGCTGTTATGTCAAATAAGACGAGAATGATGATCCAGCTGCACTCAATATATGCTGGACAGGTTCAGTTCAGATGTGTTGGTTTACAGTCCCTTCTGGTCGAAACACAAGTCTGCGCTATGTTGACTTTCGTGTATTGGGTGTTTGTGCTGTACACGCCCCTCCTTCTCTGTGTTTTGAAGTGGGTTTTTCATTGTATTATATATATTTCCGACCGCTTGTTTTCACAAAGTGATGCATCAGTGCGAAGGCAGTCTGCCACTAACAACACCACTCTCCTTCTCTCCCCCTCTGTTGTGACTGTGCCAAAGAGGAATAATTGTGTGTTGTGTTTTGTCTGCCTTTACTGTTCGTCAAAGCTTTCTTCTGTTGTCAGTGAAGGGTTAATTCAAACCCACAACTTTACTTTCTAAAATAAGGGGTAATGTATTCTGCTTCCCGAATGCTTGGCTTGCTGGATGTGTCATGTTCCACCTTGATCGAATATACAGTGAAACATGTATATTTGAAACTACTTAGTTGTCCCCATTCCTTTAACTCCACTTTTGTTATATCTGCCTGCACATGATGTATAGTTCACTATTCGAGATTTAAAACAAGATGAGCTCATTGTTTCCCAGAGTCCAAAACGGATTGTGATTATCCCCTGAAGTGCAATATACAACTCTTTGATCTTCTGTACATTCTTTAAACCCTCCCCTTCACATCCCTTACAACTGTGGTATCAAATT
The DNA here is from genome assembly GCA_029823135.1 of Acanthurus reversus. NCBI lineage: Eukaryota > Metazoa > Chordata > Actinopteri > Acanthuriformes > Acanthuridae > Acanthurus > Acanthurus reversus. Next base: position 19,587,498 of record JAPXVT010000027.1, read on the forward strand.
TCAAAAAGCCGTCAGTCGCATTGTACATTATAGCCTGAGAATCATGTTACAGTCATGTTTTTCATAGCAGTAGAATGGATTAGCTCACGGCAGACATATCTGTGCTTTCCCATCTATGGGATTATGTTACACTAACATCCTCTATTTGCAGAGGCTGTAGAATCAATTCAGTAAAAGCTGTCGACTGTCCGGTGGTCAGTAGGCTTTCTGGAATTTGGTACACGGTCACTGGCACAATGGTTCACAGTGGGTCATCATGTGGCAATTAAAGATATAAAAGACTGATTCACATTTTTCCAAGGCTGTTTTTGAAATAATAGCACTGAAACAAAATTTACATGCTAATAATCTGTACTCCTATTCGTAGTGGTCATTAAAAGAGCCCTCTCTAATTTATTTTCATGTAAGTGATGAAGATTATCCACAGTTCGCTTTCTGTGCAAAAATATACACAGAAAATCTATCCCAAGTTAATTAACTTTCAGTGGTCTGATCTAAAAAAATAAATAAATAAATCTACTAAATTTACATTCTTTTAGTGTAAAATTTCCTCTTTCTGATACTCTACTTATACCGCAGCTCAGTGGGGAAACATAGTACGTGAAAACACCAAAAGAGAAGTCTGCACTAAAAGGAGTGAAACTTCAGCAGATACCTACATGATCTGATGAACTTCCTACAAAAACCCCCCATTTTTTGTCAACTTGACAGCACAGACAGACTTTTTTGATATTCACAAGGACATATAAGTATTTTAGAACAGACTTGAAAAATATGAGCCCATTCCATTTGATTAAAATTTCATCATTTAACTTTATAAATGTTACATTGTTGCACATAAAACCAAAATACAGTATGACGCAAAGTATGAAGTAATCGTATCTCTAAACTTAAAATCCCTCCCTGAGAACCATTGTGTCTTTACATATCCATTTTATTTCATGTTTAAAGGAACCCTTTGGAGTTTTTGCCCACTAGTAGCGCTGTGGAGCAATTTTTTCACAAGTGCTACATTGATTTGTTCATCGGCGTCGACTCCTGACAGACCACCAACAAATGCAGCAATTCAGCAACAACGGCAGTGCAGGAGAAGACTGCTCACAAGCAAACACAGATGCAAACACTGTATTAAATACCTTGACAATACACAATGATGCTTCATTGCAAAAACAGAAAATGCAAACATAGCTTTTGTTTGTTTACAAGAAAACTCCACAGGACACCTTTAACTCCTTAGGCTCTATTCATTGTACTACAGGTATGGTCATAATGTTCTGTATGCATACTTGTAGTTTGTGCGTCATTTGTATCAAGTGTATCTTTGAAAGGATGCACAGCAGAAAACATGACTTATCTTTGCTTATAGTTTGGCTGCATAGTATTGTACATACTGAGTTGAAAAAAAGGGCTCTGGTCTTTCAGTCAATTGAAAATAAATTTTTAAAGTTTACCAAAGAAATTTTGCCTTCTCGTTATAATTGACGGTTGATCGGCATTGTTACACGCGTTAACAAGCTCAGTACACTTCCTCAAACCAGTGAATAAATAAAAACACATTCTGAGTTAGGATGCATGCTGAATAAAACATGTTCTCTGCTGTTGTTTGTGCTCCACAGCCACTCTAGACACCACGGCGCTCTACTCTGAAATCATGATGTATGTGCTGCTGGTGTTCTTGACCTTCTGGCTGCTGGTAGAGATGGTCTACTGCTATAGGAAGATCTCCAAGTCGGATGAGCAGACGCAGGACACAGCGTGAGTCTCGCACAGATGAACAGTCACACACAAACGTAGTTAAGGGAAAACAGCAAACTGAAGCAGTGTGTTCTGAAAAACAAACCTAGAGTCAACATTCTAGATGCATATGCACTGTGTTTTTCTTTTGCAATGACTCACAGCACTGCAAGGCAGAATATGCCAAGTACATGCCAGTAGAACTGTTGACCGTGTTTGCCTAAGTTTCTGCTTTACATAACAGTAATTTAAAGTTTCCGAAACATGACGGACAAAGAGATTTAGGAGGCAATTAAGATGAAGAGAGAGCGGAACAGACAGAGCGACACAGAAGTAATTGAGTCTAAACCCCATCAGTTTGTAACTCTCCTGCAGCAGTAATCTGTCTTCTCACTCAGACCAACTGACATGCCTGAATAATTCTGAGTACTGCTGACTACTCTTTTTTTTTTAACAACCTTTTAACATCCGTGGTGGGTGCAGCTCCATCAGCTCCATCAGAAAGCAACGTTTCTTGTCACTTTGTCAGCACTACCAAGGACCCCGAATGCCCCTGTACAGTCAGCTCCCAGCGGATTGTCACAGTGTTGACGAGGCCAGTTAATCCAGGTTGACAACTTTTGAACAGGCAATTTATGTCCTGAACAGAACAATCACTGATGATGCGCATCTCATGTGCTGATCCAGTTTTTGTGGTGCTGCTGTCAATTAACCCTGATTCCACATCTGACTCCTACAGGGATGCGTAGAGCTCAACTACTGCACAATATGTGTGTTTCCAGAAGCTAAATACATAGAGAGGAACACAAAACAACACAATAGAAAGACCTTGAAATATACTGCAGCACAATGTAATTAGAGCTGGGAAGGTTACTTTGTAAATGTAATAGGTTATAGATTACTAGTTACCATATTTAAAATGTAAAAAGTGATGTAACTATTCTACATATATACTATATCAATAATATTATCAAAGTAATGTAACTTATTAAATTTGATTACCTTTTGATTACTTACCAATATTTCTAACAAATGTTTTTTTAACTGTTGACCATTTTCAAATGTGTGAACCAGGCAGTGGCAAATGTGGGGCATTGCAAATTTAAATTAGAGAACCACTCAAAAGCATCAGAATAAAATCAGATTTTACTAATTTTACTAAACAGCCTTTAATAGAAATGGCAATAGCAACAAGATGAATATTATTCAACATATAGCCTAAGCTTTTTTTTGGAAATATTCAGATGTAAACCCCTTTGTAATCATAAACGTTTTCAAGTAACTGTAATTCAATTACTCATTTTTCCTGACTAACTGTAACTGGTTACAGTTATATTTATTTTGTACGTAAATAACATAATTTCATTGCATGTAACTAGTCACTCCCCAACACTGAATATGATACAATAGTAGGCTCTTTCGATTTTTCATGTTGCCTACTAAAGGAGCGAAACATAACGCTTTCTTTGACATGTTTGTGATAACCTAAAATTTAAACAAAATTTCATGGTAAGAGCTGAAAATTTGTTATTAAATCTGGAAACAATAGAACTACCTTAAAAACAAAAACAAAAACAAAGGAAATTCAGTTTATCCATTTATCTTGTGAGACTTTATTGTCCGACTTAATTGTTAAATAACTGTAGTTTTCTGGTATAAACATAAATTTAAACATAAGTCAGAAATTATTGTGTTTAATTTGGAAACTGAAGTGAAGTCTCCTTTTAACAACATACTGGCCATGGAAGGTTTTGTACACTTAGATGCAGCTTTTAGTGGCACATTTGAGCCAAGAGGAGGCTGTAGCCTAATGTTGTTCTAAGTAAAAATTACATCACATTAAAGTTATTGATCCATAAACACATCAGGAGTGCATGTTAAGTTAAGCATCGAGTGATTGCATGGGTATAGCTCTGTTAACTTCATCAGTGCCTTCAGCGGAGAGAGTTAATGGGGTTGTGACCACTTCACAGCCATTATTGAACTGTATGACACCACATCTCACAGCCAGAAGCTGCAGCGCCCACTCAAAGAGGCTGCGATGGTCGGTTCTTACCTTCCTGAGGCTTAATGGATGTTTATCACAGCAGGAACATTCTTAGGTGACATTTGGTGATGCATTAGGGATGTT
>JAPXVT010000027.1:19734464-19756490 GCA_029823135.1 Acanthurus reversus
CCTGCTTTACAGGCTCCACAAACCAAACAGAGGTTTGCTGTCTGAAGATGTAAGAACATAATATTTTCTTGTAGCTATGATCATTTGCTACAGCGACATTTTAACATGAGATAGAAGCATGATGGTTTTTTATTATCTTTCTCTCAGAATTGCATGAGAGTGGCAGGATCATATTTGTCAGTCCGAGAAAAGGCAGAACCCTCTTGCATGTCTCTTGTTTGTCTGTCTGTGATTATGCAAGCAGGAAACTGTGGAAATTCAGAGGAGGCACGGAGAAACGTCTCTGTTTTCCCATCTTGAAGGACTTTTGAGAGAGAAGAGCTCTAAGACTGCAGAGAAAGATGAAGACCAGACCCTGTAAACAAGTCCAGCAAGTCCATCCAGAAATAACTAAACAAAAACCAGGCAAAATTACCCATGTTGCCACCATATGCCACCTGAAAAATATAGAACTTATCAGCAAGGCTCACCGTGTCCTTAAAATCATGCACCCTCCTTACAGAATACAGTAGCCTATGTACCTACTACCTGTTATGTTTTTAATTGTTCTGTATTAACTTTAGATTAGGGATCGATCCAAATAGGGATAGCATCGATACCACGGTGGGATCGACACAAGATTGATTTTAGAGCAATGAGATCGATACTTGCTTCAGTTTCTCTCTGTTCATGATGTTGTACCCATTTCATCAAAGAGCAGAACTGTCAGTAAAAACAACATCTTGCATGCACACTTTGTTGTGGTATTACGTGACGCGGCGCCCATCAGTCAGACCCATGTTCACTGTGAATGAAACAAAACCACAAAACCTTAAAACCTTGATTAAAATCTGTCCTATGTTTTTACATGCACGTGAATAACAGTTAAGTAACTAACAGTGGAAAGCAAAAATAACAAATACATATAGTGATCATGAAAACGTATTCAGATTTTGCATATTGATGATGCATTTACCTTATAAGTCATGATAAACTGCTCTCCTCTACATGAAAGTACATAAGCCGCTCATGAGAATAAAAAGTATCAGTATCGGCTATCCTCTCCCTGTATTTACTTTGTATGTGTTTTGTATTTACCCTGTATTGCACACCTCTAATTTGGATTGACCTTAACATCAGCTTGACCTTACTTTGACTTGGCCTTAAACTAAGCCCCTAAATTAGCCTGACACGGTTTGACAGCCACTGTATTAAGCCAACTGAGGAGCACCACCAAGATTCGAGACTATTGTTGTTTCCTTGCCATTTCTTATGTGAAACTACATTTGTCCACGCCTTGGAACAAAATGTTATCTGGACACTGAAGCCATATGGTTTGAGGGATAGACTTAATGTATGGAGTAAGAGATCCTCCCTAATGTTTATGATCTATGCTCTTTGCTCAATGCTACATAGACCATTCTCTCTACTGCAGGCTTTGTCTGAAGCCCATTTGCAAATGAATTGAATAAATAGCCACAAAGACAAATTCTCTTGTTGTCCTCTTGTGTTGAATTATAAGAATTTCCACCAAAGTAAGCTAATGCTAACTGTCCCATGTGAGTGGATGCAAGATGCTAAAATGGTACACACACAGTTCTTCTGTATAGTCTCGGTAGTTTAAAAAAAAAAAAAAAAAAAAGTTACATGTGGTATACTCTATTCTGGTAGCTAGCCAACTAACCTTTGCCAAGTGAACTAATGGGGAAGTGGATGATGGGGTTCAAAGTTTTACACTGTAAAGCAAATGCTAACCTTTTCATGTAAGTGAATGGAAGATACTAAAACACCTAGCTTCTTAGCCTGTTTTTAAAAACAAAAGATAAATGTGGTGTATCCTAGTCTGGCAGCCAGCCAAATAACTTTAACTTTGCTAACTACATTGGATGATAGTCTACAAAGCTTTGTTCTGTAAAAGGAAATACGAACAGTTTAAGGTAAGCGAATGAAAAAGGCTAAAACCAGTAGTGCCACAGGCCTACTGTAATTAAACAAAAACACAGATTTGGGTGGTTCAACCTAGTTTATCATTTGGACGAGTTGTCAGTGTTTCTAACCTTTTCCCCTGGTCAATTCATGATTGAGTGGATTTAGTTACTAGGGAAAAAATGAATTGCTTCTTGAGCTGAAGACCTGTGATTTGTAAGTGTAATTTGATTTTGGGTGCTTATTAAAACAAACTTTGACATTGTGTTTGAATTTTCAATTCACTATTTCAAGCCAAGGTTTAAATGGTTTTATATGTGCACAATGTTTTTTTTTTGCATCAATCTCAAGATGCATAATGGGCTTAACAAATTACATTTATTAGACACATTTTGAGTGAAAATTGAAAGGTCATATTTTGTTTTTTTGGTCTTGTGTGTTAAATAATTAAGGTGCTGCTTTTGTAGCTTATCTGGTAAATAAAAAGTCACTAAAAGTCACTGTAGTTTACTGTCCATATTAAAGTCAGTGACATACTGTATGTCAGTAACACTGTGGTATCCACAGCAGTGTCTGGCCAGTCAAAGCCCTTGTCTGTAGAGTAAGCTGATATGACCCCATACATGCCTGCCTGCTTCTATCAAAGCATACTGCAGTGTGACAGCTAGTGTTATTTCTCAACAGCTGATACGCCTATGTACAATGCAGCTCACAAGCTTGTAAGAATTCCAACACACACTGCAGTTCGACATTGAAATCAGAATGCTAACTTTACTTTGAAAGCAGTTGTAAAGTCATCTTCTCCACAGTTTGCTGTTTTTCTCCTTGTTTTTTTGGCATGGCCATCGTACTTCTTATCTATGTTACGTTTTCCGTTTTTAAAGTCTAATTGTCTGGCCGTAATCTTTTGACCTTTGAGATCCTGTTATTGGAGAGCTTTCCTGTTTGCTATTTTTAAGCCTGTCACCATGGAATGTGTTAGACGCAAGTTAAGTTTTAGGAAGATATCCATTATAAAAACCACTCAAATAGAAAATGAGATGAAACTGAATGGCAGATAATGATGCTCATTGTGTACCTGGAATGGTTTTAATCCTCAGCATGTCTCAATTTTGTTCTTAATTAATGGAAAGTATTGTATTCCTTCGAGGTTACTGAAGCCCCCCCCCCCCCCCCCTTTTTTTTTTTTTTTTTTTTTTAAATAAGCGGGGGTTGCGTGCTATTTGCCAGACAGGAGAGGCAGTTCTTGTAAATTCAGTACATCCAGCCAATCATAAATCACAAAAACATTCATGTTGCAGTGTTTATTTTTTGTAACAACAACAACAAAACATGAATTCAGTTATAAAACAAAAACAGCTTTCTTCTTTGACAAATCAAATCAAAATATGTTTTTGGCTTTTCCCATCACAAGCAATTAATAGCGATCCGAAAATCTGTTTATGAATGCCTAAGTGATAAAAACAGGCACATTGACAAACATCCTTATACAATCCATATGTGTGCACACATGCAGACATCTGTTTCTATTTAATGGTCCTGTGCGTGGAGGAGGGGAAGTCCACTGAAGCAAAAACTTTGCTGGAATTCCAGACATCTGTGGGCAAAAAGTGGCACCTTCACTGCTGCTGTGTGGCTCTGAGAGCGGCGACAATGATGATCAAAATGATTCCACAGACAAGTCCAATGATATTCAGGATCTTGGCTGTCCTCGATGCATCCTGGGCTACAGTTGAATCTCCAACAGCATTGGCATTTTGTGCCTTCAAGAAACAAGTATCAAAACTAGTTTCAATTTACATGAACTTGTTTACAAAAAAAAAAAAAAAAATTAAAAATACGCATAAACGAATAAAAGTAGTGTGCATAGTTTTTATAATTGAGTGCATTTCTTAGAATAAAAGAGTAGAAGCAGGTGGTGAAGAAAAAAGGGGAAAAAAAGGGAAAATTTGCCTACCTTGCAGGAGCAGACAATAGCAGCAATCCCCAGAGGCAGACAACAACACAAAGTGTTAAAGATGGACCATGCGAGGTACGATGGAGCTGCTGAACGGCTCTGGCCTCCTTCCATGGTTGCTCTCTGTCTCAGTTCAAATGGATGAGAGTTATGCTTTGTAGCTCGATGCCTGGATTGAATGGGTACTGAGGGCTGCAACAGCACCCTTTTAACATATATGGGTGTGGTCTGAGGCGTTGCATAAGGCTGTGTCTATGTGAGCAGCCAGTGAAGAGAAAAAAAAAGACACTTATCTGAGACTGGACGGACATGGCATTTTTTGGGCATGCCTTGTTACTTGATTTTCACTGGCTGAGGGATAGAGACACTTCATGATGGAAACCTCAAAAAACTGCTTACACTTACTTTATGTTACTTGCTTACTTTAGAGTGATTACACAACAACAAATTTTCCACTCAGGAGACCATTTCAACTTCTCTGTTTCTGTGGCTAATGGTAAAGTACATGCATGTAGGCTAACTGCACAAAGATTTTTGACATTTTATTAAATTCTGTTTTGTGTACAGTGTGCGTTGTTTTTCTTTAGACAGTATGTTTCAGATCTATATCTGTGCCAAACATAATGAAGGCTACACTGACTAAAAACAACTGCACCTCGTACTGCAGTTTCTACTTTCAGCACCATTAAAACACAACAATTTGGATCCTCTAAAGATCCTTCTCATGCTCCACATACCAGATCTTCATCTCATTGTCAACATGCATACTTGATTAATTATGGTGGTGTAGTTTAATTGTAGATGGGTTAATCATTCAGCTGGTTTTGTCATCGATAGTTATGCAAAATGATTGGTTTCTTACACATGATCTAAAGAGAAATAATAATTGCAGTGATTATCATTAGAAGTTTCATGCTAAGTCCAATAATATAATTTCTAATTTACGAAATACCAATTTATCAGTCAGTCCTCTAAAGGCTGAAAGAAATGTATGACAGTTTAACTAACATGTAAGCTACTAGACACAGTGTCCTCTCAGAGGTTGATCGAAAGAGATGTAAAAAATAATCGGTTTGAAATATGTAGTATAAATATGTAGTATAATTAATTTTCTATGCAAATCTCTTCCTGTGAAACTGGTGCAATCAGGCCACAAGTTCAACCACTTCCTTTCTCATCACTCATACGACACATCTCAGCCATCTCTGTATCTAGCTCAAGAACACAAGGGGGTGATTATAGACTTTTGGTCTGCCGCCTCTCCACTTCTCCTCCATGTTGGTGGAGTAGAGGTTAAAGTCGTCTCATGCCTCAAATACCGAAGGGTGCGCATTACAAATGACATAGTTTGGAGCTACAAAACAGCCTGTTTGATAAAGAAGGCCCACCAGCGCCTCTGCTTTCTGAGAGGCTAAAGTGAGTGGGTCTGGGTCCCTCTATTCTCGCCTCCTTTTGCAAGAGCATGGTAGAAAACATCATCACCTCCTGCATCACAGTGCGTTACAGCAGTTGCTCAGCTGTGGACAGGGAAGCCCTACAGCAGGTGGTCAAGTCTGCCCAGCAGATCACTGGTAGCAGCCTTCTCACCTTGAAGAACATTTGCACCAGCAGGTGCAAAAGCAATGCATCTTGCTCCATGCAGTATCCGGACTAGCACCTGCAGGCTGAGAAACAGGTTCTACCCACAAGACCACTGACCACAACACTGAGTGCTACTGCACACATTACGTGACTTAAAGCACTTGGCACTTTACATTATAAACTAGACTAAACTAGACTACCTCCTCATCACTGCGAATTACAGGGCATGGTGCAATAGTTCCTTCCTTTCCCTCTCTCTGTTTAAATCTGTTTTTTATTTTTTCATTTATTTTTTTCCTTATTCATTTATTTTTATCTTATTTTGACCGGAAAGTTTTTATAGACTTACTGTGAGGTTTTATGGGGTCACGGTGGGCTCCATGTCACTGGGACCTTGAGTACTGTATTTTGCCCCAGCATGTGAGAATGTCCAGAATGACAATGAAGATCCTGGATCCTTGAACTGCTGTCTGCAAAATAAATAAGTATTTTTCCAGTTTTGCATCTTCAGGCTTTCACTTTGGATTCATGTCATTTAAATCCCTCAGTCAACTCCACTGTTTTTGGTATCTGTGTTTTCTTTTGTTTTTGATTCAAGAAATTCTGCTTGTTATCATCATTATCTAATCACCTTTATATTATATAATTATACAACATCATAATGCCATAATCAGTACTATTCCTAGTTAGAGAGCAGATTTTCTCTCTGTCAACAAAATTCTCACAATTCTCGATGGAATTCAAGATTGTTTACACTAATGCCTGTAAAGCCCGGGAAAACTACAGTTTTAGTTTATCATACAGTAAAAGTCCCTGCTGGATTGACTGCAGCAACATTTTCCTGAGTGAACACAGGAGCAGCTGGTTAATAGAAGGGAAGTGACCTCCTTTGATCATGTCTCAGTAGTAGCAAATCAGATGAGCAGGCAATATCTGAACTACAAACGACAAAGAGCTTTAAGAGTCATATGTTAACTTTCAGGGAGCTTCAGTCAGCTGAACACTTTAAAAAAATGTGATGGTCATTCACCCGGTTCAAGGTCTTGCTGTAATGTATTTCATAGGGATTACCTTGTTTTTCCCCATTTTACACATTGTTGTCTGAATCCAGTAGTGTAGAAACATAATTTTAAGTCAATTGTACCTATAAAAAGTAGTAATCAATAAGAAGTATATTGTTTATCCAATCTTAATACACTATACTATGTATTTGTAAAATGTCTTTGAACTACCTTGAGGGTGCAATAACAGTAATGCATTTATTTAGTTTAGTATTTTCTATAGTCTTTCTGTCTTATTTTTACTTAAATGCAATACTACTAGCTACTACCAGAACTACTCCTACTACTCTACTACTCATAACACTACCACTGCCACTACTACTATTACTACTACACTACTACTACCACACTTTTACTACTACTACAGTGCCACTATTACTGCTACAACCACTACCACTACTACTACTGCTGCTACCTCTATTATCGCTACCACTACTACAAAAACTAGTCTCACCACGACTACTACTACTACTACTACTACCACCACCACCATTCTTTTACCGCCACTGCAAATATTACTAATATCACTACTATTACTACTGCTAATAATAATGCAGATTTTCTCTATATATTTCAAATCATTTTTTTTCCTTTATGGCTTTAGATCAGCTTCTGGACCCAGATGTGCTCCTAAACTCTGCATCATATGTGTCTGCAAACAGGAACAAAGGGAAAAAATAGGAAGATGAGACATTAAATTTTAAATAATGAATAACAGCAAACAAAAGGATTAACTGCCTATTTTTAATGCAAGACATTGATTTAGAATGAACTTATTTAATTTTTACTTATAAAAAGATAAAAGGACACTGTGTCCAGTATGTGTCAGATAAACTATCATCTACTTCTTCAAAAAGTTTTGAAACGGTTGTAGTTTACTTTTAGCTGCAGGGCGGTTTTAAAATGAGTTCCATCTTTTTGAGCTAATCTCAGTGGAAAGACTGGAGTCATGAGCGGATTGATTGTATGCAGGGAGGTAAATAGGAACGCATATAATGAATAGCAGCATTGTTCTGTTTGCATGCGTCGTCTAAGAAACGACACTGTGGCATCCACAGCAGACACTGGCTTTTGAAAAGCCCTCGTCTCTACAATAAGACGAAACAACTCTATAGATTTTGTCCTGCTTCAATGCAAACATACTGCAATGTGACAGATCTTATTATTTTTCAGCAGCTGAGATGTTCAATGAAGTTCCCAAGCTATGGTAATTTCTCTAACACATAATGCATGAAGAGCAGCTGGACAATGGATGCTACACCCTTTGCTTTTTAAAGCAATTACAAGCTGCGATTTCTCAACCTTTGAAATTATGCTTTCCAGCTTTCTTTTTTAGAACCCTGTCACAATAAAATGTGAAAGGTATGAGCACAGTTAAGACATCCAATACCAAGCATTCAGCTTTATGATGTAATTGTTAGCTAGAACTAGAACTTATTAGTTTAAAAAATGGGTTCAAAGTTAATGGCAAGTGGGAGAGCTCAGTGTTGTGACTCTGGAATGTTTCTTCGTGCAAAGGAAGATAAAGAGCCTCACTGTCTGTGGGTGTTGTTGACTGGGATCTAACCGTGACAACAGTGGCCCCGGAGGCATGAGGTCAATTTCCGAGTCCTTTCAAAGACCCTTGATGAAGTCCAGTTGTGCAAAAAGGATGTTGTCCACTGTCAATTTGACTGTGTTTTTGAGAGAATGTGCTTTCACATCAGAAATGGCATGTGTTGGACATAAACCAGACAATTACACTGAATATAAAGACGGAAGTTAGGAAATCAGTCTGTCATTTTGTAGCTATATAACACACAGAAATCTTGCACAAGAACATATACATACATGAAAATCGAAATTACTGTTTGTTATTACTGTAAGCTGATGCCAGGAGATATCTGAATTGAAAGCTGAGAGTAGTTTTCAGCGGTGTGCACATGGGAGCAAACTGCCCCCCTGGTGCCCTGATGGACAAAAAAGCTGCGTGCTAAAGTGCCCTCTTGAGTCTTTTTTAAATGGAGGCCAGTTTAGGTCATGTAAAAACATGTGGGGGCCAGCTGCTTCTTTGGGCAAAAAATCAAATCAAATCACATTGACCTACAATAGAGTTGAAATTTCATTTTCAGTGACATAATATTAGACCTTAAAAAAATCACCAGTTCATTGGAATATCAATAATCAATAACATAGCAAGCCTTTCTTGCATATCTTCAAAGACACAGCACTTTAAAAGGTGACAAACATTGCTGCAAAACGCAAGTGAACTTGCTTAATTGAACAATATTTTGTGGAGGTCCACATAGAGTATAATTTGAGAGACAGGCCGTTAAAATTTAGTCTCCGGGCTGGGCCGCCTTTGGCCCCTGGGCTACACTTTGGACATGCCTGCCTTAAGCGTACCGGTGGGGCCCTGCCCTTGCCCCACCTGTGTGCAGTAGGTGCCCTTTTAATTTTCGCACCTGCCCTTTCATATGTCTGTGCACGCCACTGGTAGTTTTGGTGTGTTTATGTTCCCTTATTTTGCAGCTGCATGGATTTTTATGGATGTCTGTACTTTATGCCTATAAATGTATGAATTTATACTTATTTCAAGTGTAACTAATTTCCATGTAAATCCCACTCACTTTGTGTAACTCTTTTCCTTGAGACTTGGCCCCCCACCTTTGTTGTGTACTATGTGTTTGTTTTGTTTTTTTATTATTTTTCTATTTTCCTTTCTCCCCTACATTCAATATTAACATCTTCTGTTATTTTAAGAATTGGCCTAACAAACTTCCCCTAAGTCTTCAGTGCTGACAAATGGGTGGACACTACAGGAAGGAACTCTACTAAACTAATAAACTGTCAAATACACATTTTCCCAGGCCTGGCCAGGAATCTCATGCCCGACTGTGGAATCAAGATAACAACGAAAAGACAGTTTAGCACATGAAATGACTATTTGTGCAACTACCATATTTCAAAGAAACTAAGAGAAAAACAAAACAAACATAATAATTTAACATACTGATTTTGGTGCTGAATCAGCTAGAATCAAACTAACAAACGCAAGTTGCACTTATTACTTTTTCAAAGAGAAGATTTAAGTTTAACAGCAAACTGCCTGACCTAAGGTAACCTCTTAGGGCAACCAAATGGGTGTGCGTAGTAGGCTACTACCTCTAGATAAGTCACATGTAACTTTTTCCTTAATTTATGTTAAGAAGAAATTTTAATCTTTTAGGCTAAATAATGAGAATCTGTAGATTAGAGAAAACTTTTGCTTAACTGTGTCTATTTATGAGTATTGAACCACAAGGAGGCAGTGTTGATCTGTTGCAGAGAAAAAGGAAGGCACGGTCACCCTGAAAGCAGCTTTACTGAAGTTGTAGAGACACATTATCTTTGACCACTTTACTCAACACACAACATAATTCAGACAGACTCACAGAATGATAGCACATAAGCACAAATATGTGAGGAGTCAGAGCGGGTTGCTGATATAACAAATAATAACAGATTAATTTATGACACATTAGGAAATTGCAGACATTGTCATTAATAAGTTAGAATAAGAAAGAACATGTCGGTACAAGTCTTGATGGTGTTTTTCATGGCAAGGTTTTGTTTCAAGTTACAGTTTCGTTCTTTCCTGTACGTAAACCCCGATATATAAACAGTTCCACTGACTTAAAGCGCTTTCCTTATTATCTTTTGCGGAGCAGTTTGACGTGGTATAACTTCAATTTTGTGCAATTTTAACACTAGTACTGGATTTTACGAGTAACGTTGAACGCACTGCGTCGCTATGGAAACACAACGCTGAGACTGCAGAGGGAAAGAGAGCGTGAAACAAATCTAGCGTTAGCTAAAACACACGACTAAGATAGCTTCCTTTCTTAAAATAAAAAATCAGATAAATATAAAAGAAACGCACGCTTTTATCAAAAACAAAAACAAACAAACAAAAAAAACCCGTGATGGACCAACTTGAAGACTTCGAGAGCTTTTTGAAGAATGTTGACAAAATAAGTAAGTAACGCAGCTTTGAAATACAGGTATTTTTAACGCTTGGAACGTACAAGCTAACGTTAGGTAGGTTAACGTAACGCTAAACAGGTAAGTTAACGTTAGCTAAAGCCGTTGGTTAAAATCTGCTATCTTTGTGACTGTGGGAGCAAAACTCAGTAGCTAACAATAACGTTTAGTAAACACATGACGGTTTGCATGTGTTAACGTTACGCTAACGTTACCATATTGAATAAAATGAAAAGTGTGACTTTATAAAGTTTATTATCGTGTCGAATAACGTTATTAAGCCACGTAGTGATTCCCCATATCGCGTATGTAACGTTACATTTTACATTAAGAATATTAACTGGTCATTTTATAACAAGTAGTTTTTAATAGATGGGCCTTCTGAACATTTTAGTGAAGACTGTAAACTTTAATATATCTATCTATATATCTATATCTATCTATCTATCTATCTATCTATCTATATCTATATCTATATCTATCTATCTATATATATATATATATATATATATATATATATATATATAGATAGATAGATATAGATATAGATATAGATAGATAGATAGATAGATAGATAGATATAGATATATAGATAGATATATTAAAGTTTACAGTCTTCACTAAAATGTTCAGAAGGCCCATCTATTAAAAACTACTTGTTATAAAATGACCAGTTAATATTCTTAATGTAAAATGTAACGTTACATACGCGATATGGGGAATCACTACGTGGCTTAATAACGTTATTCGACACGATAATAAACTTTATAAAGTCACACTTTTCATTTTATTCAATATGGTAACGTTAGCGTAACGTTAACACATGCAAACCGTCATGTGTTTACTAAACGTTATTGTTAGCTACTGAGTTTTGCTCCCACAGTCACAAAGATAGCAGATTTTAACCAACGGCTTTAGCTAACGTTAACTTACCTGTTTAGCGTTACGTTAACCTACCTAACGTTAGCTTGTACGTTCCAAGCGTTAAAAATACCTGTATTTCAAAGCTGCGTTACTTACTTATTTTGTCAACATTCTTCAAAAAGCTCTCGAAGTCTTCAAGTTGGTCCATCACGGGTTTTTTTTGTTTGTTTGTTTTTGTTTTTGATAAAAGCGTGCGTTTCTTTTATATTTATCTGATTTTTTATTTTAAGAAAGGAAGCTATCTTAGTCGTGTGTTTTAGCTAACGCTAGATTTGTTTCACGCTCTCTTTCCCTCTGCAGTCTCAGCGTTGTGTTTCCATAGCGACGCAGTGCGTTCAACGTTACTCGTAAAATCCAGTACTAGTGTTAAAATTGCACAAAATTGAAGTTATACCACGTCAAACTGCTCCGCAAAAGATAATAAGGAAAGCGCTTTAAGTCAGTGGAACTGTTTATATATCGGGGTTTACGTACAGGA
The DNA here is from genome assembly GCA_029823135.1 of Acanthurus reversus. Classification (NCBI taxonomy): domain Eukaryota; kingdom Metazoa; phylum Chordata; class Actinopteri; order Acanthuriformes; family Acanthuridae; genus Acanthurus; species Acanthurus reversus. The sequence goes on from JAPXVT010000027.1 coordinate 19,746,373, forward strand.
AAGAACGAAACTGTAACTTGAAACAAAACCTTGCCATGAAAAACACCATCAAGACTTGTACCGACATGTTCTTTCTTATTCTAACTTATTAATGACAATGTCTGCAATTTCCTAATGTGTCATAAATTAATCTGTTATTATTTGTTATATCAGCAACCCGCTCTGACTCCTCACATATTTGTGCTTATGTGCTATCATTCTGTGAGTCTGTCTGAATTATGTTGTGTGTTGAGTAAAGTGGTCAAAGATAATGTGTCTCTACAACTTCAGTAAAGCTGCTTTCAGGGTGACCGTGCCTTCCTTTTTCTCTGCAACAGATCAACACTGCCTCCTTGTGGTTCAATACTCATAAATAGACACAGTTAAGCAAAAGTTTTCTCTAATCTACAGATTCTCATTATTTAGCCTAAAAGATTAAAATTTCTTCTTAACATAAATTAAGGAAAAAGTTACATGTGACTTATCTAGAGGTAGTAGCCTACTACGCACACCCATTTGGTTGCCCTAAGAGGTTACCTTAGGTCAGGCAGTTTGCTGTTAAACTTAAATCTTCTCTTTGAAAAAGTAATAAGTGCAACTTGCGTTTGTTAGTTTGATTCTAGCTGATTCAGCACCAAAATCAGTATGTTAAATTATTATGTTTGTTTTGTTTTTCTCTTAGTTTCTTTGAAATATGGTAGTTGCACAAATAGTCATTTCATGTGCTAAACTGTCTTTTCGTTGTTATCTTGATTCCACAGTCGGGCATGAGATTCCTGGCCAGGCCTGGGAAAATGTGTATTTGACAGTTTATTAGTTTAGTAGAGTTCCTTCCTGTAGTGTCCACCCATTTGTCAGCACTGAAGACTTAGGGGAAGTTTGTTAGGCCAATTCTTAAAATAACAGAAGATGTTAATATTGAATGTAGGGGAGAAAGGAAAATAGAAAAATAATAAAAAAACAAAACAAACACATAGTACACAACAAAGGTGGGGGGCCAAGTCTCAAGGAAAAGAGTTACACAAAGTGAGTGGGATTTACATGGAAATTAGTTACACTTGAAATAAGTATAAATTCATACATTTATAGGCATAAAGTACAGACATCCATAAAAATCCATGCAGCTGCAAAATAAGGGAACATAAACACACCAAAACTACCAGTGGCGTGCACAGACATATGAAAGGGCAGGTGCGAAAATTAAAAGGGCACCTACTGCACACAGGTGGGGCAAGGGCAGGGCCCCACCGGTACGCTTAAGGCAGGCATGTCCAAAGTGTAGCCCAGGGGCCAAAGGCGGCCCAGCCCGGAGACTAAATTTTAACGGCCTGTCTCTCAAATTATACTCTATGTGGACCTCCACAAAATATTGTTCAATTAAGCAAGTTCACTTGCGTTTTGCAGCAATGTTTGTCACCTTTTAAAGTGCTGTGTCTTTGAAGATATGCAAGAAAGGCTTGCTATGTTATTGATTATTGATATTCCAATGAACTGGTGATTTTTTTAAGGTCTAATATTATGTCACTGAAAATGAAATTTCAACTCTATTGTAGGTCAATGTGATTTGATTTGATTTTTTGCCCAAAGAAGCAGCTGGCCCCCACATGTTTTTACATGACCTAAACTGGCCTCCATTTAAAAAAGACTCAAGAGGGCACTTTAGCACGCAGCTTTTTTGTCCATCAGGGCACCAGGGGGGCAGTTTGCTCCCATGTGCACACCGCTGAAAACTACTCTCAGCTTTCAATTCAGATATCTCCTGGCATCAGCTTACAGTAATAACAAACAGTAATTTCGATTTTCATGTATGTATATGTTCTTGTGCAAGATTTCTGTGTGTTATATAGCTACAAAATGACAGACTGATTTCCTAACTTCCGTCTTTATATTCAGTGTAATTGTCTGGTTTATGTCCAACACATGCCATTTCTGATGTGAAAGCACATTCTCTCAAAAACACAGTCAAATTGACAGTGGACAACATCCTTTTTGCACAACTGGACTTCATCAAGGGTCTTTGAAAGGACTCGGAAATTGACCTCATGCCTCCGGGGCCACTGTTGTCACGGTTAGATCCCAGTCAACAACACCCACAGACAGTGAGGCTCTTTATCTTCCTTTGCACGAAGAAACATTCCAGAGTCACAACACTGAGCTCTCCCACTTGCCATTAACTTTGAACCCATTTTTTAAACTAATAAGTTCTAGTTCTAGCTAACAATTACATCATAAAGCTGAATGCTTGGTATTGGATGTCTTAACTGTGCTCATACCTTTCACATTTTATTGTGACAGGGTTCTAAAAAAGAAAGCTGGAAAGCATAATTTCAAAGGTTGAGAAATCGCAGCTTGTAATTGCTTTAAAAAGCAAAGGGTGTAGCATCCATTGTCCAGCTGCTCTTCATGCATTATGTGTTAGAGAAATTACCATAGCTTGGGAACTTCATTGAACATCTCAGCTGCTGAAAAATAATAAGATCTGTCACATTGCAGTATGTTTGCATTGAAGCAGGACAAAATCTATAGAGTTGTTTCGTCTTATTGTAGAGACGAGGGCTTTTCAAAAGCCAGTGTCTGCTGTGGATGCCACAGTGTCGTTTCTTAGACGACGCATGCAAACAGAACAATGCTGCTATTCATTATATGCGTTCCTATTTACCTCCCTGCATACAATCAATCCGCTCATGACTCCAGTCTTTCCACTGAGATTAGCTCAAAAAGATGGAACTCATTTTAAAACCGCCCTGCAGCTAAAAGTAAACTACAACCGTTTCAAAACTTTTTGAAGAAGTAGATGATAGTTTATCTGACACATACTGGACACAGTGTCCTTTTATCTTTTTATAAGTAAAAATTAAATAAGTTCATTCTAAATCAATGTCTTGCATTAAAAATAGGCAGTTAATCCTTTTGTTTGCTGTTATTCATTATTTAAAATTTAATGTCTCATCTTCCTATTTTTTCCCTTTGTTCCTGTTTGCAGACACATATGATGCAGAGTTTAGGAGCACATCTGGGTCCAGAAGCTGATCTAAAGCCATAAAGGAAAAAAAATGATTTGAAATATATAGAGAAAATCTGCATTATTATTAGCAGTAGTAATAGTAGTGATATTAGTAATATTTGCAGTGGCGGTAAAAGAATGGTGGTGGTGGTAGTAGTAGTAGTAGTAGTAGTCGTGGTGAGACTAGTTTTTGTAGTAGTGGTAGCGATAATAGAGGTAGCAGCAGTAGTAGTAGTGGTAGTGGTTGTAGCAGTAATAGTGGCACTGTAGTAGTAGTAAAAGTGTGGTAGTAGTAGTGTAGTAGTAATAGTAGTAGTGGCAGTGGTAGTGTTATGAGTAGTAGAGTAGTAGGAGTAGTTCTGGTAGTAGCTAGTAGTATTGCATTTAAGTAAAAATAAGACAGAAAGACTATAGAAAATACTAAACTAAATAAATGCATTACTGTTATTGCACCCTCAAGGTAGTTCAAAGACATTTTACAAATACATAGTATAGTGTATTAAGATTGGATAAACAATATACTTCTTATTGATTACTACTTTTTATAGGTACAATTGACTTAAAATTATGTTTCTACACTACTGGATTCAGACAACAATGTGTAAAATGGGGAAAAACAAGGTAATCCCTATGAAATACATTACAGCAAGACCTTGAACCGGGTGAATGACCATCACATTTTTTTAAAGTGTTCAGCTGACTGAAGCTCCCTGAAAGTTAACATATGACTCTTAAAGCTCTTTGTCGTTTGTAGTTCAGATATTGCCTGCTCATCTGATTTGCTACTACTGAGACATGATCAAAGGAGGTCACTTCCCTTCTATTAACCAGCTGCTCCTGTGTTCACTCAGGAAAATGTTGCTGCAGTCAATCCAGCAGGGACTTTTACTGTATGATAAACTAAAACTGTAGTTTTCCCGGGCTTTACAGGCATTAGTGTAAACAATCTTGAATTCCATCGAGAATTGTGAGAATTTTGTTGACAGAGAGAAAATCTGCTCTCTAACTAGGAATAGTACTGATTATGGCATTATGATGTTGTATAATTATATAATATAAAGGTGATTAGATAATGATGATAACAAGCAGAATTTCTTGAATCAAAAACAAAAGAAAACACAGATACCAAAAACAGTGGAGTTGACTGAGGGATTTAAATGACATGAATCCAAAGTGAAAGCCTGAAGATGCAAAACTGGAAAAATACTTATTTATTTTGCAGACAGCAGTTCAAGGATCCAGGATCTTCATTGTCATTCTGGACATTCTCACATGCTGGGGCAAAATACAGTACTCAAGGTCCCAGTGACATGGAGCCCACCGTGACCCCATAAAACCTCACAGTAAGTCTATAAAAACTTTCCGGTCAAAATAAGATAAAAATAAATGAATAAGGAAAAAAATAAATGAAAAAATAAAAAACAGATTTAAACAGAGAGAGGGAAAGGAAGGAACTATTGCACCATGCCCTGTAATTCGCAGTGATGAGGAGGTAGTCTAGTTTAGTCTAGTTTATAATGTAAAGTGCCAAGTGCTTTAAGTCACGTAATGTGTGCAGTAGCACTCAGTGTTGTGGTCAGTGGTCTTGTGGGTAGAACCTGTTTCTCAGCCTGCAGGTGCTAGTCCGGATACTGCATGGAGCAAGATGCATTGCTTTTGCACCTGCTGGTGCAAATGTTCTTCAAGGTGAGAAGGCTGCTACCAGTGATCTGCTGGGCAGACTTGACCACCTGCTGTAGGGCTTCCCTGTCCACAGCTGAGCAACTGCTGTAACGCACTGTGATGCAGGAGGTGATGATGTTTTCTACCATGCTCTTGCAAAAGGAGGCGAGAATAGAGGGACCCAGACCCACTCACTTTAGCCTCTCAGAAAGCAGAGGCGCTGGTGGGCCTTCTTTATCAAACAGGCTGTTTTGTAGCTCCAAACTATGTCATTTGTAATGCGCACCCTTCGGTATTTGAGGCATGAGACGACTTTAACCTCTACTCCACCAACATGGAGGAGAAGTGGAGAGGCGGCAGACCAAAAGTCTATAATCACCCCCTTGTGTTCTTGAGCTAGATACAGAGATGGCTGAGATGTGTCGTATGAGTGATGAGAAAGGAAGTGGTTGAACTTGTGGCCTGATTGCACCAGTTTCACAGGAAGAGATTTGCATAGAAAATTAATTATACTACATATTTATACTACATATTTCAAACCGATTATTTTTTACATCTCTTTCGATCAACCTCTGAGAGGACACTGTGTCTAGTAGCTTACATGTTAGTTAAACTGTCATACATTTCTTTCAGCCTTTAGAGGACTGACTGATAAATTGGTATTTCGTAAATTAGAAATTATATTATTGGACTTAGCATGAAACTTCTAATGATAATCACTGCAATTATTATTTCTCTTTAGATCATGTGTAAGAAACCAATCATTTTGCATAACTATCGATGACAAAACCAGCTGAATGATTAACCCATCTACAATTAAACTACACCACCATAATTAATCAAGTATGCATGTTGACAATGAGATGAAGATCTGGTATGTGGAGCATGAGAAGGATCTTTAGAGGATCCAAATTGTTGTGTTTTAATGGTGCTGAAAGTAGAAACTGCAGTACGAGGTGCAGTTGTTTTTAGTCAGTGTAGCCTTCATTATGTTTGGCACAGATATAGATCTGAAACATACTGTCTAAAGAAAAACAACGCACACTGTACACAAAACAGAATTTAATAAAATGTCAAAAATCTTTGTGCAGTTAGCCTACATGCATGTACTTTACCATTAGCCACAGAAACAGAGAAGTTGAAATGGTCTCCTGAGTGGAAAATTTGTTGTTGTGTAATCACTCTAAAGTAAGCAAGTAACATAAAGTAAGTGTAAGCAGTTTTTTGAGGTTTCCATCATGAAGTGTCTCTATCCCTCAGCCAGTGAAAATCAAGTAACAAGGCATGCCCAAAAAATGCCATGTCCGTCCAGTCTCAGATAAGTGTCTTTTTTTTTCTCTTCACTGGCTGCTCACATAGACACAGCCTTATGCAACGCCTCAGACCACACCCATATATGTTAAAAGGGTGCTGTTGCAGCCCTCAGTACCCATTCAATCCAGGCATCGAGCTACAAAGCATAACTCTCATCCATTTGAACTGAGACAGAGAGCAACCATGGAAGGAGGCCAGAGCCGTTCAGCAGCTCCATCGTACCTCGCATGGTCCATCTTTAACACTTTGTGTTGTTGTCTGCCTCTGGGGATTGCTGCTATTGTCTGCTCCTGCAAGGTAGGCAAATTTTCCCTTTTTTTCCCCTTTTTTCTTCACCACCTGCTTCTACTCTTTTATTCTAAGAAATGCACTCAATTATAAAAACTATGCACACTACTTTTATTCGTTTATGCGTATTTTTAATTTTTTTTTTTTTTTTTGTAAACAAGTTCATGTAAATTGAAACTAGTTTTGATACTTGTTTCTTGAAGGCACAAAATGCCAATGCTGTTGGAGATTCAACTGTAGCCCAGGATGCATCGAGGACAGCCAAGATCCTGAATATCATTGGACTTGTCTGTGGAATCATTTTGATCATCATTGTCGCCGCTCTCAGAGCCACACAGCAGCAGTGAAGGTGCCACTTTTTGCCCACAGATGTCTGGAATTCCAGCAAAGTTTTTGCTTCAGTGGACTTCCCCTCCTCCACGCACAGGACCATTAAATAGAAACAGATGTCTGCATGTGTGCACACATATGGATTGTATAAGGATGTTTGTCAATGTGCCTGTTTTTATCACTTAGGCATTCATAAACAGATTTTCGGATCGCTATTAATTGCTTGTGATGGGAAAAGCCAAAAACATATTTTGATTTGATTTGTCAAAGAAGAAAGCTGTTTTTGTTTTATAACTGAATTCATGTTTTGTTGTTGTTGTTACAAAAAATAAACACTGCAACATGAATGTTTTTGTGATTTATGATTGGCTGGATGTACTGAATTTACAAGAACTGCCTCTCCTGTCTGGCAAATAGCACGCAACCCCCGCTTATTTAAAAAAAAAAAAAAAAAAAAAAGGGGGGGGGGGGGGGGGCTTCAGTAACCTCGAAGGAATACAATACTTTCCATTAATTAAGAACAAAATTGAGACATGCTGAGGATTAAAACCATTCCAGGTACACAATGAGCATCATTATCTGCCATTCAGTTTCATCTCATTTTCTATTTGAGTGGTTTTTATAATGGATATCTTCCTAAAACTTAACTTGCGTCTAACACATTCCATGGTGACAGGCTTAAAAATAGCAAACAGGAAAGCTCTCCAATAACAGGATCTCAAAGGTCAAAAGATTACGGCCAGACAATTAGACTTTAAAAACGGAAAACGTAACATAGATAAGAAGTACGATGGCCATGCCAAAAAAACAAGGAGAAAAACAGCAAACTGTGGAGAAGATGACTTTACAACTGCTTTCAAAGTAAAGTTAGCATTCTGATTTCAATGTCGAACTGCAGTGTGTGTTGGAATTCTTACAAGCTTGTGAGCTGCATTGTACATAGGCGTATCAGCTGTTGAGAAATAACACTAGCTGTCACACTGCAGTATGCTTTGATAGAAGCAGGCAGGCATGTATGGGGTCATATCAGCTTACTCTACAGACAAGGGCTTTGACTGGCCAGACACTGCTGTGGATACCACAGTGTTACTGACATACAGTATGTCACTGACTTTAATATGGACAGTAAACTACAGTGACTTTTAGTGACTTTTTATTTACCAGATAAGCTACAAAAGCAGCACCTTAATTATTTAACACACAAGACCAAAAAAACAAAATATGACCTTTCAATTTTCACTCAAAATGTGTCTAATAAATGTAATTTGTTAAGCCCATTATGCATCTTGAGATTGATGCAAAAAAAAAACATTGTGCACATATAAAACCATTTAAACCTTGGCTTGAAATAGTGAATTGAAAATTCAAACACAATGTCAAAGTTTGTTTTAATAAGCACCCAAAATCAAATTACACTTACAAATCACAGGTCTTCAGCTCAAGAAGCAATTCATTTTTTCCCTAGTAACTAAATCCACTCAATCATGAATTGACCAGGGGAAAAGGTTAGAAACACTGACAACTCGTCCAAATGATAAACTAGGTTGAACCACCCAAATCTGTGTTTTTGTTTAATTACAGTAGGCCTGTGGCACTACTGGTTTTAGCCTTTTTCATTCGCTTACCTTAAACTGTTCGTATTTCCTTTTACAGAACAAAGCTTTGTAGACTATCATCCAATGTAGTTAGCAAAGTTAAAGTTATTTGGCTGGCTGCCAGACTAGGATACACCACATTTATCTTTTGTTTTTAAAAACAGGCTAAGAAGCTAGGTGTTTTAGTATCTTCCATTCACTTACATGAAAAGGTTAGCATTTGCTTTACAGTGTAAAACTTTGAACCCCATCATCCACTTCCCCATTAGTTCACTTGGCAAAGGTTAGTTGGCTAGCTACCAGAATAGAGTATACCACATGTAACTTTTTTTTTTTTTTTTTTTTAAACTACCGAGACTATACAGAAGAACTGTGTGTGTACCATTTTAGCATCTTGCATCCACTCACATGGGACAGTTAGCATTAGCTTACTTTGGTGGAAATTCTTATAATTCAACACAAGAGGACAACAAGAGAATTTGTCTTTGTGGCTATTTATTCAATTCATTTGCAAATGGGCTTCAGACAAAGCCTGCAGTAGAGAGAATGGTCTATGTAGCATTGAGCAAAGAGCATAGATCATAAACATTAGGGAGGATCTCTTACTCCATACATTAAGTCTATCCCTCAAACCATATGGCTTCAGTGTCCAGATAACATTTTGTTCCAAGGCGTGGACAAATGTAGTTTCACATAAGAAATGGCAAGGAAACAACAATAGTCTCGAATCTTGGTGGTGCTCCTCAGTTGGCTTAATACAGTGGCTGTCAAACCGTGTCAGGCTAATTTAGGGGCTTAGTTTAAGGCCAAGTCAAAGTAAGGTCAAGCTGATGTTAAGGTCAATCCAAATTAGAGGTGTGCAATACAGGGTAAATACAAAACACATACAAAGTAAATACAGGGAGAGGATAGCCGATACTGATACTTTTTATTCTCATGAGCGGCTTATGTACTTTCATGTAGAGGAGAGCAGTTTATCATGACTTATAAGGTAAATGCATCATCAATATGCAAAATCTGAATACGTTTTCATGATCACTATATGTATTTGTTATTTTTGCTTTCCACTGTTAGTTACTTAACTGTTATTCACGTGCATGTAAAAACATAGGACAGATTTTAATCAAGGTTTTAAGGTTTTGTGGTTTTGTTTCATTCACAGTGAACATGGGTCTGACTGATGGGCGCCGCGTCACGTAATACCACAACAAAGTGTGCATGCAAGATGTTGTTTTTACTGACAGTTCTGCTCTTTGATGAAATGGGTACAACATCATGAACAGAGAGAAACTGAAGCAAGTATCGATCTCATTGCTCTAAAATCAATCTTGTGTCGATCCCACCGTGGTATCGATGCTATCCCTATTTGGATCGATCCCTAATCTAAAGTTAATACAGAACAATTAAAAACATAACAGGTAGTAGGTACATAGGCTACTGTATTCTGTAAGGAGGGTGCATGATTTTAAGGACACGGTGAGCCTTGCTGATAAGTTCTATATTTTTCAGGTGGCATATGGTGGCAACATGGGTAATTTTGCCTGGTTTTTGTTTAGTTATTTCTGGATGGACTTGCTGGACTTGTTTACAGGGTCTGGTCTTCATCTTTCTCTGCAGTCTTAGAGCTCTTCTCTCTCAAAAGTCCTTCAAGATGGGAAAACAGAGACGTTTCTCCGTGCCTCCTCTGAATTTCCACAGTTTCCTGCTTGCATAATCACAGACAGACAAACAAGAGACATGCAAGAGGGTTCTGCCTTTTCTCGGACTGACAAATATGATCCTGCCACTCTCATGCAATTCTGAGAGAAAGATAATAAAAAACCATCATGCTTCTATCTCATGTTAAAATGTCGCTGTAGCAAATGATCATAGCTACAAGAAAATATTATGTTCTTACATCTTCAGACAGCAAACCTCTGTTTGGTTTGTGGAGCCTGTAAAGCAGG
>JAPXVT010000027.1:19949786-19954786 GCA_029823135.1 Acanthurus reversus
ATAATGCTGTAAAACATTGTAAATGATCGTAAATATTCTTATTATAGGGCTTAATGTGCAAAAAAAAAAAAAACTTCTTTAGGCTTTAGAGTATACAGACTAATACAGAAACGTTATTAATTTTAAGCAATATAAACAATAAACGTATAGAGATGAAGATTTTGCACCGATCATATATAACCCCGTACAAACTGAATAAAGTAAATCCTGACATGTCAGATTTGTGCTGGCATGGTTGTGGAAAGAGAGGATCCTTAATACGTACGTTATGGCATTGCCCAGAAATGAAAGAATTTTGGGAAGGAGTCCAAAAGATTTTATGTTTAATGTTAACTGATGATGTTCCACTACGCCCAGAAGCGTGTTTGTTATGAGTTAAAATGGATGGTGTAAAATCTGAAGCTATACAACAACTGTTAACCCTGGCATTCCTCTCAGTGAAAAGGATAATCCTTATGAATTGGAAAGTACGGAAATCTAATTGTTTTAGTTTGAATGACTGGCTGGAGGACTTCATTGATTTAATAATGATGGAACATACAGCCTCAACCCTGCAGGGGCTGTATAGAGAAGATTTAGATGGACACTTTTTAAAGGATACATTAACCTGAGGAATATAATTTAGTTGTTTTTTTTTTTCTTCAAACCTTACAGGTAGAAGGTCAAAACCCTCTTAAAGGAATGGTGACCCAGTGATCTCCTATGAAACATTATTATGTTTATTTCAGTAGTCTGTAATCTCTGGCTAACTGTCTTTGTTTTGTCTTTGTGGTGTTACGTGTGTTGTGCTTTGCATTTTGTCTTGTTCAATGTTATGAAATTAAAATGCAAATAAAAAAAAAGCATATAAACTATACATATATTTAGTATCTAGTGCAGAGTTTGAACACTGAAAAGAATTGTGAAATGCAGTGCAACACTTGTCCAGCAGATGGCAGTGAATGACTGGTTCATGCGACGAGTCTCTAGGAAGCAGCGTGCCGATAGTTACTCTCAACCTAATCTCTATGTCTGAACTATCTGTTAAAGTTCTTCACATCGTTCATCTTCAAGAGTCTGATTGTGCTAAACCTGCTGCTGTAGTATTCATGTAGTTGTACAAACAGGTCAAACAGACAGAACAAAGCTTTATGACATCTTTGCTCGGTCAGTTGTGCTGCAACATCAGACACCTTTCACTTTCACAGAAGCCAAAGAAAATGTGTCTTTGCTTTCTCTGAGACTAAGAAAGACTGTAAGTAAAGATCAAGGATCTTTGTCCCTTTCAAGTAATCACAAGCAGCTGACAGAACTGAAGTGATCTTTAAAAATTACTCTTCATCCCTTGAGATATTACTTAAAACTATAATAAGCCCCATATTTGGAAGGGTGGCCTGTTCTCCTTGTTGTACTTGATAAAGAAGAAATATCAAAATTAATATTTTGCCAAGTGCATTCAAGTTTCAAACACTTCTGAAACCAGCCCCAGTGCAAATCTTTACCCAGCTGACTGAAAATGTTTGAAAATTATTTTGGCAGGACTCTGAAAGTGAGCGAGATATAAAACACACGGGCTAATAAGTAAAGTGATGTGCCAAATATGAGACAGTGTAACTGGTCATCACACGTCTTTGTCATAATGTGCTTAACACACATTTCTAATGAAAGCGGCTTGCTTGAAATCTTAAATCTTTGGCACTACAGTATTTAGTTTAAACGATATAGACTCTGAAAGACTATGAAATCTTCCCAACTAAGGATGAATGGTTTTGGGATATCTAAAGAAATATTTAACTAACAATGAGGACGATACCCAAGAGATTCATATGAAACACCACTGAAGAGATGTTATAAAAAAAAAAAAGTGTAAACTTGAGTTTGTATTTCATTAAAGCACTTCTGCTCTCCAGCTGATTAAAATATTGCAGAGCTGTATCCAGTTTTTGTGCTTGAAATTCTATTTTCTTTTAAAGTTTATATTTTTCTATAGTTTGCTCTGTAAGCTAATGTTACAGCATGAATCTCATGTAAAATTAATGTGTGATTTTGCTTATATGGAAGATCTGAATGTGAATAACGAAAGTTACTGCCGAGCTGGACGGTTGAACCTGCTTAAGTTTCAGGTTTGATATGTGAAAAGAGCACAACACTCTCAGTAAGGAGAAGGTAGAATACACTGTGTGCTTGCAATCTGTGCAGTCTGCCCAGGCCAAGGCAGATTGGTTTAGTCCAGTCCAGGCTGCAGCCACAAGGGTCTCAACCTTTGTCAGACTCACCAGGATGCCTCCCAAAGGTCTGTGCAGGTTTGCTGTCACATGTTGTCGCCTATCTTTTCAAAACAGCCATGAGCCCCAACAAATCTAATTCCTGCTCCTTCAGAGACATTTCAATAATGACTTCTGTGTTTTGTCTGCATCTGCACAACCAGAGGGGGGAGAGAGAGAGACAGAGGGAGGACGGCTGTTGCCTGCTGTGGCTTTTGTGTGGGTGCTGCCGCTTTGGAGGCGGCGAACAGTGGAGCGCCTGATGAAACTGTCTCAGGTCGGAACAAAACGGCGCTGAATGAATGTTTGATTTGGTCTGGGCTGTCTCTGGACAGACGGCACAGCATTGCAGAGAGGTAAATTCAATAAGAGACAGAGTGAAAGATAGCGAGAGTGAGGGGCAGGGAGAGAAAGAGAGACAGAACGCACCTTTATATCATCCCTGGATGATTTGAAAGCCTGAGGAACAAAGGAATCACTCTCGATGGCCTCAATGTCCTTTATCCTTCGCACTTGCTCCTCCAGAGAAGTTCCCTCTGAAACACATGTTACACAGAAGAAATGCCATGAACAAAGGCATGCACACATGTACACAGACACACACATACATGTACGCAGACACACACGGAGGATCAGCCATCCCCTGTCATTCTCTGAAAGGCACCGGATTTTATTTGGACTGGGCTTCATTGATTGTATTGTATGTTATCTCCGCGTTTAATGCATTTTGACACAAACAATATGAAATATCTGATATTTCCCAATTTTAATCTTGGCTTCCATGAAGATGGACTCATGCTTAGCCAAGGGCATACAGTATCTACAAAAGGCAAGTGGAAAATAAAAATACTAACAAGATCATAGCCAGACAGTGAATTACACTCGGATAATGCATTCTAAAATAATCAAAATATGAACACAAACTCACTGCAATGGAATTTCATTATGGAGACTAAATGTGATTAGGTTTCACATAGTCTTCATGTATCAGAAAGTATTTTGCTCCGGCTCGTCCAATCAAACAAAAAGACACAAAGGGTTTCCAGTAGATTACTCTTGGATATAAACACATCAGGATTCTGCATATCAGATAATAAATCATTTCAAGAATTCAAGAGCAGTCGTCGTAGCGTAGGAGGGCAAAAATAGGTGTGCCAGGAAAGTTAGCGACAGGGAAAAAAAAGAGACAGAGAGTCTGAATGCTCCCATTATTCTCTGGCTGTCAATCTTTCCACTGATCAGTCAATATTCATCCCTCTCTCCCCCATCCATCCGTCCTCTCCTGCACTCTCCCATCTCTCTATCTGTCAATCCAGCAGACATCCATGTTTCTCTGCTCCACTCATGTAGGCTGTGTCATGAAAACAAGTACACAAATTGGAACACACACACACACACACGAGAGGAGGAACATCAGGATATACTGTAAGTACTCCCACATGTACAAGTGTGTTTGCAAACATACATACTTTGCACTTTTACTCATGGGTAGCCATAGTTTTTATAATGTACATGTAAAACAAACACACACACACACGCACACACACTCACACACACACAATGTGCAATTGGAGCTAATAGCAGGAATTAATTCAATCCATTAGCAGCTACAGAAAGGGTGTCACAACAGATCTTCATGGCCCTGATGTTTAATGAATAAATGAATATTTGTTCCGGCTTTCACGGCAAAGCATCACATGCTATCTCACACACACACATGCACACACACATACACACACACACGCACACACACACACACACACTAAAGTCACGCACTCCCTATTATAGTTCATAATAGCACTCAAACAAACTCGGTTTTGATTTAAATGCACTGCAGAATTGGACAACTGAGTGACAAGTGGAATTAAGCCTTCCTATATGACAGACTATCAGCTTGTCATCCTGTGCGGGAAGATGTGAGCAGAGACGCATTGCACAGTGGCTCCAAAAATAGTCATTACCTTGACTGGGCTGCTAGATGAAGTCTGAACACTGGCCCAATATCCTCCTGCAGACTGTGGCCTGTCCTTCACACTACTATCACCACTGCTCAGTGCTCGGCTGCATGAGCGTGCGTGAGCTTGAATGAAAACTCACGTCAGTGACTGGCCGACAATTAATTCAGGGCAAATAATTCACTTTTTCAATTACCCCTTCTCTGCTGTCCTTTGAGCCTGAATGCCTGACATAAAGAACCAGCGCACAAACCACCACAGTGACTGTGTATTCACACACAGATATACACACACAACCCGTATCGGCTAGCATCTCCTTGGCAGGCCCGTCTGTTGCAGGGCTGTCCGTGTGCATTGCAGGAATCCATTAAGACCTCAGACTTTTTGACAAACACATTATTAGTAGATAAAATGACTTCCATATGCTGTTTGTCAGATGTCAGCGGGAAAAGATATGTATTTCATGAGAAAATCAAAAATAATGGACTTTGAGTGTGGGCCTGGCGAGCTTAGAGTCAGACAAAAATCAATACTCGAGCTGGGTGAGCGCACTCTGCAGCTCAGAGAGGTCAAAGTTGATATTTAATATTGACACATTATCTGGAAAATTAATTTAACAGGTCGACTGGAATTGTCGCCGCATTAGGGATGCTTCTCTGTCAGTGACGGGAGGAGGATAAAGTGAAAGCTGAGAGAGAGAGAAAGCAGACAGAGAGAAAGAGACAGAAAGGAAAAAGAAACAAAAGGAGACACAATTAAACATACAGTATGCACCGCTTTAAACGAGGTTATTGGTAGTTCT
>JAPXVT010000027.1:19959786-19962112 GCA_029823135.1 Acanthurus reversus
CGCACAAAATACTGAAGGGCAGCTTGTATTTAAAGTAAAATATGAGAGGCTTTAAAAGATAATGAAGAAGTGTTCTAAAAATACGTCAGAACATAGATTAAGGAACATGAACCTTAAACTCTCCCTGTCTGAACTGTTCAGTAACCAGGAGTGCAATATTCTGTCTGCGAGAGTGAAGGAGCTCTTTATTAAACACACTGCTGTTTTAGTGTGATTAGAATATAGAGTCCTGCCCTTCACCAGAAGTAACGTGCATCTGACTGCATTAACTTGATGTCAAACTAGGCTGCGCACATGTGTGTTTGCGTGTGTGCATGCAGGGGGAAAAAAAAGTGCAGCGGTCTCCATTTTTTTGATCCCAGGCTGGTCAGCAGCTCTTTTATGAACAACTCTATAATTAGAGAAACACCAAGCAGCTAATTACTTAATTGGAGCAAGGTCTTTAAAATGAAAATGATGTCATCTGAATCCAGGAAACGGGCTCGATTTTCACATACACTAATATATGAGTGTCGAAGCGCGTGCATGCGCACACACACACACACACACACACACACACACACACACACACACAGATCATGCATTTGTCTTTGTGTCTATCCAGGAGAAATCCATTCCTAAAAGTAATTCCTGCCACAGACAAAATGAGAAAGTTAATAACTGTAAAAACACATGATGACCAGCAAAAGAAACACCTGCTACTATTTATGGATGTGTGTGTGTGTGTGTGTGTTGCTCCTGTGAATCTCTATGGAGCAAATCTCCTCACAAGGATGGGTACATATTAGTATGGCTTTGTTGCAGGTTGCACCTGTTCAGATCATAAGTTTTTAGATTTGTTTTAAGACTAGTTAAATTAGGTTAAGGGTCAAAGGACATATGTTATTATCATGGTTTACATTTCAGTTCACATATTGTTTTATTTTGTAGTTTCTATAGTTGTCACGTTTTGTCCTGCTTCCTGTCTGTATGCGCTTTCCTGCCCTTTGATTTTGCCCTTTGACTGATCATGAGTTTCACCTGTCACTCCTTTGTTTTCTCTTCCTAGTACACAAAGGTGTTTAACCCTCTCGTCACTTTATCTGCTTCTGCTGTCTTTAGCTGCATCTTGCCAGTGCTCCTCAGTTTGTTGCCTAGTTTATGGATTTCCTTTTGTTTGCAAATTCATTTTCTGTGTATGAGTACTCTTGGATCAGCTTATTGAATTAGAGCTCACTTGTTATTTGTTCTACTCTTGCTGCTGTTTGGCTTTTGGGTCCTTTTTTTGCAATTGTGACAGTCATGTGTCCTCATAGAGTTTTAAATCTCTGCAACTTATAGTATAAATACCTTCCATCTGCCTTGCTGGTTTCTGAGTCTCCCAAGTTTTCATTCTGTCCTCTCCATTTTAACTGTTCCTAAAAACGAAGACAGTGGCTGCAAATACAGGGTTAAAGTAGTTACCGAGTAAAATCATGCCCCAGTTTGCATCTTAGTAGCAAATCTGTGATGCAGCATCGCAGTCCCAGAAAGGACAATGCATTTATTTAAGGCTTGACCCGGATTCCAAGTAAAGTTCACCATTAAACAGAATGTGATCAGTTGCTTATCCCTTTTGACACATCCTTTAATTAGCAAAATAAAAACACAATATAGTTATTGTTTTTGTAAATGAAATGAAAGGAGCATCCTTGAAATGACCAGTCAATCGAAAGTGAGGATGGGGCGAGGTTCAACATTTTGTAAAAACACATGTAGAAGGGATATCACTTTATTAACAGAGCTGCATTTCAAGAGGCTTGTCCGCCCATTCAGAGCACTACAGCATTCAGTGACAAAAGCCTGTCAACCCTTGTATTAATGTATATATATGTATATATGTATATGGTGTCTAAGAAAAGGTCACTCCGGCTGAAACCACTCTTCTTCCCATCTTAAAAACATTATACAATGAGTCACACGGGATAAAAGTGCCCATTAAATTTCACACAAGTGTCTTTGATTCCACTCAGCTGAATGAAAATGAGAGTGAAAACGACTAGGGACTAAGCAAGAGACACTATGACACCATATAAGGTTTCATTGTTTCATTACCCTCCCGCGGGTAACCTCCCACTCCTCTTTTCACCATTTAGAAAAGTGATCCTGTCTTGCTCTGTTTATGAGAGCTACTTGAGGTATCATAAATAACAGAGGCAGTAGGTGGGGATGAGGCAAGTACATGGGAGAGAGATGGAAGCTGGAAGCTGGAAGCTACTTGTTATGAGTAGATATTGCAAAAGGTTAAAAAGAACAGCATGGGTGCCTGGTTACTGAAAAAGAGCATTTGCACACAGAACAGTGAATA
>JAPXVT010000027.1:19986857-19997571 GCA_029823135.1 Acanthurus reversus
AAATATGGTTGTGGCTAGTTCAAGTCTCATCATCTCGGCAGTGCAGTATGTACTTGTCTACACTATTTTACAGACATTTGTGAAAACCAAAAAACACTATGTATATATATACAAATATCAAATGCTTGGAATGAAGTAACATTGTGAACTTGGCAGCTTGTTATTTAAAATAGTTCAGAAAAAATGTACGTTCACAATGAACAAAATACTTAACCGTTAATATTACTGCTTTTTCTTGCATAAGCGTAAAGCTCAAACATATTTCCCTAATACATCTAGAAGATTTAATTACAGACAGATCACATTTAGATGTGAACAGGCAAAACAAACGTGAAATGTAAGTTTTTGGTGTAAGGAATTTCTGGTGAGTAATTCCCAAAATTCAGCAACAAGTTTGCACATTTCATCATTAGTTTTTAGATAAGTAGCTTAAATTTTAGGCCACATTAAGCAATGCCACCTTGGTCAGATTAGGTTTTACATGTGTTGTGATTTCAGTGCAAAAATACCCTTACCTATTCTGTGTGTGTGTGTGTGTGTTTGTATCTGTTCATTTATTCCAGTGTGAATGCACTTGAGCGTGCTGCTGAATGGTAGAGAATAGGCTCTGGTTCCCCTGCTGAAAGCCTGTAGGACGCCATTGTGATGGCACACCACTGAGTGTGTGTCTCATGTGTGTGTGGCTGAGGTGGTGGGGGGACTAAGTCTATCAGGACTCCCGCACATGAAAGGTAAACTGGAGCCGCTAATCGCAGTGCTGACACAAGGAGGTTCAGAAGGGCGGCCACTTAGAAAAGAAAGGCAGCAGAGCCGGGACCCTGGCGGCGTCAATGGGGCTCAGCACAACTGACCACATTACAGGAACAAACACACACTGCAGAATAGACACACAAACTTGGTGGTCTCAGTTAGACCCTGCCTGCTTTTTGGTGTGGACTTCACGGCTAGTGGGTCGAGTGTATGGGTGTGTACGTGTGCGTGTGCATGTAATGCATCTTGAAAGGTACTGCGTATTCAATTTCTTTGATATCTTTGCACAAATTCTGTAGAGACACGGCTCGACATTGCCAACAATGTATTTGAATAAAGTCTTTGATTTCTTTTTTTCTCTAAAGAAGAAAAAATGAATAAGTGATTGAACTCCAAAATTACACATTCTGAGGGACGAGGTGACTAAGGCCGCGCTGATAACAAGGTTCAGCAGAACGTCAGAGACAGAGCGAAGAAATAAATAAGGCAGAGCGTTACAAAATTAATACAAGTTCAGGGACATATTTGGCAATTAACGCTAAAATGATGAAGGGAAACAGAAAGACAGTATGCATGAGAGCGGGAGAGGGCAGGCTGAGAGTGGCACCAGAGAGAGGAGGAAATGGGGGAGACGGGGGAGGCAGCCTGGCCGCAGGAGGCGCAAAAGCATGGGGGAGAAAAAGAGTGAGGGAGATTGGACAAATGACAGCCCCCCTCTTCGAAGGTAGTGTTGTGCACTCCCTTTCTCTCGCTCCTCTTTCTCATCTCTTAATGCTTATTTTCATCACTTTGCTTAAAATATTGATAATCAATTAGCACTACGTCTGTTTTGCTACAGAATCTGTGTCACGGTCTATCACTCTGTCAGAGCCAATTCGCCGCTCATTCAAAGTTCATTTTTCCTTGGCGGCTCTGTGCCTTTGGAGGAGTCATTACGCGGGGAACATAGCCCGGGGTGCAATCACCTATTCTCTTTCATTACTGGGGAGATGGAGAAGGTGAGAGAGATTATTAGAACTTTGGAATGATCACAAAGCTCCACGCCGCCTGTCAGATCCCCCCTACGTGTAATTCATCTGGCCTCACTGCCTCCCCCTCTACCCCCTTCCCCTCCTCACCCCTCCATCCCTCCTCCCCCAGCCTCAGCCAGGGGTTTGGCCACAGACATTATTCATGAACATCTGCAGCGCGCTGAATATTCCACAGCCTCCGCCGTGATGAAAAGGGAGCTGCCCCTTTGACTTGAAAATTAACATGCCGGCAGAGAGATTATGGACGCGCCGTTTCATTCCAAGCCGAGCTGGGCCACGCTGAGCCCTGCCGAGCCGACGGTACGAGGCTGGGCTGAGTGAGGCAGAATAAACGGGACAGGAAATGATTTTTATTTCAAAGTAATGAAAAAGTGACCGTGGTGCAGGTGCACAAACATTATCCGTCACTGATACAAACATTCACTCAAATTCGACTTTCCTAGAGGAGCTCTGATGCGGTTGCATCAGTGGTAGATTAACAACTCTCTGCAGTCACTTTAGTCCAGAGGAAACAATATAGAATTTCATAACCGCAATCAAGTGCTCTGATTAATGTAAGAAGAGCCGAGCTAAAGCAGTTCGTGTGTATGACAATTAAACACTGTTCAGAATTTGGTACTGATGTTGCAACTAAATACTATTTTCATTATGGACTAATCTGTCAATTATTGTCTCGACTAATAAATTAATCCTTTTGTCCATAAACAGTCAGACAGTAGTAAGAAATCATGTTATGATTTCTTAGAGTGCAAGGTGACATCTTCAGTTGTTTTATCTGGGGCACATCCGATATATCGGTTTGCCGATATTATCAGACAATGCTGGCCTGTCACAGATATATCGGTATAAGCATATATGATCTCCAATGTGCACAATTATTAGCAAGGTTTTTTAAGGAAAGAAAAATTGCTTGGACTATTGACTTAAAGTTGTATAATTATTTAGTTTATTTAATAACTAATAAGTGAAGCGTTTACTGTTAAGTGCACTGATGTTTGGAAAAAAGTTTGTTAAAATGTCGGATACTCTGCCTCTATTCTTTGTCGCAAGTGTTTGCTAACTACAATTAGCTGATGTTATACATATTTACATTGGCCCATACATTTGAATTTTCTAGCTCTTCCATATCGGCATCAGCCACAAAAAAATCCCGGATCAGTTGGGTCCCTGTGTTGTCAAATCAAAAGTCTTATCAGTAGTCAAAACAAACCTGGTTTACTGTCCTTTTTGACACAAAGAATCTTCAGATAATCCTATTCTGCAAATATTTTGCATTTTTGCTTAAAAAAGATGACAAAAAGGATTAATTGTAATAACTGCCGCAGCTCCATTTCAAAGGCCGACAGCAAACCTGGAACAAAGCTCAAACGTTTTCTTCGTAAACATCTCATTGCACCCTTTCACCTCTGTGTATGTCTTTCTTTCATTCTCTCCTGGGTGTCTCTACATGAAAGCCCAGCCAGAGAAAGGAGACTCTTCCTCTCTCTCACACCAGGAGCACCACTGCTGGATAGAAGCCAAGCACACCCCCCATCTCCCCCTCTTTCTGTCTCTCTGACGTCTATGCGTGCTGTCCCTCGCCCTCCCTGTGTCCTCACACATGGCAGCAGGGAAGCAGCTCCTGGTTTTGTGACTGTCACGTGCTTCACAGAAAATATAACAGGAAAAACTACAATGTGACATACTTATTGTGTTCAAAAAGCCATAAAATAGTACACATAAAGAACACAATCCTCAATGCATCAGTATTTTAAGCTGTCAATTTTGCGCCTAAAAACACAGTACATATTGTAACTTGCAGTTTCTAGTTGATTTAATCTACAAATATTAAATCTATTGTAAATGGACGAGTATTAATATGTTGAAAAGACGTGTTTCAATCATTTTTCCAGGCTCAGCTGTTGGAGACTGGCAGGTGAACTTACACACTCTCTCATTACTGTACAATTTGCACACGATCCCTTGACAGAATGTTGCAAACAAACCAGGTGATCAGGGAATTCTTTGTTTGGAAATAAGTGGGATTAAACTCACAATAACTCAATAATAATCCTGCCATATAGCAGCAGCCTCTCCGACATCATGGGAATATCAAAGGATCGTCTTCATTACTATCACAAGTATTTTATGTCTGAAAGCAGACAACACGGAGGAAAATAAACAGCAGGTGATTTGTCAAACATAAGCAAAGACAATGAAAATATGATAAAACAAACAATGCCGAGATCAAAAAGTGTGTGTACAGTTCGACGGGCTGCATGTTTTTCCATGCCTATGTCTTAAGTCAGCTATAAACATCTCTAACTACACTCAGCAGTGTTTCCACCAGAGTAAATACAGCAAGATACACAATGGAGACAGAAAGAAAGAGGGAGAAAAAAGCAAGAAATACAAGCAGACAGACGTACTGTGAAGAGACAAAGAAGGGGAGAAAATACACTTTAATGCTTCTGAAAAGGGGAGCAGTCGGAGGGTTCTGACATGGGCTAGAGCGGGACTTCGTGCTGCCTCTTGTTGATTGTAAATGGCAGAGCAAGTTTACTCTGGCAGTTGGAGCCAAAATGGAGTCTGACAGCTTTGTCAGGGAGTTTGAGCGGCTCAGTGGCAGGGCAGGAATCGGGATGATTCCATCCCTTTCATCTCCAAATCGCCGATGTACGCTCGTTAAACCTCCATGGTAATGGAGAAAAAAAGAAAAAAAAAAAAGGGAAAAAGTTACCCACCCTGGCATAGTTTGGGGATGACAAGCGTTTTTTGTTTTTTTTTTTCCCAAACACTTGTCAAAACAGAACAGAGAATTTTTTAGAAAAAGGAGTAAAGAATGAGAAAAACGGCAGACCAAAGTCTGAAAGAGCTGGATGCAGAACAAACATGTCAGGCGATATTAGCGCTCCTTCGTAAAAAAAACACCATTATTAATAATCCTAGCGCTCATCCCCACCTTTTCCTCTCGCTTCTTCTCTTTATCTCTCTTTGTAAATTATTCTACACTATAACGCTGCATTACAACCCACTCAAGATCTTGCCCTCTGTGTACTGCAGCCTCTATATGTTATTCTGGCTAGCTCTGCAACCTTTGGCACTATATGAAGCTCTTGTTTCTTTAATAACTGACCTAAAAATATGAACACTGGCAGCAACTTTACATGCACTCCAGACCTATTTATCTTCCTCAGTTCTCTCCTTAAACTCTTTACTTTTTGCATTCTTAGGGAGAGACCGCAAAGAAGCGTAAAGACAAGTCTATAGTGTGTGTTTGAGAGGGGGATCGACAGAATAAAGGAAGCCTCACTCGCCCTGCTTGGTACGGTTACACTCCCATAGATTCATCCCTCTGATCCCTTCTTCCTCTATCTGCTTGCCTCGTTTTATTTTTTCTTTTTCAATTTACAGGATTTGTTTCTGTGTGTCTGACAGCGAGGAGGATGAGGTATAAAATTAATCTTTATCCCGGTTTTGTTGTGTTTCCTCCTCCTTGACAATGCATGTCAGTAATTAGCCGGCCAGTTCGGTTCCAGGCTTTTCAGTGGGTGCCTCCGTTTGCCAACTTTCGTCTTTTGTTCTTACCACACAATGCCGCCCACTCGCCCTCTGTGTCTCTCTCCCTCTCTCTCCTCTCTGCTCCCCGCCTCACACCCACACAGGGCGTTACACAATCTATCCAAATGTGCTTCACTTTAAAACCCCATTACTTAGCCCCTGTTGTTTTGTTCAACACAATTAAAAGAACAGGCCCTTCATGAGAATTCAGAGAGCCTCGCTTATTCATTCACTCCCTCCCTTCGCTCCTTCACTCTCCTCTCTTCTGTGGTTCAGCGTTGGCTGAGGAGTTACTGTGAACAGGCCAGCTTAGTTCCCCTAATTCCCTGGGTTTTGTTTGCATATAGGCTTAGTTTGGTTCCATTTGAAACTACTCAATGCCAAGCCTCATCTCCTGGCTGTAACCAGGATAGTGAGCAACTTTAAAGATCAGTCAGCCAAACGGGAGCAGGGAAGTCCACACATAACACACACACACACAGAGCTGAGGAGCCCGACAAGGTTAAAGGGCACGAGCATTGTTATCTCTCTAAGTACTGACACACTTCAAAAGGCCGTACAACTCAAAGGCTTTTCAGTAATGACTACCTGGTCGGGCTTCGGCGGAGGGTCTGGTGATAATTTCAGGCTCTGGCCTTCCACACGAGCGTGCGAGCCCTGCAGAAAGGGCTTAGTTCAAAAGAAAGTCAGGTAAAATTAGAGACAAGGCTACTGGTCAGGAATAACCACAAGGTCACCGTCAGCGAGGTGTCAAGAGGGAATTGAAATGTCTAATCTCAGGTTTTGTAGGATTTCAGAGAAATAAACCCTCAAGTCAACATAACTAAATCTCTCATGAGGTTCGTGAACCAGCTATTGCATGCAGAAGTGGGACAGCCTCTTACTGAAAAATACAGTAAACTGGTGAACTGACGCAGAATCAAACTCTAGGTGATTCATTAAAATTGTTGAACCAAGGAAAATTAATTGGCAACTTTTTGGATAATGATTAATCATTTGAGTCATTTATTAACAAAAACACCAAACATTTCCTTGCTGCAGCTTCTCCAATGCGAAGATTTGCTGCTGGTCATTTTCCAGACAACTAGTGAGTGCATTTGTTGATGTTGTTGCGCTGCTGATGGACACAAACCCAAAATACTGCAGCTTTCTTTCTCCCGTTTCCTTCGTGGCTTTCTCTGCTTGTCTGTTGTTTGCTTTTCACTCTTCTCAGAGATACTGCAGCTACATCCAAATACATGAAGTAATGATATCAGCACAAAAACACTCATTATTGTTGACAGATAAGTTACCTCATCCGCCATCGTCAGTAAACAAAACACGTCATGCCTCCTGCACGCTCTTAACCGTTGCTAGTCCTTTCCAAGGGGTCAGTGAAGACTTCACATAAGGAAACACATCAGACATGGTTCATCCATGGTTTTGTGCTACATGTGAGATAGCGCAACACCACTTAATGTGTGGACCTGCTTGTGCAGACACTGTACTACAGACCTATTCAAATGGCGGCCCAGAGGCAACCCCTGAGTGGCCCAGCCAGATAAGAAGAGAAAAAAAAAACGAGAAAAACATGTTGTGCTAGCCTACAGGAATTCCTAAAGACGTTGAATGCAACACTCTGCGTAGCCTTGCAACATTCGACCCGCAATACAGCGCGTTGTTGTGAATGTGTGACTAGTAGTAGTAATGGTCCTATGATACAACCTCTAAAAACACGTCTTTCTCAACCCTAAAACGTATAATTGACAATTAAAAAACTGTTGATTTAAACCTGCCTGGACCGGAAAACACTTGTTATCTGAACACCAGATCCAAAAGCCAAATGGATGTGTTTAACTTGTGATAAGTGTGTTGCAATGCTTTAAAGAACACAGTGTTTGGAGGCACCACATTGAAAAACATCAGGCTTTCTGGACAAACTCTCCAGAGGGATCACAGGTGAGGGTTGCAAAAGTAGAGAGTTTGATTGCATTCCACAACCAGAGCTGTACCATTTTTATGCACTTTGTGATGTGCCTGTGTCAGATGTGATGAAATTTTAAAAGGTAAAGAATGAACAAACATATTTCGCTTTTTATTTCCATTCATTTGTGTTGGTTTAAAATCTGTAATTACCTGCTGCTCACCAGCTGAAAATGCCTGGCCCAGCCAAATTTCTTGGTTTAGAAAAATCTGGCCCAATGGGAATTCGTAATTGAAAAGCCCTGTTGTGCTACATTTGTAAGTGAGGCCTGCTTTGTTTTAAACTTTTCTAAACTTATTTTAACTGCTGTTTGTACAAAACAGGCATCATGAAGATGTCATCTTAGATTTTGGGCAAATGAGGTGAATAACTTGAACTTTCTTATGATGTTTTGTAGACTGAACAATCAATTAATTACAGTAACAGAAGATTTTCTTAGTGGAATAATCGACATATAATTGTGATAAGTAGTTATTAGATGAAACCTAAAAGTCGCTGAACTACTTTACTGAATCTGATCATTTAAGGTCGAGCTTAGTTGAATTTTTGTTTGTAAAAATAAATAAATAAATAAATAAAAATGATGGACTTTCATGTCATAGCCAACAGTTTCACAGCTGTCTTAAGTATTTATCTTTTATTCTTTTTTTAATTTTATTTTATTTATTTACTTTTACCATGAGGAGCTCATTTGATTTTCTTTAACATTTACACCTGCGAAAACTGAACTAAGTAAAGTCGTTGTGCTTCAGGTTAAATGCCTTAATGGAATTATGTCATGAAGTTGAGCCTGCATGTGCCTGAACACAGCAGATGCACACAGGCCTGCATTTAGCTTGTTGTCTTTGTCTTTGTTGCATAGCAGAGAGGAGGTCAACCCGCCCACCAAATAACAGGTGAGAAGCTCTGGGAGTTGTCTTCAGGTGTAGACGGCTCTACAATTCACGCGGGACAAGACATTTAAAAACAAACATGTATAATGGTTTAAAAGCGCACCAGGAAACCGTTGGGTTGTGTGTTCGCATGTCTGACAACATTCACCTTGTTTTGTTTCGGCAAAGCGCAGCTCAAAGGGCAATATAATAAATTAGATAATTGTCATGTAATGTTGAGTAGAATCAGACTTATCATTGACATTTATAAGCAGACATTTGAGCCATGTTTTTCCCTGTTGCATCACAGACCACGAACCAAGTTAATTAACTCAATCTCTGGCACCTGCCGATATCAATGCCTCTACAGTGCGTTTGACAGCCGGAATGAAATACATGAATGCTTCATGCAAAAAGGGCTTGGCTGTGATTCTGCTTGCTGGCTGAGAGGCATGTAATGTAGCTATAAATTTAATGTTTAACTACTTTAACTAAAGAGCTAATAGTACACCCTAGATGGCTTTTATTAATCATTTGACCATTTGCAATCAGGGCACCCTGTTCAAGCTTACCACTTAATCAAGTGAATTAATAAAATAGCCATTTCCTAATAGGACAGAACCAGATCTATTTATCAATTTGGTGAAATATGCTGTTTAGGGGACGATTTTAATAGTTGCAACTGTTGATTTTCACAGTTTTTAAAACTGCACCTACTTGTGTAAGCTTGGAAAGATGCAGATCAATATTAATGGGTGTGATCTGAATTTTTTCCATCTACATATCTACCACTACACCACACACTTTCTTGTATATGTTTATATGTTCTTGTAACCCTCTGTGTGAGATGATAATGATTCCTCAATACTTAATCCCAGCCCCCCAGAACACTGTCAGATAAGAGCGCAAAACTGGCTTAAAAACACTAATTGCATCATTGCTGAAAAGAAATCATTGATCAATGGCATTATGGGAAATTAAACTGTCCCCCAAAACTAGATTAAAGTGAATGAAGTGGCTTAGCGTGGTTTCACTGGGGCTCTGCAGACGGGAGACGGGATTATCACCCCTAGAAACACACACCCACCTCATTAAGACGACAGTAGTATGTTGCAGCACTGACATGATGCACACGTATGATCGCTTCAAGGCCGTGGTTTGTTCTCACACACTCACACACACACACACACACACATACACACACACATACACACACTTACCCGCTGACTTTGGCCAACCTGAGCCTCATCAGTCAACACAGAATCATTTAAATGCTTCACACCCTCAACTTTGCCTGTTTCACGTGCTCCATTATAACAATTATTTCTACAAAATGTTCGACACAGAGATGTCTGTTTTCAAATGCAGTCTTGGCCTAATGTGAGCAGGCCCCATGTCCAGGACCTGTGGAGGGGTCCACAGGGGGAATGAATAAAAGAAAGGGGCCCCTGCTGGTTCATCTGGCCATCTATTGGTGCCCCGAGACCGCCGTAATCTGCTTCCCCCGTCCCACCAGCCCCACCACTGGCCCCTTAGGGCCTGGCCTGCTGCTAGGGGACCCCTTCATGTGTAATTAACAGTTCCCGGGCTGCATCACACAAACACACACATACACATACACACACACACACGGAAAGGAAAACTTATGGTGTTTTTCTATGCAGTGATTAAAGTGCAATTTTCCCAAATATTAACTTGAATACTATATTAAGTAAATGTACCATGTATCAAGCTTGTCTGATCATTGCTATTGTAGTGATTTAAGTCACATTGCTAAATATTTAATTAATGTATTCAACTATCATGGCAGCAACATGACTTTGAAAACTGGTAGAGAAAAAGTGATGTTGTAATATTTTTTTAAACCTTTTTTTTTTCTTAACAAAGAGTCTAATAATGAGCATTCACACCTGACAGCAGCAACTGTCTGAAACCACTGACTGCTGAACAACTTCACTGCTCCAGCTGAGGATTAAATGCCTTGCTCAATGGCATGTAATGGAGGATACTGGTGGTCACACTGTATGAGTGTTAATCAGTCCCATCAAAACCAGTCTGGAGGACAGACATGGCAACTTTCATGTCACATAAAAGACCTAACAATCTTAAACACAGGATGCAAACAGCAGCACAAAAGATACCAGTGGGCTAAGTATTGTCTAAATAACATGTCATTAATACAAATGAGTTGAGTAAATGTTGGGACATGAAGACCCATTTAGACTTGTCCAGAAAAATCAGGCGCAACATGTTGTAGACATCCTTGTTGGTGTATTTAGCATGTGGCAGCAACAGTCACACAAGTTAAAAAGTATGAAAAAAAAAAGTAATTGGAAATAAACAAATCTTGTTTGCTCATTTCCCATCACTGTTTTGACATCTGCTGAGAATCTGGTCACCCAACACACAAAGCTGCTAAAACGGAGACCATGAAGACTACATTATGAGCAGCACCATATTTTGAAGTCAAATAGTGCTTTCTAGCTTTGACTGGATGGCTAAAGACTCAATCGGCTGCAAAGAGATTGTGGCGATGCAAAATGACAAGGCACCTGAAA